>VBSM01000529.1:63435589-63464110 GCA_008086735.1 Cheirogaleus medius
TCAAAACCACAATGAGATATCACCTAACCCCAGTGAGAATGGCCTTTATCAAAATGTGCCTAAATAACACATGCTGGCGAGGATGTGGAGAGATAGGAACACTCTTACACTGCTGGTGGGACTGTAAATTAGTACCAGACCTCTTTGGAAAATAATTTGGAGCTACCTCAAAGAGCTACAAATAGAAATACCATTTGATCCAGCAATAGCACTAGGCATCTATCCAAAGTAACAAAAGACATTCTGTAATAAAGACATCTGCACTCGAATTTTTATGTCAGCACAATTCACTATTGCAAGGATGTGGAAACAACCCAAGTACCAGTCAATCCATGAGTGGTTTAATAAAATATGGTATGTGTACACAGTGGAATACTACTCAATTACAAAAACAATGGTGATCTAGCACCTCTTATCCTGGATAGAGCTTGAACCCGTCCTCCTAAGTGAGGTATCACAAGGATGAAAGAATAAGCACCACATGTACTCACCATCAAACTGAAACTAAGTAATCAATACTAAGGTACTCACATGGTAGTAATATTCATTGGGGGTTGAGGGAGTGGGGGTGGGTAAACTCACAACTAATGGATACGGTGAGCATTGTATGGGGGAAGGGTACGCCTCTAATCCTGGCTTGGGTGAGGCAATGTCATAACATGTAACCAAAATGTTTGTACCCCTATAATATCGTGAATAAAAAAAAAGGCATTTCCATAACATAAAAGTGCAAGATGAAACAGCAAGTGCTGATGTAGAAGCTGCAGCAAGTTATCCAGAAGATCTAGCTAAGATAGTTGATAAAGGAGACAACACTAAACAGATTTTCAATGTGGACAAAATAGCCTTCTATTGGAAGAAGATGCCACCATGAACCACAACTTTCCTAGCTAGAGAGAAGTCAATGCCTGGCTTTAAAGCTTCAAAGGACAGGTTAACTCTCTTTATTAAGGGCTAATGCAGCTGGTGACTCTAAGTTGAAGCTAATACTCATTTACCATTCCAAAAATCTTAGGGCCCTTACTACGTTAAATCAACTCTGCCTGTGCTCTACAAATGGAACAACAAAGCCTGATGACAGCACATTTGTTTATAGCATGCTTTACTGAATATTTTAAACCCACTATTGAGACCTACTGTTCAGAAAAAAAAATACTCCTTTCAAAATATTACTGCTCAGTGACAATGTACCTGTTCATCCAAAGACTGTGATGGAGAAGTACAAGGAAATGAATGTTTTCATGCCTAACACAACATACATTCTGCACTCCATAGATCAGGGAGTAATTTAGACTTCCAAGTCTTATTATTTGAGAAATATATTTCACAAAGCTGTAGCTACCATAGATAACAGTTACCCTGATGGATCTGGGCATAGTAAACTGAAAACTTAGAAAGGATTCACCATTCTAGATTTCATTAAAAATATTCATGATTCATGATTCATGGGAGGTGGTTAAAATATCAACATTAACAGGAGTTTGGAAGAAATTGATTCCAACCCTCATGAATGACTTTGAGGGGTTCAAGACTTCACTGGAGGAAGTCACCACAGAAGTGGTGGAAATAGCAAGAGAACTAGAATTAGAGGTAAAGCCTGAAGCTGTGACTGAATTGCTGCAATCTCATGATAAAACTTGAACAGATGAAGAGTTGCTTCTTATTGATGATCAAAGAAAGTAGTACTTGAAATGGAATCTACTCCTGGTGAAGATGCTGTGAACACTTGTTCAAATGACAACAAAGAGTTTAGGACATTCCATAAACGTAGTTGATAAAGCAGCAGCAGGGTTTGAGAAGATTGACTCCAATTTTGAAAGAAGTTCTACTGTGGGCAAAATGTTATCAAACAGCATCACATGCTACAGAGAAATGTATTCTAAAAGGAAAGTCAATCAATGTGGCAAACTTCATTGTCTTATTTTAAGAAATTGCCGCAGTCACCCCAGCCTTCAGCAACCACCATCCTAATCAGTCAGCAACCATGGACATCAAGGCAAATCCCTCTACGAGCAAACAGATTATGACTTGCTGAAGGCTCCAATGACAGTATTTTTTACCAATAAAGTATTTTTAAATTAAGGTATGTACATTTTTTTAGACATAATGCTATTACAAACTTAATAGACTACAGCATAGTATAAATATAAGTTTTATATGTGCTGAGAAACCAAAACATTTGTGTAATTTGCTTTATTGCAATATTTGCTTTATCGTAGTACTCTGAAACCAAACCTGCAACATCTCCAATGTATGCCTGGATATATAAAGGATATGTTACCATATCCTTTACCAAACTATATCCATAAACACTGTTCCCCTGCATACATTTAAGAGTGCTGTGAAACAGGGTTCTATTAAATAAACAGCTCTAAGTATTGCAGCACTTCTCAAGTCCTTTAATATAATGTTGTACATTATAAATCTCTAAGAGGGACATATGACATGTTGTGTTTTCTAAATATATTTGCCCATAACACATGTGTGGATATTTTGCACACGAGTAATGATATGCAAAATATTAACAGTTTCCAGGACAGAGTAGTCCTAAATACCGTTTAGGAAAGACAAGATTACAATAATCCTAGTTTCACTAATAGATATATAATTTTGATTTTAAAGTTTAGAAAGCTCTACACTAAACCTTTCTATATAATTGATATACAGGCATATGCATGTATATCAATTACAATTTATTACATATAGTGTGTTTGCAGTCATTTTTTTATAAATGGGTATCAGACAATAGTCTGATATAATAGTCAAGAATATAAATCCTTGCTAGAATTAACTTACAACATGTCATTTTAGGATTCCTTTTAAAGTAACATAATCCACAGTAAATTCAAATATGATTTGTACTTAGACTTTTGAGGTGTGAAAGAGGCTTTATTATGCTAAAAGTAAATTATGAAAAATATAACTTTTCTTTGCCACTTTGGCATAGCAAATTCCTATTTATTAAACACTAACTAACAGGATTGCTAATCATTTACTATATTTCTTCAGGTTTCCTTTATGTAATATGTTTGTCTCTAATTTTTAAAATTACTTATAATTTGTTTTAATTATGGAATAAATTTGAAATGATACAGTTTTTCCATTGTAAAGTTGATGATGACACAATACCTGTTCTCAGCCTCATTCCTTCCTATGTAAGAGTCTTACCAGAATCTTCAGGCTACTTTGAAATGGAGGTTTTCAGAGGTGGTAACCTATTTTAGCCCAAAGCCCTTTGAAAAACAACAGTTACCATAATTGTCAACTATTAAGGAAACCCTGTTTGTGATATGCATGTTTTCTGGCATCACTAAAATGACAAGTTGGCCCAAGTAAAGCAGTTGCACTATTAGCAAAACTCAAATTGCTCACCAGGGAATTACAGTTCCTGATTACACAGATTCAAAGACAAGTTTATTCAGGTAAATAGCAGTCTGTATGTTATGCCCTTATAAGAAAACTGATAGAAATTCTTAATACCTAATTATTAAAATATATAATTATGAAAATAATAGAATGAATGTTCATAACTTATAAAAAAGTCTTACTTTATAATTATAGTAAGGAGCCTGTTGATCTTTATCCCATTGGCTTCCAGAAATAGAACTATTCATTTGCTTCATGATCTTTTTATAGGGCACCTGATGTCCTGCAGCATCACTGCAAGGAGCCCCCCGAAAAGGGACTTTTGCAATAGTACAAACATGATCCTAGAAATGCAGAAATGTTCATGTTACAGATTATCAATTAAGCACCTAAGAGTCAAATCAGAAATATAATCAAAAACTATTTGTTAGAAATAAAATATATGCCATAGACAACCTGATTATAATGAATAAAAGTTAAAATAAATCTCATTATTAAATAAAAATGTATGATAATCAGAAGCTTTCATGGAATTAAATAATTTAAAATAAACAATTTTTAATCTCAAACTATATTTCAGAAATTCTAAATAAAGTTTACATGTTCCTAATGGAAACAAAATAAGCTCTAAAAACTGTAATACAGAAGAAAAATTACATAACAAATGACCTGTTCTTACCTGAGATAGATTCAGGCATGTATAATCATAACCATACCAGGGAACACCCATTATAAGTTTCTTAGGATTAATGCCCATCTTGATGTAGTCATTATATCCTAGTCAAATAGGGGCAGAAAAAGCATGTTTTTTCTCTTCGTGTATCTGTTAATGTGTTCATACAAACTGTGCAACTACTCAGAGTCTAAGTTAGTAAAAATAAGCATGTTTATGCAAAATAATAATAGTGTTTCTCTGTCATAAAATGCATCCCTTAATAACTGTAACTTCCATATCTTGCTTTCTAAGCCATTTCTTTTTGAATAAGAGAAAACATTCAAAACAACTAAGATCATACTGAAACAAAAAATTCACAAAATCTATATCTAGGAGGAATGACACATTTCATGAAAGCATGCTAGTTATATCCATTAATTGCTAAAACATGGTATAGTTGATATTCTAGATTCTAACGTTTCAAGAAAGTTCTATAAATCTTAAACTTTCTGGCAGTGACAGTCTCAGAATTCCTTATAGAAATCACAAGTGTTCCATGTTTTACAAATATTCTATAAGTATGAATGATAGCTGGGGATAAGAAATGCCCCACCACCACCACTCTGTTGTACATAATCTGTAGTTGGAGGAAAACAGAGAAAAATGAACAAATTCTTGATACTATCAGTCCTTTTCCTGCCCAATGCTGCAAAACATGTTTTTCCAACAAGAGATATTCCCAGATTATCTGGAATGTTGATTTAAATAAGTTTATTGCTTTTCGGAGCCTTTAATGTTATTGTGCACTATTAAGTATCCAAAAGAGGGGTGAGGTATGCACATTTCCCAAACATATTTAATATGAACCTTTTATTGATAGAAAACACAATTGTCATCTCTTTCATGAAACACAGTTTTGGAACCCTGAATTAACTAATTACTTTGTAATTTTAACAGAATGAAATTCAGTTATTTTTCTAATTTAAATAGTATTAATACATGTTTATAATCAGATTATCCAATTAGACATGATTAAATGAGGCCAGGTTCTAAGATTTTAACCTCCATGTAAAAGAAAAAAATTTTATTTATAAATCAATTAACAACTCAATTGATACCAACTATCTCAGAAAATTTCAGATTGAATCCAGAAGATAGCAAGCAATCTGTTATTCAGTTGATTGATGTGATACAAACTGATCCAAACTTTGGAGATGATAATGCAAAGACCACATCACACGAATGACAGGTCAGAAGTTCTCAAATTCTGATAGGAATGCAATTTTTAATATATCACAGGTACTAATAAGATAAAACCAATCCTATTAATCATGTAATGTAGGTACCCCACACCATTAACTATCTTTGCTATTAAATTATTTAACATTGGTTATTTCAACAAAAGTATCCTGTCAAATTCTAGATAAGCAAATATCTTCTTTATGTGATTTCATGACAAGAATACTGGAACTGAAATTAGAATACCTGATTGAGTCTGAACTATATAATACTTCAGAGTTGGGCAACCATGAGAACTTAATGTCTTTTATCTCATCTATAATAGAGGGTAAATAAAAACATACCTATCCCACAAGGTTGTTAGAGGAATTAAGTGAAAACTTTACAACTTTTTATGAACCTTTTTTTTTTTATAAAACACTCTCCAAATGAAGTGATTTTTATATATTTCAAGCAAGCTTTACAAATTAAAAAGGTATACACATAACTCAGAAATACTATTAATAAAAGATATCTTAATGTTTGAATTTCTTGAATTATTATTAATAAATGATCATTTTGTGGATTCTTACCAGTTAATGTCTGATTATAGGGAGCATTGGCTGCTGCAATACATTCTGACCAGACCTGACTTTGTTCATCATAAGACATCACAAAAAGGAAGTCACAAGCATCTGCAATTCCAGTATAATTATAGCACCTTCTGTCTATGTTCTTTGGAGACCAAGCTACATCAAAGGTTACCTGTGAAGAAAAACGTATCAGTTTATGTTACATAATCAAATATGCATATTTATGTCAGATTTTTTTTGATTATTTATTTTCTTGCCTCATACTACCCAAGAAAAAAGAACTCCTTACAGTATATGAATGTAGGGCTCAATACATATAGAACTAGAACAGTTCTAAGAAATATATTTTTGCCTATATTCAACTACGGACATATATTTGGACATATATTGACCAGAAACAGGGCACTACATAGAAGACGACAGGTTTTAAACGCATAAGTCTTCAGAGGCTAGGCTGATTGAAAGAAGTATAACAACAACAGGGTATGGTGATGCCCCCGAGCAAGTGGAGAGTAAAGGCACAAAAAGAATTCAAATATAAAAGTTGTAAAAAATATTGTGCAGGCTAAATGTGTCACCTATTGGCACAAACTGACTGGGTTGTGAGTTTGTCTCCCTGATTCACAGTTACATTACATGGTAGGTTTGGCCCAGTACTGCAGTTAGAGAATGTTATTTTATGGCCCACAAGTGTAGATTAACCAATTCAATTTGTCAAAAAATCATTTAAGTGATCTTATTTTATGGAAATATTCAAATAAAACTTGAGTAATAGCTTTCATTTTGAATGGTGAGCCAGCCTTCAACAAGGGGATGAGTCTGTTTATTGCTTTAACCAAGTATTAATCAGCCTTATTTTATAGGTGTACAAATGTTCTAAAACTTCATTAAAGGTTGTTTTTTTCTTAACTAGGCACTGAATAAACACTTATTAATTACTTAAAAATTGAGGTACTGTAGATAAAATTTTTATACTTTGGCCAATTTATTCTAGCAGAACTCTTTTTCAGGACTTTCTCAAAGTTATCTCTATAATTCTGAGTATTCACATAAAAGGACACTCTGCTTTACAAGTGCAAGCTTTCCTCAATAGCTCTCCAACAAAATGAGTAATAAAGTGCAATTTTTACATATTGGATCCCACTTTATCACTGCCTCCTATTATAAAATGAGAGCTATATTATAGTAATAGAGAAAATAAATGACTACATCTAAACAAGTAAATTTCAAATCCATTTTGTAAACTCCTTACCTCTCTCCGGTACATTAAAAGCATTTTCACCTGGATTTCCTGTCATAATTAGTCTCATATTCTTGAGAAGGTAGCATTAGTATATTAGACGGGAAACTGAAAGACTTGGGTTCTAGTCTTGGCTCTTGTTATAACTAGGTCTATGTCATCGCTAAGTCACTTAAAACAGCAGTCCCCAGCCTTTTTGGCACCAGGGACCAGTTTCATGGAAGACAATTTTTCCATGGACGTGGGGGGATGGGGGTAGGGAGTGATGGTTTTGGGGTGACTTTGCAGCTACTCCCCAGCACTAGCATCACTACCTCAGCTCCACCTCAGATCATCAGGCATTAGATTTTCATAAGGAGCACACAACCTAGATCCCTCACATGCATAGTTTAGTAGGGTTTGCACTCCTATGAGAATTTAATGCCGCTGCTGATCTGACAGGGTGGAGGAGCTCAGGCAGTGATGGGAGTGACGGGGAGCAGAAGTGACTGTAAATGCAGATGAAACTTCACTGGCTCGCCCACCACTCACCTCCTGCTGGGTGGCCTGGTTCCTAACAGACCATGGACCAGTACCAGGAAGTGGCCCAAGGGGTTGGGGACTGCCGACTTAAAGCATCTGAATTTGTTTTTCCTACATATAAAAATGAAGGTGTAGAAAAAAACTCTTCAAGGGCATTTATTTCTACTTCTTTAATTCTGTGACCAAATTCTGTAAATTAATGTCATCATCTTATCCCCAAAACTCATTTCTCCCTCAAGATGCTCTACATTAGTCATTTTTGCTAGTTACCAATTTAAGAACATTTGGGCCATTTTCTGACTCTCTTCTTCCTTCACACTCCAAATCTAATCTCACATCTTCCTTTGGGTGTCTTCTCACAGTTGTTCTGCCCCTTCCTTTCCATCAATTCATTTAACAAATATTTATTGAACACTTGTTGACTATTAGGGTTATACTATCATTCCAATCCAAACTGTAAGTCTCTAGTTACTGGATTGTTGAGTTAGTCATTACTGATCTTCCTTTCTCCTCTAGTTGTACATACTGCCGCAGAATACTCTCCCAAAACACTATTCTACACATGTAAGGCCATTACATACAGAATAAAACACATACTCCTCAGTCTGACACTCTGGATCTTCCACAATCTGACCTGCCTCTGCAATTGTACCTCTCACTAATTCATCTAACATGAACTTGACATAGTAGCCCAAATTGTTCAACTCATCTCTCGAACCTGGAAATAGATATTCCTACTGCAAGGTCTTTGCTCAATCTCTTCCTCCCTGCCCTTTCACTGTAGCTTAATCAGGACTTAATCTATACATCAATCCTAACCTATTAGCAACAACTATCTAAAGAATGAAGAAAAAGTTTCTGAGACCAAAATTTGTGAGGAGGAGAAGGGTATGATGTCCTGCATACCTGGTATTTGCTATTCTTGATCTACACTGTACTCATCTGAAAAGCTGAATTCAACACTGACCTTCCCTACTTGAATAAAACCACAGAGATGTCAGTCTTCACATCACTTATTTTACCAGTGATTCTCAAATTTATGAAGACCAACTATACCAGAATCATCTAGAACACTTTATAAAAATGCAGTTCCCTGGACTCTATTCCTAGACCTACTGAATCAGTCTTGGAATATTTTAAAAAAGCACTCCCAGGTGATTTTGAGGCAGGTTTAGAAATCATAGGTTTATAGTACTTACAATGCTCTAAAGGTAGGGCCATCACTCATTTACTCAATAAACAATTTTTAAACATTGTGTTAGACATCATACTTAATGTCTATTCTCTGCCTTAAAAAACTCATTGTCTAGCCTAGTAATTCCTAACCATAATCACCCATGAAATTTTTTTTAAATTATGAACTCTGGGCTTACCCAAAACTTTCTGAATAATTTCTAGGAGTGAGTCCCAGTGTGCATGTGTGTGTGTCAGCACATGAGAGAGAGCATGTATTTACATTTTTTTAATACCCCTGGTTATCTTGATATGTGGCCAGGTTTAAGAATCACTGATCTGGGGCCACACTATCCTTTGCTACCCATAAATTGCCTGGCAAGATGCCTGGTACTGTGATCTTCTGCTCTAATCATGCTCATTATGGCAGTGGGAAAGCACTCTGCCTATTGTCATAGCTCTGACAAGTTCTGTGGAGTTAGTCCTTTGAGCCTTATAGGCCTTGGGTACTGCAAGTAATTCAGAGACTGTGGAGGAAGTGAGATACTTCCCCAGAACTATCTCTACCCTTGGCAAGAGCTGTTTCTGTCCAGCCCTGGTGAAAACCAATTAGGCCCTCCTGTACTCTTACTGCCCCACTGCCTATCTAATACTTGTAACTCTGCTACAAGGCAAGTAGGTGGGAGCAATGCCAGCATTGTATTTTGATGTGAATAGAAAACAGAGTCCCTTAAAATTCCTTAGATGAGAACATCTAAAGTTCCAGAAAATTTTTTTAGGAAGTATGTGCTGAAATTCTTTCCCATTGCATTTCCATAAAACTAAAATTGTATTAGTCATACCCTCATGAATACATTTTGATAGGGAAAATATGGGGTTTCCAAAAAATAAATGGATTTTTACCTGTGATCCCTCAATTTCACGATGGAAAGAGTCTGTAGTTTCTTTGACTAAAGCAGTTAATGCATCATATTCAGGTGATGAACAATTTACTTCTTGCTCTATATCTATATTAATTCCATCCATATGTTGTGTTTTGGCTAAATCAAGTTTTTGAGCTATCCAGGATGCTCTGAAAGTAGGATCAATGATATCCTTTAGGGATACATCCCCTATGGAAGAAGTATACATCTTTTGTACATATATGCTTTTCGTAGTTTAATGACATTTACTTCACAAACCTATTCCAAAGAGATCAAAATGTCTAAAACATTTCATTATTTTGGAAGACTACACCCCTAACTTAAGCTTTCCAAATGGAGAAAGAATATACCGAAATAAAAGAAAGCCATTACTTACTGATCTCCAAAAAAATCATTATGAATAATTAGTAAAATGCTTCTCAAGTCAGAAGCAGAAATTGTGGACTATGTCTAAGTAAAGGTCATCTTGCTAATTAGGAAGTCACATTTTGCTCAAAACCATACAGTGGTTTATCTAATTTTTAAAAATATCTATTTATGAAATGAATTATACAGTATTTAGGATACTAAAAAAACAGATAAACATAAAAAGGGAAGTTTTTGGAAAGTTAGGACTATAGTAAGTAATACAGATAAATTTACCAATTTGGTGGACTCATAGACCTGGTAAAAACATACCTTTAAGTACTACTCTGGCTCCTCTTGAATGAGCATAGCACATAAGTTCTGAGTCATATTTTCCAAAAACTGCCACAGTAGTAATCTGTGACCAATCATAAGATTTCCAAGTTTTCTGTCCAACATCAAACACAAAAACCTGCCAGAACAAAAAGGATAAGTACCATCATTTAAAACAAGAATATCATGCTGACCATCCAAAATAACATTAAACACCACCATATACCAGGCACCATGGTGGGCACTGAGAGTACACAGTGAGTAAGACATAGGAGTCCCAATATAATTGGTACCAGGGGTAATCAGCCAGGTCTGGAAAGTGGAGAAGGATGGGCCAGGAAGAAATAGTGGCAAGTGCCAAGGCCTGCAGGCAGAGAGATGGTGGTGATTGTGTAATTTAAATATTTAGTATAGCAAATGCCTAGAATTTGGAGGGAGTGAAGAACCAGAGTGGTAGGCAGGGTTAAATCATGTAGGGCCTACTAAACCCTGTTGAGAAGTCTGTACTCCATTATTTATCCTGAGGGAAAGGGAGAGAATAAAAACGTTTTTTAAAGAAGGTATGCATTTTAGAAAAATCACTTCAGCTGAAGTGGGAAATGGATTAAAGAGAGGCCAAAACTGGAGGCAGAATAAGGAAGTTGTTGGAGGAATCCAAGCAAGAGATGATGGTGACCTCAGCTAAAATTTCAGGTTTTATAGGCAGGGCACAGTGGCTCACACCTCTAATCTCAGAACTTTGGAAGGCCACGGTGGGAGGATCACTTGAGACCAGGAGTTCGACATCAGCCTGGGCAACGCACAAGACCCCCATCTCTAAAAAATAAAAATTAGCCAGGCCTGGTGGCTGAAACAGGAGGATCATCTGAGCCCAAGAGTTTGAGGTTGCAGTGAGCTGTGATTGCACCACTGCACTCCAGCCTGGGTAACCCTGCGAGAGATAACCTGTCTCTTAAAAAAAAAAAAAAAATTAGTTTGGAATTGAACAGACTATTAAGTTTTAGGAGCTAGAATTAGCCTGCAGACCCAAAGTTACAATTAGCAAATCCTTGCTTATGGGAAGCCAGCAAGGAATTTCCTTCCAAATCTGTGGGGGCAGTACCTGTAGATTCTGCCTGAGGCCTTTTACCTTTCCACCTGGGATCTGGCTGATGTGTAACATATGTAACGTTAGTAGCAGCTATTCATTTGGAAGGGGGTGTAGCATGACTCAGCTCCTGGCTTGACCTTCCATTTGTATAAGGAGTTGGGTGGGTGGTCCTGAGATTTTTAATTTTCTTTACACCATGAACATACAAATGAGCATAATTTTGCTTCTTTGTATAATTGGTTTTTAAAATGCCCACAAATGCTGACTAACCCATTAGGTATTGGGTACTATGATGAATCTTTCAGATTGTTTAAAAAAATTGAATTGGACGTCCATTAAGCTGAAATAGCTCCAGTGCTGTGGATTCCTACTTAAGTAAAAACGTAAACAATCAATCTAAATTTAAGCTTAACCTATTAGAAACTGCCAACTAATCTCTAACTAGGGACTTTCCACCAGGTCATACCTAAGCAGGGCAAAAACCTACCCCCACAGCCAATCAAGTAATGATTTTACTTTGCCTCTATGTTCAACCTATAAAAACCCCACACTGCTCATTCTAAAGCACACATTTCTGAACCCCTTCTGGTTTATGTGATGCCAATTCATAAATTGTTCTTTCCTCAAATAAAGACCATTATTTTAATTTGTCTAAAGTTTTTTTTTTGAGACAGAGTCTCACTCTGTTGTCCGTGCTAGAGTGCCCTGGCATCAGCCTAGCTCACAGCAACCTCAAACTCCTGGGCTCAAGCGATCCTCCTGCCTCAGCCTCCCGAATAGCTGGGACTACAGGCATGCACCACCATGCCCGGCTAATTTTTTCTATATATTTTTAGTTGCCCAATTAATTTCTTTCTATTTGTAGTAGAGGCGGAGTCTCGCTCTTGGTCAGGCTGGTTTCGAACTCCTGACCTTGAGCGATCTTCCCGCCCTGGCCTCCCAGAGTGCTAGGATTACAGGCATGGAGCCACTGCGCCTGGCCCTTGTCTGAGGTTTTAACAAGATGTTACATTTCCACACTAGGCAGGTTCCCCAAAAACACTTTCACCACTTTTATTTCTTCTCCTAAGACATGTTTATGTGCTTTTTAATTGGCATTTAAATGTTCCTGCCTCAAAACTAATGGACTAGATTAAGAACTAGGAATCATTCCTATTTCTACAAAAGAATTGTTCTTTGGACTAAGCCTTTGGACCTCCCTGATACCTTCTAATTCCTGCTACAGTCATCAAACTCGAGGCAGCCAGGTGGTTTTAATATTGCTTCCAAAAGGGTGTTTGATTAAAGTTGCCAAAAGCCTTATATATTGTTCGGTGAGTAAAAGGAAACTTTTCTGAAAAATCTATTTTTACCATCCTTCTTGGGTGGTTTTGAGGTGCCATAAAGGAAAGGGCTAGTAGGTACAGAAAAGTAAAGCTCAGCAAAACATTCTGCCTTCCAGAGTACTGTCGGAGTGCCCAAGATTCTTTCAAACTAAATCCTCATTCTCTTGGAAACCAAGAAATTGACTATCCTGTCTTCTTTGTTTTTTACACCCAGAGTGCCTTCAGAGAGGCAGAGCAGGGAAATGAAAGGACCTTTGGCTCAGACCTGGGTTTGAATACTCGCCTGCCAAGGCAGGCACTTGCAGTCTGTGAGACCTAGGAGTTACTCAACCTCTTTGAGCCCGAGTTTCCTCATCTATAAATTGAAGAGAATCCTTAGACAGGAAGGCCCTCAACGGAGTAGTTTCAGCACTTACACCACCTTTCTCTTCTTAGGGATCTGCTCTATTCTAAACTTCTCTGCGGGCCTTGAGACCCTGACCCCGGGGAGCAGGGAGAGGCGCTGACCTCGAAATCGGGGCGGTGGCGGATCGGGCGGCAGAGCGCGGGCTCCGGACACGGGCAGTCGGTCCCGGCCGCGAGCGGCAGCGTCAGCAGCGCCAGCAGGGCCATCCCGGGGGTGCCGCACGGCAGGTGGGCGAGGGGGCGCCGGCGTCCGAGCTGCGGCTGGAACATGCCAGCCAGCGGGTCACCACGCTGCCGGAGCTAGCTCTTCCCGCTAGACCGGCCGGGTCTACCGGGTGGGGCGGCTCTCGGCGGCGGGCGTGGGAGGCGCGGGGCAGTCGCGCGGCTGGGGGCGGGCCCGGGGGCGGGCGGTGGAGTCGAACGCACATCGTCTCCACCGCTCATTATCTCCAGCACTCGGCGCTCCTCACTTTGGCTCTGTGCTGTGGTTGGTTGTGTGCTTGTGGAGGCTGAAGGCGGAGTCGTCCCAAAATGGAGAAGTAGGGTGTCTTTGCAAGGGATGATTGAGCAACGTGGTTGGAGAGGCCAAAAGATTCTTATCATATGGATGTCAGTTCTGAGTTGAGATGACAGTTTGAATACAAGCATCTAATTTCCCTTACTCCCATATTTAAATTCCAGTAAAAACCTAAACCAAGGAGATGACAGCAACAAAATGTTGGAGGCTGGAAAGCATAGGTATGAGACGTAAATCGATTTAAAAAAAAAAAAGGGCTTCAGGTGAAGGCTGCTTGAGAAGCAGTTACATCGCTAGATTTTTCTCCACCTGCGGGTCTCTGGACAGCTGCCCTTCTCCCTCCCAGACTGAAGTTGGGAGGTTTACTTCTAGGGAGAAGGTAATTCTCTGGCGAGTGTTTGGGAAAACACCTAAAACGGGAAATAAAAGACTTTCTGCCTACCGAAAACCGAAACCTTCACTAAGCTGATCACAATGTGATGAACTAAAGAGGCTAACCAAAGATACATCAGGGGTTTTCTGGACGAACCCTATAGTGAATTCAAAGTCAACAGCACCAGCCATCCACTCCGAGCTTCCTCTCTTTTTACTTTTACTTTTAATCATGGACAGCAACCAAGAAAATCTGATAATATAGAAGGTAGAGGCTCAAACAACAACAAGGACTATGGAGGAAACAGACAGGAAGAACATTTCAAAAAATTCTAGTAATATCCCCAGAAAGATAAGAGAATATGAAGTCACAACAGGGTGCAATTAAAGGGGTGGGATGGGGGATAAAAGAGTTCTTGGAAAAAAGAAAGAAAATAGCAGAAATGAAAAAAACAATCAACAGAAGATAACACTGAGGAATGTAGAATAAAAGACAAAAAGAAAGGTAAATAAATTGGAAAAGTAGTATAGACAGGAAGAAAAAAATCAAGTAATTTGTAAGGCTGCTTGTAAAGCAGGGTAGTGCAAAGGACAAGAGATAATTAAGTAATTATAAAGGCTCCAGGATGTGAGTTTTCAGAATGAAAAGCCAAAGAATAGGTCCTAAAAGTTCCCAAAGAGGAAAAAAGAGTCACAAAGAATCAGTGATCAGAACGTCATCAGATTTCCCAACAGCAACACCTGAAGCTCAAAGATAATGAAAAATTTGTTTGAAATTCTAAAGGTATGTGATTTCCATTTAATATTCTGCCAAATTATCAATCAAGTGGGAAAGCAGAATAAAATTTTAAGGGCATATAAAATTTCAAAATATTTACCTATAACACATTCTTTCTCAAAAGCTGCTAGAGAATGTGTTTCACCAAAACAAGGAAATAAACAATGGAAGAGGAATAAAGGGGTTATGGGAAACAGATCAAAAATAGGAGAGAGAAAATGAAAATCCTCCCAAAAGTGATGAATTCTATGATAACTGCTCAATGTCAGGGGGTATCTAGTAACAGACTGGATCATGTTGGAGAATTTGTAATGACATACAAGCCACTTACCAGTAGCTGATTCACTCCTAAGAGATAATAATGATGAAAGTCCAGAAAGCCATCTTTTTATTGATGAAATACAGAATAATGGCAGTATAGGACTGAGACTGATTGAAAAACCCAATGAAGTACAGTTGGACCTCCATAACCATGGGTTCTGCATTTGCATATTCAGCCAACCCCAGATAAAAAATATTTTAAAAAATTAAAAATACATTAAAAATAATACAAATAAAAAATATAGTATAACAACTATCTAGATAGCATTTACATTGTACTAGGTATTATAAGTAATCTAGATAAGATTTAAAGCATACAGGAGGATGTGCATAGAGTATATGCAAATACTATGCCATATTATATGAGGGACTTGAGCATTCATGGATTTTAGTATCTTCCTGAATCCTGGAAGCAATCCTCCACAGATAATGAGGAATGGCTGTTTGTTCTTGTAAGTGCACCCCAAGGGCCAGACTGTAAGGCTAGGCTGCTAAAGGAAAATCATTTTGCTTCTAGTATGTTTTTGGCTTGTTCTGTCTTAAAAGTTTAGCATTAACCTGCTGCTTGCTTATACAGTTGTGGGGCACAAGATTAGAAAATGACCTTGAGGAAAAACAAAATCAAGAGTCTGTAATAGGCCAACCACAGACTGCTGATGACAAGGTCCGCCAGACCTATTGTTTGCTGATAACCATTGAGCAAGTCATGATGACTTGCACAAAACCTGTTTTCTGCCACCAACCCCCTCTACCGGCGATGCCTTTGACCACATGTGGGGTGCGGGGGTGAAGGGGACACCACTGGTGCTGCCCCTATGTCGTGGTTGCTCCTGTGTTTGGAGGAGCAAACCATATTGTGGTTTAAGCTTGCTCCTTCCAGACAATGTTACAGAAGATGCTGGCATTTTTGAGGAAGAGGATAGAGACTGGGATGGGATTTTCACTCCAGCTTCAGTCTGAACTCCAGTCATTGTCTTGTTTTTCTTTAGAGACATATACGTATGTTGGCCGAGTGTGGTTTTATTTTTGTGCTATAAGCAAAATTAATACTTATGATGATGATGATTAATGAACAGAGGCCACAGAGCAGAGTGATTAGGAGTTGAGCTCTGCAATAACACAGAGCTGGGTTCAAATCCCAGTTCTAATCATTTGACCATGAGAATGTTATGTAACTCCCTGAATCTGTTTCCTCTTTTATGAAATAGAGACAGCCATAGTATCATTCTCACAGAGCGCTATAAGAATCACATGGAAACAATAAAATACATGTAAAATACTTTGTATACTACCTGGCACATATAATAGTAATATTAACTGCCATTGTTGTTATTACCGGAGAATGAAGTACTATGTCCTATACATAGCTAATAGGGTGTTTTATATATACAGGTACCACATAAGTTTTGGTTGAATAATTTAATGAATAAATGAATGTTATTAATAGGTAGTACCTCTAAAATAGAATTTGTATACCCCTTTAAGAACCAGATATTAATATCTTCATTATCAGTTGATAAAATTCTGGAAGGTTTATGCCATCAAAAGCTATCAAGATTTCTGGTATTAGTAAAAATTTTCTCTGAAAGACCTTACAATGAAGTGAACACGGTCTTCTCTCAATGAAGTAAACACGGGTAGAAAAGTCAGTCAAAATTGAACATAACACCATAAGTAAATATTTAAAGAAGAGTAAAATAAAATCCATCAATATTTAATAATGTATTTAGTCTTACATACTATTTGATGAATTTGTATTGAGTATTACAATATCCTAAGCTTATTCTGTTATTAAGCCCTTTATTTATTTATTTTTTTTTTTGAGACACAATCTCACTCTGTTGCTCACACTAGAGTGCCGTGGCATCAGCCTAGCTCACAGCAACCTCAAACTCCTGGGCTTGAGCGATCCTTCTGCCTCAGCCTCCCGAGTAGCTGGGACTACAGGCATGCGCCACTATGCCCGGCTAATTTTTTTTTCTATATATCTTTTAGCTGGCCAATTGGTTTATTTCTATTTATAGTAGAGACAGGGTCTCACTCTTGCTCAGGCTAGTTTCGAACTCCTGACCTTAAGCGATCCGCCTGCCTCGGCCTCCCAGAGAGCTAGGATTACAGGTGTGAGCCACCACGCCCGGCAAGCCCTTTAAATTCATTGCTGATTGCTGAAATGGCTGAATTCAGCTGAGGCCTGGCAAAGGGTTAGGGGGAGCCCATTGTAGGGCTCAGCGTCAGCTCCTAGGATGCCTGGGGCTACAGTCAAGTGAGGGAGTGGCTACCCCTTTTGGCCTTCTTTGCTGGACCACCCTCATCTTCCTGACCTCTATGCTGCTGGGTCTCAGGAGTCACCCTTGGACCTCTTTCTTCTTAATCCACGCTCACTTTTTGAGTGATTTCATCTAGTCCCATGACTTAAATTGCAGTCTATATGCCTATGAATCCCAACTTTATATCTTCACCCTATTCTCTCATCCAGGCTCCAGCTTGGCACATTTAATGGCCTACTTCATGTCTCTATTTGGGTGTTTAGTAGCCATCTTAAACTCAACCATGCCAAAATTAAGCTCCTGGTTTCCAACCCATACCTGCTCCCCATCTCAGTGAGCCCCTGTCCAATGACCAAATTGCTCAGGCCAAATCACTCTCTCTCTGTGTCTCTGTCTCTGTCCTACATACCATTTCTAACCTATCAATCTCAAACTACTCCCCAAAACATTTCTCACCTCCTCCACCACTACCTTCATCCAGATAACCATCATCTCTCTTTGGGCTGGCTATAATAGCCCCCTATTTGAAACCCTTATCTCCTCAAAGCATCCAGAAATATCTTTCAAAATTGTAAATCAAATCTTATTGCTTCTCGGCCTTTTGGCTAAGATCAAGTGTAAATCAAATCTTACCACTTTCCAATACATTCCAAATTCAATCAAAAGTCCTTCCTATGACCACCAATGCCCTTCGGCTCTGGCTTCAGCCTGTCGTGGACCTTTAGTCTTTGCTTAACTGAGTGGCCTTCTTGCTACTTTTTAATTTCCCAACCTTGCTCTTACCTGAGAACGTTTGTAGTTGCTCTTTATCTACTTGGAATACTCTTCCTTAAGCTTCTCATGGCCTGTCCCTCACTTGTTTAGGTTCTGCTTATCTTTCCCCTCCTCATAGATCTCCTGATCAACCTCTCTGAAATACTCCTCTTTGTTCTAAATCACCTCATTGGGCTTATTTTTCATCAAAGCATTCATCAATCCCAATAATATTTAGTTATTTATTTATGTGGTTAGTGGCTCATCACAGCCATTAGAATGTAAAATACACAGGAGCAGAGATTTTATTTTTCTTATTCATTTCTGAATTCTTAGTGCTTAGAATAATTTCTGATACATAAAAGGCACTCAGTAAATATTTGTGGAATAAATAAATGAACATTTCTGTTTCCCTCCCTACCTGGGGAACATGGTACCATGGGAGGTTGAAGTCCCCAAAAGGGGAGTCTAGGAGGTGACAAGGGGACAGGAAGGAGGGAACAGGGCTGACCCACAGAGCAATATGGCTTTAGTTGTTCAAACTGTAGACAAAATGGAAATTGATGGGTTCCCTACAAAAGACCTCTACCAATGCTATTGGGTGGAAGAGGTCCCTCTAAATTGGAGGTTTAGGAACTAGTCTAAGGCATAAGAGAACAAAAAGAAGGGGGCTTACAAGATTGGAAAGATGTAAAATCCTCCATAGTAGTTCCCTGAGTCCCCGGAAAGAGTCTGGGAACAGGGGACACACAGGTTGCTAAGGCTTCCCTACGCCCCAACCAGGGCAATGGAGAAGACAATTTTGACTGTGAGCGCAGTGAGTCAGACGAGGAAGGCAATCCCCTGTGCATGTACCCTGACCTTACTCCCTTCAAAAAGAACAATTAGTGGTTTGGCCAAGGCCTCCAGGTCCCCATCAGGCATGAGCATTCCTATGCCCCTGTTGAGGTAGAAGGGAAAAAGGGGGGAGTTTAAACTTTTAAGAGGCTCTTGGATACTGGTGCCTAAGTGACAATATGCAGGCCTCCACAGGGGAAGCTGCAGCATTAGGGGGTTTTAGGATGAATGTGATGACTCATGGCAGACAGGTTTGCATGTGCTTATGGGTGGGGCTCTTTGGGCAATTTCAGTGGCCAGTTGCTGATGATGGTTCTCATTTCTAAGTGCATTGTAGGTATTGACATTTTTCCTGCTTATGGCATGGAACATCACTGCCACCTCAGGGGATATGCCTCTTTCAACAAAGGATTCAAGCCATAACAGCAGGGTATGTCCACTCCCACCTACCACCTAAGTCAACCAAGTTCAATAAAAGTAGTACTGCATAGGAGGCAGAGAAAAGGACATTACCCTGTTGATATAGGACTTGCTGCAGACAGGAGTGTTATTCCCCACTTGTGGCAGCTGAACAGCTCAGCCTGGCCCATGAAAAAGGCCTCAGGAGTCCTGAGGCTGCCAGTGGACTACCACAGATTGAATGCCAAAATGCCACCCTTTCCCCTGTGGTACCCAACAACATTGCTGTCACCAAGGTAACAACTTTACCTTATGTAAAAGACAAAAGAACCACTGTTGGTGAGCTTTTGAGAAATCATGGGGAACAAAAGATGTGCCAGAGGCAGCAAATGTCATAAGTATTGTTAAGTTATAAAAAGTAGAGTCTGGGAGATCTAGCAAAACATCTGTCCATAAAATTCTGGAATATGTTTTAAAACTGATGATTTCAGACCATTTCAGAAAGATAATCATTCAAAACTAGTGGGGATTCACTGGCTACAATTCACAGGGGGTCTGCTCATTTCCATTTCTAATAGGGCTGTCAGGTCAGAAGAATGCAGGGGACATAATGTATCTGGCTCTCAGAAAGGCGCTTCCTTGACAAAGTCTGTTAATATTCACAGGGGCAATTTGAAAAGATGTCAGCACAACAAGCGTATGAGGGAAAGGTTGGTCAGCACAGTTCTATAGTTGTACTCTCTTCTTACTTCAAGGAATTTTCAAATCATAACCTTTTCACAGCACTGTAACTTCAAGACTTCCAAAAACCATAGCATAATTTATCCTTATAAAAACGTGATATCCTTTGGAATACAGCATGATTTCAAACAGTTAGCTAGAAAGCATATTTTGTCCACTTGGATTTGAACTTTATTTTAAAACCATTTTAAATCTGAAAGAACTGTTGATTGCCCTGGTACATTATAATTTAAGTGCCTAATGAGGAACTATTCCCTCTGTTGATTCACTATGGCCATTTGTAGAAGTCAGTCATAGAGAAGAACTTGTTTTCATGCAGTTGAGTTCATCACTATGAAGCTTAACTTTCAGAAAATGTAAATGTGTCCCAAATTCCTGCTACTAACATAGCACTCAGTGACCAACATTTGCTCATGTGTGGAATTCTGTTAATTTATCTCATCATAGTTCATTACAAGAATCCCTGATCAAGCAACATAACCTGAATCTAGCTTTACCTATATTGAATCCTATCTCCAAACTGCTTTCAGATATTATCTGAAGTCTCAAAGGTAGATCTGTGAGAAGGATCAATTCTAGGTCCTTGTATACAACATCATTGTGGATTCTGTGCTGGTTATTCTCACCTAAATGTTGTAAGGTTTCCACCATCTATTTTTAAAAATGGATAAAAGCAATTAAATGTCTTCATTGCTGTGGTATAACATGACTTTCCATCTCCAATATAAACATGAATTTTGGATGGGATACAAATATTCAAACCATAGCAACGAGGAAAAATGTAGCTAGTTATATTCAGTAAACCTATGATTTTGAGCTATTTTATGTAGGAAGAACATATGATTACCTTCTGGCCCTGGGAATTCTATTTTGCCTGGCATCACTGAGGAACTGTGATTGCCTGTTCCATTTTATGTGAATAATCTAAGTTTCAGTAACTATTTCTTCGGGCCACAAACACAAATCAGCCTATTTGACTAAGTTTTTGCAATGAAATGACTGACCTTGTATTTATTATTTCTGATGTTCTGTAGACTATTTGAAATATTTATTTCTTGCAATAACCTTAGGCTCCCATGTCATATTAATTATATCATAAGGTTATTGCAAGTCATAAGGTAGACTGAGGCCTTAAGAAACAAAATGACTAATTCATAGTCACACAGCTAATAGTGGTAGAGCTAAGGATGAAAATCTCCTAATCCCTGATGCTCCACCATCCTGGGCCCTACCTTGATTGGGAAATGGCAACCTCATTCAGCTCACTGACCACCACAGTCTGGCACACTTGCTGGGTCACAACCTCAGTGATCAGGGCACTTGAGTCTGAGAGTTCATTTATATGGAAATGAAGGTGTCCCTTTCATAGATTTCTCTCTTCATAAGTACTAACATACCAAAGGCATGCTATTGCTTTCTTGTCACTGGGGCATGAAATGAATGATCCCTTTATGTCCCATGTCAGGAACTCTCCTCTATAGTTCATGCAAGTTTAGATTATTCACACAAAGTGGAGCAAGCAATCACAGTTCCCCCCATGGTGCCACATTGCGGGGGGCAGGCTGCAGGAAGATCAGCTACTTCTCCCTGCAAAACCAGGTCCTTTAGGTAGTTGTCACCACAGAGGACAAGAAATTAATAGGAAATAGAGAGAATAATGGAAAAAAAGAATACACAGACAAAGGTATAGTTTTATAGGTTTATATAAAGAAATTAGGAGCCACATCTCATTGATTCCTCAATCATATTTCCTCAATACCACATAAAGCAGAACTTCCAGGGCCAGAAGGTCATCACTTGTTCCTCCTGCAAAAGAGCTCAAAATCACAGGTTTAAAAATCTTTCACCCTTCAGTCCATCCCATTATTGTTTTGTTAAATGCTTAATGAAAAATTTACGCTGAGTTCCTTTCAGTTTTCCCATAATGAAAGACACAGGAATGGAAATTCATACCCAAATGTTTCGATTTGGAAATGAAGTTCAGAGAAAGCAGTGCCCCTTCAGTCTAGTAAGTATGTGATAAGTGCCTGTAGGAAGCAGGGTTCCATGTTAGACCCAGTGACATTCAGGAACAAATCAGAACACTTATCCTTGGCCTCATGAACTACCATTGCTGTTTGAAGAATGGTACATTTTCCATCTAATAAAAGTGTGAAAGCCTAACATACAAAATCAGTTTAAAAACAAAGAATAGGGCTGCTCAATTTAGAAGAGGAGATAGTTGAACTTTTCTCACACACCATCCCTTACCAGGGCTCATGGGTAGAACATCTCCCACTATGTAGGACAGAGTATGAAAACCATTGATCAAGTCAGTACAGTCTTAAGGAGAGTAGGTGCTGAGTGCCGGGCCCTCTGGGTATTGATCCAGGGAAGAAGCCAGGGAGCTCTAGTCCTGGGCCCCACCTCAGTGTAGACTGGATGGTCATTCGTCTACATAGTCTCATTAGTCTTCAACCTTTGCAAGAGCTGAGGTCCTTGGTCTTGCTTACAATCATTCAGCTCTACTTTCTGTCTTCCTGGATGGCACATCTGGTGAGCAAACTCCAGAATTGCCAGCTACAGGCAGAGAGGACAATCCCTCTGTCATCAGACCATCCTACCTAGCAGCCAAGGGGAATGTTGGCAAGGTGGGGGCAGCTCCTGCAGTTCATAGACTAGCTGTGTTTTCTTGATGGTATCATGAAGCATGGTGAAGGATTCCTCAGAATACGTTGACGATGGTGTTCAACATACTTTCAGAGGCATAAAGTTTCCAACGTTCCCATGACATATTCAAATTTAACAAGGACAGAGAGATGGGCTGCCAGCATAGCAGTTAGCTTTGCTGATGCTGTGAAGGAGACTTGGGAACAGAAACCCTTATATTCACCAATCTGGGGACACTGAAAGATTGTGGGAAATGACTAACATTTTTCAAATCAAAACAACTGAAAGAAACTATAAGGAAACTTCCTTATTTATCAATTTGGTTTTAGTGCACTCTAGTGGGGTCTGTTCACCATTCATCCTTTACATATATATCAAGTATCTGCCTTGTTTCAGGCCCTAAAATGTGCTAAACCTTGGTATCACTTTCAGAGAGCTGGGTAAAGTTTCCATGACGTCATACCAACTTGAAGACTTTCCTGGGCATTTGAGGCCTTCACTTACTATGATTTCTTCCCAATTCCCCACCACTCCACTTCTGAAAACCTACACTTCAGAAAACCCATCGGACCCTGGGCAGTAGCATAATTCCCCTTCTGGAGACCCCCCCAGCAGCCCCAGTGGTCCTCATTGTTGCTCTGGTCTCAGCCTCCTGACCCAGTTTAGAAGAAGCAAATCTGGTGTGGACACGAGGTAGCTTTATCACTCGCAGGTATAGATCTGGCTG
The DNA here is from genome assembly GCA_008086735.1 of Cheirogaleus medius. NCBI lineage: Eukaryota > Metazoa > Chordata > Mammalia > Primates > Cheirogaleidae > Cheirogaleus > Cheirogaleus medius. The sequence goes on from VBSM01000529.1 coordinate 63,459,139, forward strand.
GTTCTTCCCAGATGAGAAAGGGAGGAAGCTGATTTCAAATTGAGTTGGCAGGAACCATTGTGAAGGAGAAAATATTCTAGCAGTTTTTAAATGTTCTCCAAAGTATTTTGCATTTGAGAGAGCAACTAAACCAGTAAGACAAACACTAAGATTTCACTGGATTGCCTTGAGTGTAAAACAACACAGCCAATATTCTCTTTTGATCTGGGGATGGTCACTGGAGTTGGGGGTTGTTAGAGCCAGAACCCGCAGTTCCACGGGACAGAGAGACAGAGTCACCGAGGCTGTAATCACCAAAAGGAGTTTTATTATCTAGCTAGCTAGGGTCCAAGCCCAAGAACACCAGTGCAGTGGTCTCTTTGTGCGGGCAGGGACCCCCTACCATGCGGGAGGAGGCTTCTTATACTCCACGCGCATGAACTGTTCTCACGCTAATAACGCTCCTGCTGATTGGTTCTGCGCGCTGATCATGCATTTGCCCTTTACAGTGATTGGTGAGCCCCCCATCCGCCATTTTCCCCCAGCATTTTATTTCACCCTGCCCCTGATTGGTTCTAACCTGCTCTGGGTCCTAGCCGATGGGCTCCGGACTCAGCGCTTTTCCTCTGCATCTTGTTTCAACCCATAATGCCCTGCGGCCAGCTGTGTTCAGCAAGCAAATAATGGACAGAAGCTAGAAAACAACCATTAGCTTAACAGCCCAGTATCTTACAGGGGTTGCAGAGAGAGCCTCCTCCCTGTCCCATCTCCTGGGCTTCTCTGGGCTTTCTTCAGTACTACTGCACAGACTCAGCTTTTCTGAACATTTGGGGTGAGTCTCCCCCAGAGTGAGGGATTCAGGGGAAGGGGAGTATGAGAGTTAAGATCACAGACTTCCTGATCTGTGACTCAGAACTGTGTTAAAAGAGGAATTTACCTGCTTTAAATAGAGAGAAGCTCTTAAATCTAAAAGATCCTATAATGATGGAAGAAGAATTTCTGGTGTTCTCATTGATTAGACAAATAAAATCATTCATTTTGCTTCCAGGGAAGAATATGAACAGTTGAGAAAGCTGTGGATTTTGCAAAGTCACAGCAAGAAGAAAGTAGAGGAACAACATTTAAAAGGAATAAAATTGGCCAGGTGCGGTGGCTCACGCCTATAATCCTAGCTCTCTGGGAGGCTGAGGTGGGAGGATTGCTCAAGGTCAGGAGTTCAAAACCAGCCTGAGCAAGAGCTAGACCCCGTCTCTACTATAAATAGGAAGAAATTAATTGGCCAACTAAAAATATATAGAAAAAATTAGCCAGGCATGGTGGCGCATGCCTGTAGTCCCAGCTACTTGGGAGGCTGAGGCAGAAGGATTGCTTGAGCCCAGGAGTTTGAGGTTGCTGTGAGCTAGGCTGATGCCATGGCACTCTAGCCCAGGCAACAAAGTGAGACTCTGTCTCAAAATAAATAAATAAATAAAATAAATAAAAAATAAAAGGAATAAAATTATTGATAAGAAATGGGCCTGGCCTCTCTGTCTGGTTTCTATAACTTCGTAGTTCTTCTGACTCATAGATGTTATAAAAAGCACCCTGCCTGAGTCAGAAATTTATTTTGGAGATATTACAGCTGCTCCCTCACTGTTGGAAGGTACCTGTGAAAAAACTGTATGCCACCAAGGATTTACAGCACTGTTAGAAATGGTCCAGAAGAAAGAGGAAAGTTCAAAACAGAAGTGTGAGGTCTCTAGTTTTTTTATAATTACCAACACTCAGAAAACTGCCCATTCAGGAAATAGACCAATCAATTCCTGTTATATACCCAAGAGTTTGAACCATAGTCAATGGATGTTCCATGTTTATTCAGAACAGTTGAATGAATAGGCCTTAAGAATAAGCTTTGTTTATGCTCCTGGTGCCCAAGAAGCCCCATTTTTATGTCAAGTCTCTAAAAAATTTAAAAATGTAGAAATGAAGGACAAGTTATGAATACTCCATTATACTAATTAACATAACATAAGCTCTTTTGAAATAGAAAGGTTAATAAAATCTTGGAGGCTTAAAAATTCAATTCTATTGTATTTCCAACAACACTTATTACCTGTTTTTACTGGAGCTCTTCATATGGGGTTTTCTTAAGACATTTTGGTGGTAGCGGAGGTGATGCAACTAAAGCCAATAAGAAAAACAAGTTGCCGTTTCATTGCAGAGGCAGCGACAGAGTGAGACCAAGGCAGGAAGGACCAAGGGTGAGGCAGTGGGGCAGGTGGCGACCATTCATTGAGAAGTTTGGGTTAAACAACATCAATAACAGCTGCCAAGTGGAGCAGCTGGGTAGTATAACCCGGGAACTCTGTATGTGTTTGAAGGTTTGGCTTAAACTATGCCTAAAAGGCAGAGGAAGGGGAAAGCGAAAGGCTGAGAATGTTTGGAAGAGGGCAAGGCCAGAGGAAATGATACCTGGAGCTGGAGGGCAGGGCATGGGTGGAGCTTCGACCCTTGTGATCAGGAAAAAGGAGCAGCCGGCAGAGAAAGGCTTGGTCTCCAAGCTGGCGATTCTGTGCCCAACAGACCGTCCACAACTCACCTGGATTGAACTCCTCACGTGTCTTCCCTTCTGAAATCCATTCATGTCACATAAATCTGATCACATACACTTCTCCTTAAACACGTTGATAGTTTGCTTTTTAAGTATGAAATCTAAACCTGTGAGCTAGCTTACGAAACTCAGCTCTATTTCCCACCATTTTCCACTTTCCACCTCCACCCTCTAGCTCGAGCTTCCCAGTGGTCTCAGAGTGTGGTTCCTGGGCCAGCAACATGAGTATCACCTGTGAACTTGTTAAAATGCAAAATTCCTGGCCCTACCTACCCCAGATTTAATGAATCAGAAACTCTAGAGGAGGGGCCCAGCAATCTACATTTTAACAAGGCTTCCAGGGGATTCAGGTGCATGCTCAGGTGGGAGAACCACCAGTCTAGTTTTGCTGGACCATTGAGAGTTCCCCAAACCCCATGGCATGCTGGACATCTCTATGCCTTTGCACATGTTGTTTTCTCTGCCCAGAAGTCTTTTCTCCCTCCCATTCCTCTTTTAAGAGTCAAATCAAAGATCATTCCATCCATAAATCATTTCCTGTTCAGCACTTTCTCTCCTGAACATGACGACCACCTTTCTCCAGCATAGATCTATGGAAATCAATGAATGCATCTATCATTCATGTGCCATGCTCCATTGCAGCTCATGGTTTATGTATCTGCCTCCTCAAAAGACAGCAAGCTCCCCAAGGTGGTGACTGTATTTGTCCTGGCATAGCACTGAGGCTCAGAAAATGTTGAGCTGAACTGTTATGGAAAAGCAAAGTGCAGAAAGAGAGAAAAAGAGGGAAAGTGAAGACTGTGCAAGAGATCAACAACCACCACAATTATATAGCTGGCATGGATTGAATTCTACCTGTGTGCTAGGTTCTATGATAATGCTTCACTGGGACTGTGCCATTTAATCCTCTCAACAACCATGTAGATGTGATTATCCTCACTTAACAGACATGGAAACTAAGGCACAGAGAGACCAGTTGCCCCCCAGCTGTAAACAGTAGAGCCGAGATTCACACACAGTTTTACTCCAGAGTCTAGACTCTTAACCAGGCGTCCTCAAACTATGGCCCGTGGGTCACATGCAGGTGTTTTTGCCCGTTTGTTTTTTTACTTCAAAATAAGACATGTGCAGTGTGCATAGGAATTTGTTCATAGTTTTCTTTAAACTATAGTCCAGCCCTCCAACGGTCTGAGGGACAGTGAACTGGCCCCCTGTTTAAAAAGTTTGAGGACCCCTGCAACCCTCTGGTTTGAGAAAGGAGGTAGCTTTGTTTGGGGCCAGTATCAACATTCACTAGTTCAACAATCAGGTCTTCAGAGACTGCTTTATGCCAGACTGAGAATACAAATAGGAATGCAGAAGAGGGCAGATACAACAGTCCATTATAATTCTGCCCTCATGGTGCTCACTTTTTAGTAGGGAAGAGAGATCTGCAAACCAATAAATGTGATTCCTCTAAGGATGTTAACCAAGAAATGTTCAAAGTGCTACTCAGAGCCAGCATCAGGCAGGATAAATTTTCTCTCGCAGGGGTGACATTTGATTTGGCTATTGAGAGAGGAGCATAAACTCACAAAGCAGAGAAATGAGGGAGGGGGAAAGACAAGATTCAGGACAGGAGAAAAGACAAAAAAGACTTAAAGGAGGCACAAATGTCTTGGCAAGTCTGTGAAAGAATGAGTTGTCCCATGAGGCTGGATTGAGGAATGTTTGCCAGATGCTCTGGATTGACTCATTTAGCATTTGTTCCCAGCTTGCTTGCCTGTGCTGTAGAACTAGAAATAAACTCAGATTTTCCAGAATTCCCTGAGGCTATGGTTTGGGGTGTGATTCTGCCAGTCAGATGTACCTTGCAAGGCCTACCATTCTGTGCTATGCAATGGCAGAACTGTTATTTAAATTAACACTTGTGGTCACCTGGAAGAAAAAGTATCCATGGAGATCAAAACATTGGAAGGCCAGTGGCTGTGGTAATAAAACTTTATGGTAAGAGTGAAGAAGTCTCTTTTCAGAACACTGTGGGGTTGGCTAACTTCTTGAATCTCTATGGAACGTAAAGAAAGAAAAAGATAAGCATGGAGTTACCTGCAGCATCACATATCTGGTACCAAATTCTGTGTCATTTAGAGTTAGTCTCAGCAACAGGAGAGAGAGCCCCAGAAAAACAGTGGCTTGACCAAGATAGATGTGTATTTCTCACAGAGAATTCTACAAAAATAGACAAATGGAATTACATCAAACTAAACAGCTACTACACAGCAAAGGAAACAACCAACAGAATGAGGAGACATCCTACAGAATGGGGAAAAAATATTTGCAAACTATGCATCCAACAATGAATTAAGATCCAGAATATAGGCCGGGCGCGGTGGCTCACGCCTGTAATCCTAGCACTCTGGGAGG
>VBSM01000529.1:63464210-63644554 GCA_008086735.1 Cheirogaleus medius
AAAAAAAAAAAAAAAAAGATCCAGAATATATATAAGAAATTCAAACAACTCAATAGCAAAAAACCCAAATAATCCAATAAAAAATGGGCAAAAGACTTGCATAGACATTATTCAAAAGAAGATATACAAATGGTTAGCAGGTATATGATGAAACGCTAATCAACATCACTAATCATCAGGGAAATGCAAATCAAAGCCACAATGAGATACCACCTTACCTTAGTTAGAATGGCTGTTATCAAAAAGACAAAAAAAAATAAATGCTGGTGAGGATGTGGAGAAAGGGGAACTCTTATACACTGTTGATGGGAATATAAATTAGTACAGCTGTTATGGAAAATAGTATGGAGGTTCCTCAAAAAATCAAAAACAGGAATACCATATGATCCAGCAATTCCACTACTGGGTACATATCCAAGGGAATTGAAATCAGTATGTTCAAGAGACATCTGCACTCCCATGTTTGTTGCAGCAGTATACACAGTAGCCAAGATATGGAATCAACCTAAGTGTTCATCAGTGTATGAATGGATAAAGAAAATGTGGTATACATACACAATGGAATACTATTCAGCTATAAAAAAGAATGAAATCTTGTCATTTGCAACAACATGGATGAACCTGGAGGATACCATGTTAAGTGAAATAAGCCAGACACAGAAAGACAAATACTACATGATCTCACTCACATGTAGAATTTTAAAACTTGATCTCATAGAAGTAAAGAGTAGAACAGCGATTACCAGAAGCTTGGAAGGGGAGAGGGGAGGGAGGATAGGGAGAAGTTGGTCAACAGGTACAAAGTTACAGTTAGATAGAAAAAATAAGTTCTGATTGTTCTATTACAAAGTAGGGGAACTACAACTAAAGCAATGTATTGTGTATTTCAAGATGGCTAGAAAAGAGGATCTTGAAAGTTTATCACCACAAAGAAATGAAAAAGATTTGAGGTGGTAGACATGCTAACTACCTTGATTTGATCATTATATAATGTATACATGTATTGAAACGTCACACTGTACCCCATAAACATGTATACTTATTATGTGTCAATTATAAACAAAATTTTAAAAAATGAAAAAAAAGAAAGAAAGAAAGCAGTTTCCCCAGTCCAGGTAGAAGAGATGAGAGCCTGGAATGGGCCCATGACAATGGGATGAAGGAAAGAGAATGGAAGGGTGAGACATGTTAGGGTAGAAGAAGACAAACCTTGGTGACCATTAGGTGGCAACGGGGGTGGAGGAAGAGCATGGAACTTAGGATGACACCAAGCTTTTCAGTTTGAGCAATTTGGTAAATGACAATGTTACTAACCAAAATAAAGGAATACAGCGGGTGAAGGAGGCTGCCAGTGATAAGAATGTGATAAGTTTGATTTGAGATATGCTGAGTTTAAAGTGCCTGTTGACTGGAAGATGTTCTGCACTGGAGAGAAGTGAGGGCTGGAGGTACCAGTTCAGGAACTGTGTGAGTCTAACTGACAGCTGTATGGTCAAGTTTGAGATGGCTTGACCAGAAAAGAATGAGGGAACAGAGTCAAGGGATGAAGCCTAGGGAAGTGCCAAAGTTGTGTGAGTCTTCTGCAAAGTCCATTCCAATGTAAGATTCTTTGGAAACTGCAGTTCAAGAAATCTGAGGCTGCAAACGTATCCCTTTCTCAGACATCCAGGACTTTGGTCAAATCTTTCCATTTCAAGACAAGGTAAAACTGCTGAAGGTTTTTTCTTTCCTTGGTTGAAATACTTTAAATACCAACTAATTTCGAGTTTGGAAGGACAGTCATATTTAAGGTTGAAGTTTCCATTTCTACTCTATAATAGCAGAGCCTGTGCCCAGAAAACCTTCTGCCTCCCTCATCATCCATGGAGGTGCCTTGTAATTATTCCACAACGTCAGCAGGGCGAGATATGCATTGTAGGCATTAACAGATCAGGGGAGCTTTCCTACAAACTGCTTTCAACTTCATAAGGGATTGTTTAATGCCCTTATGATTGCTTTCAAGAAATGGGAATTTGATTTTTGGTCCTAGTATTTACTTCAATTCTAGAAAAGGTTAAAACATTTTTATTTGTATATAGTACCCCTTTCATTTCAACTGATTCTTACTGTCCTCTCCCCCCTCACTTACGTTCTTGGCTGGTATAACCTGTCTTCAAAGCATTGCTTTCTTAAAATTCAATGATTACAATGGAAAAGGCTAAACCATATGATATCGAAATGCTCAATTCTTTGTGTGGTCACTAGCAGAGTGCTCTCAACTGATAAGAATTCAAGTAAAAAGACCTTCAATTTTCTAGAAAGTATATAAATACAAACCTAACAGAAACAAAAACAATCACATCTACAGTTAAAATAAATGGTAGTATACTTGTCTAAATTAGAGAGTTTGGGTGCAGAATTAGTATAGGACTCTAGGATTAGTACAAATTCAGCCAAATATCTAACATTTTTCACCTCAAGGTACTTGGCACTGTTCGTTGCTATTCAGCATGCTGGCCCTAAAATATTGTAAAACCAGCCCCCATCAAATAAAGATTCAAGTCAGGGGGCTCTAGTAACTATGCCAGGCAAGTGGACAAAGCACAAGTTAGTAACAACATTTTCATTTTGGAAAAATGAAAAGTTAGGGAAAATATGTCAAAATAAGGTGAAATTTATGTTTTTAAGATAGTCTTTTTTTCTGAAATCATGTCCTTATGTTGTCAACATGTCTTTTCTTTTGTAGAAAGAGTAGTGCCAGCAGATAACAGCTTCTTTTTTAATGAACTTACCTGGCAAAATTAAAAGTTGGCATACCATTGCCAATTCCTTAAGCTGTTTTGCAGTTTTACCTGGTGAAATGTTTAAGTTGGGTAATCGCTGGAGTAATGCATTTCCCACAAGCTTGGAAACAAACTGGGTTTTCTGTCAAATTCCTGACAGTTGAGCCTGTCAGGTTCTCCATGGTCTTGCTCTGTTGCTAATCCTCCTGGCTGGTGATGTAGGTGCTCAAAAGGAATTTGTTAGAAGTAGTTGATCCATAGGGAATGAAAAGCTTACACAGGGCTCTTGTTTCCTCCATTTGTTTCCAAAATGTTAAACATTTTAATTTACTTTAAAAATTATGATTTTAAAAAATATGTATTTAAACAAATCGTTTACATGTCCAAAAGTCAAACCAGACCACCCCTGCAGGGCAGGATGGCAGGGAAGTCTCTCAGGCTTTGCACACCTGCCTCTCACAAACATCTCAGTACACACCTGGCTTTTCTGCTGGGAAGGAAAGGAAGAGACTTGTAATTTCTACATAAACTCCCAAAGACAAGAAAGATTCTAGGGTGGTGAGAACAAGCTTTAATGGAACTCAAGTTCAAAACTTGGGTTTTCTGGCCTCCAAAATCAAAGAAAAATTTCAAAATTGTTTTTAAAGAACCAATAAAATAAAATACAATGACACCCCCACTTATAATCCAAACTTATAATTTTGGATTATAAGTTTTTAATCCACAGAGTCTTAATAGCACTATCGTCTTGTTTCTTCTATTTTCCAGAAGTCCGCAGGTAATGTTTTCTGATTAACTTGCTCCTGGAGCTGGTAGAAATACAGGCAGTAGCCAAGCCCATTATAATCATTAATCACCAAGATACTAACCTCCAGTTCCTTTATCAGGGGACCGAAAGTGCTGCCTGGTGATGATGATGACTCTCTCCTGAGAGACAGAAACGCTCAGAGCTGCCACCCGAAATTAGTCCGTTTATGTAGAAATCGGCCTTTAGAATAGATGGGATTTAAAAATAGTAACAATGCTCTCTCCATCCAAACACACTTTTTATTGTAGAACAGAAAACAAGAGTCATTCATAATTCTACCACTTAGAAATTACCACTGTTGACAGTTTGATTAATATTCCTCTAGGGAGGGAAGGAGTGAGGGACATGCAGATACCCACACGGTAAATGCATTTATTATACGTATACGAACGCATTTAAGAACCTATTACTAGTATAGCGTTATCTATGGAGAGGCGAGTTGTTAAGACGGTGGTGAAGGGAGGCAGATTTTTTTATGCGCACACATTATTCGGATTTTCACAACTACATGGTACTATGTATATATTCTCTGTATCTTCTTTTAAACTGCAAAACCAATGCAATCACTGTGGGGTAGAATGGGCTTTCATCGGGCGTTCCCCGGGGCGCGCACTGGGTGACCAGGGTCGCCTCCGGACGAGGGTGGAGCTCCAGAGACCGAGGGTGAGAGCGCGAGGCGAGAGAGGGGCTCGCAGCCGCCCTCTGCTGCCGGGGTCCCTCCCCGGCCGCCCGGCCCGGCGCAGGGAGGCGCACGGCGCACGCGCGCTGAGCGCGCCGGTGTCTGCGCGGGGTGCGATGCTGTCGCGCTTCTGCATCCTGCGAGGGGCTTTCACCTCTGCGCTGGCTCTCCCGCCGCCCTGGGACGGCTTCTCTGCTCCACTTCCCGGGACAGGACGCAGGGAACCGCCCGCCCTGGCACCAGGCCGGGGACAGGCGAGGACGCGCCCGCGCCCGACCCCATGGCGCCCTCTGCCGGGCGGCGGGACGGGGCTGGACTCGCCCGGCCGCAGGGAGAGGCTGCGCGCTTGGTTAAGCCTTGCGTGGTTTTCTGAGATTGGGTTTGGGTTTCATTTCCCACCGCCCTGCTTCTCCTTGCATCTTTCCCTCTACTCGTGTTTTGTTGTTGTTCTTTAGGCAACACGAGTTATTTTTTTTCTATTCTCTAAAGATATGCGTATTCATTTTAAAAACCAAATTGGAAAACACAAAGTATAATGAAGAAAATTAATAAAACATCTTTAACCTCGTCATTAAGAAACAAGCTCATATCAAAAGTATTTCTTCTAGTGTTAGAGGATTCAGGCCTGTGTCGAACTGGCCCCGCTGAAGAAAAGACAGAAAGGCCAATGGCAGGGAGGGAGTAGTGTCTCCTTGCTCTTAAAACAGGGCCTGCCTGCCTCTTGGTTTGCTAAACTAGTTATTCTAGTCTCCAAGGAAGCCTTTCTTTTCTTCCTCAGATGAGGGGTCACATAAGATAAAGTTACCCTTTTGCTGGGGGCAAGTAGGTGGCAGTGGTCAGTGGGTCTGGGGAGGAAAGAAAACTTGGTCTCAATGTTGACTTTAAATAACTAGAAGACTCGGAGAGAATTTGGCTAGGCGGTGGCGCTTCAGCTCCCAGCCCCTGCACGTTGCCTCCTCCTGCTGTTTGCTCATCTGTGCAGGTCCCTTTCCTCCCTCTCTAGGTGAATTCCCTGCAGCAGGAATATTCTTCAGGGCCTTTGCACTTTTTTCCTTCACCTGGCGGAGTTCAACACTTCATCTTCCTTCTCCTCCACTCAGACTTTTTCCTAATAATCGCGTTGCTGGTTTGCCACTGCACCCCAGAGAAGCACACAGCTAGATGAAAACAATGTGCTTGCATGGCACATGCAGTGTCAAGACAACACCTCTCTTCTCCCTTCCTTCCGACTAGCCTGGGACCCCTAAGCAAGACCCTTCTTTATGGAAATTCTGAAGTTGCCCCTCTCTGCCAGGTGTGGTGAGATTTTGGATTACAGCCATGGATTTGGAAGTGGTGTATCTATTTCCTAGTTTATATGTGGCATCGTGTGCTCTCCTCCCTCCTGCCCTCTCTCCTTTGGCCACCAGAGAGGAGACTGTAGAAGACCTACCTACCTGTGGAGGTGCAAAGTCAAATCCTCCAGCCTTTCTTTCCCCGTGAATTGAAATGACATTTCTAGTGAGAGCCATATTGCTCAGCCGTGCTTAGTAGAATAGATTTTCCTCTGTGGAAACACGAGGAAGGGCTGAGATCCCCTTCAAGTTCTGCTTGGGTGAAAATAAAGGCTTGAGAAAGTAAAAGCCAGCACCTGGATGGCACTGATAAGACTGGCCGACCACGCCTGGTCTGACCGGTTTGCCTTTCTCATGGAGTCAGCCGTGAGGTGGGAGGTTTGCAGTACTCAGAGATAAGGGCCCAGGTTCTTCTTAGGCTACTTGTTAGCTATGTGCTTCTGAGTAAATGACCTAACCTCGTGGAAGCTCAGTTTGTTCATCTCCAGAAGGGAATAATGATATTACCTGAAGGTTATGCTTCCATGATTGTTGTGAGATTCAAATCAGCTGGAAGGAGGGGCGATATCTTGAAGCCTCATTTGCAAATTTTCTAACCTTGAAAGCATTGCATCTCCTTATGTTTGCCTCTCCTGCATCGGTGTTGAAGCCGTCAAGCGAGCAGTATGGGCAGCTTGACAGAGGGGATATGCCTCAGCATTCAGCTTCCTCCACCATGTGGGTAGTAGCAGTGTCTCATGCTTGTCAATCAAACACTTTGAACTGGAATCACCCTTATGGCAGTTGAAAAACCTAGACTCAGAGATGTTGAACAACTTTCCCAAAGAAACACAGCTTGGCCAGGACTGGAATGTAGCCCAGAAAGTTTTTAACAAACCTGCTCTGCCACCATCTTCAATAGGGGATAGGAAAGGAGTGTTTCCTTGGCATTGTCCCAGGGCATGACTGTCCGCATGCAGGGGACACAGAGAGATGGGTAGCAGATCTCAGACTCTCACTGTTCAGGAGTAGGAGGATGTGCCCATTATTCTTTATGCCTTTAGAATCTTTTTTCCTTTTTAATGCTCTTCACATGCCATAACAGAGCTCAACGCACATTTAGAAGTCTTTTGAAAGTTTTATAGAGTAGAACTTCAAAATAGACAACTTAATAGGCTGCTTCTATGTTAAATGAGTCACTTGAAATTAAAATTCTTTTTACATTTCTCAGATCTGGTGGGACGATTATCTCTCTCAGGGACTGCTTGGAGAGACACTCTGACCTGCACCTTTGTAACTATCGACTGACCAGTTTGATGCTAAACACTTTCTGGTCTGCAAACTACAGCTTTCTTTATCAGTTTCAGAGACTAAGCCCTGAGCTGGGCTAGAACACAAGAGCAGTTTGTAAGACTCAAATATTTACATTTGACCCCACAGAACATGGTCGTCTAATTCTGACCTGACTGAGCAACCAGTACAGATTTTTCCATTAACTCACCTTGTTCTTACCTGTGCATGTGTTGGCTGTTTATAAAGTACACACTCAAACACAAGAGACTTGCATCCTCCTATTAGCATAATTTGGCCGTATTATCCTAAAGGGCAGATTGGCCCCTTTTAGGACTTAGACTGGACTGCGAGGGCACCTGTCGTCTGGCCCCTACACTCAATTTCTCACAGGGTGCACATGGCTGGGGAAAGATAGGCCTTCCGAGCTTGAAAACCTGAACAAAAAATGTTTAGAGATGACTGTGGGGGACAGAACAAGGTGAACATGCAATGTCCTGGGAGCAAAAATAGGCCCTAGAAATGAGGGTTTTTCACCTAAAGGGAGAATTTCCCCATCAGGATCGAGTTGTCTCTTTTCCTCAGGTGCAATCCCTCCTGCTCCATGCTCATTGTGTTCAGGAGCAAATCTTGCAGGCTGTGGCTTCTGTAACTACGAGCACAGGTCGAGGACCAGTTGGGACACCCAGCCACTGTGGATGGAGCTTGAGCCACAATGCAGGCTCCCTGGGGACAGCCCTTCTGCTGCAGATTTTCCCCACTTCCCTCTCTAACTGCAGTTGGTGACAGCTGGGGAAGAGAACTCTGATGAGCACAAAAACATCATGTAGTATTATCTTGTCCTTGCGGTGAGGAGAAAATGAGGCTCCCAGAACAAGCCCCATCAAACTGAGCCGATGCTAGCTCCCTCTATTTACCCAGATGATAAATTAAGCCAATTATATAACATAATAATTCATCTTCTGAAAATTCACTGTCAGCCTCAGGGAACTCCAAATAGGGTTTCTGTCAGGTTATTGTTTAAGGAAAGAGCCCTTTTCTCCCCAGTACATACAGGCAGAGGGAAAGGGAGGTAGAGTGTGGAGACAGAATTCCCAGGGCTTCTACTGTCTTTCCTGCCATCAGCACTACTGACCCCATTTCTCTAACTTTCCTTTGTAGTTTATTAGAAAAAAAAGGAGCCTCCCAGGTAACATGTACAGGTAGTTTTCAGAAAGTAAATACTCAATGAGAGTCCAATACCTTGGTTTGGGGGACCTCGTTTCTGACTGCCTTCCCCCAGCCAGGGTCAGGCAGCGTGGGCCGGGCTATTTTCTGCAGGAACTCCAGGAGAAAGTGTAGGCCGAGAGAAACACTTCAGACGTCTCCTCCTAAACTTCAGTGAGAATAATATTCTGTAGCTTTGAGGCAGAAGTCATAAACTTCAACCTGCAGGTAAAGAGGTGCAATGATTTGAATGTGTCCCCTAAAATTTGTGTGTTGGAAACTTAATCTCTCTGTTCTCATAAATGGATTAATGTTAGTTCTGCCCTCATGCATGGATTAATGCTGCTGTCATGGAAGTGAGTTTGTTATTGTGGGAGTGCCTTGGTTATAAAAGCCAGCTCTCCCTGGCTCTTTTTCTCCCTCGCCATGTGATGCCCTCCGCCATGTCATGATGCAGTAAGAAGGCCCTCACAGATGCCAGCGCCATGCTCTTGGACTTCCCAGTTTCCAGAACTGAGAGCTAAATAAACATCTTTTCTTTCTAAATTACCCACTCTGTGATATCCTATTATAGCAACAGAAAATGAACCAAGGCAAGAGCCATCTAGTTCTGGAGCAAACCAACACCCAGCATTCACTGGTAGCCTGTGATCCAGGGGTATGTGGGATAGAGTTACTTGCATTGCCCTCAGCACAGTCTCTGGGGTGGTGAGCTCCGGGCTCCTACAGGACTACTGCAGTGGATTATTTCTTGATAATAGTCTTGCTTCCCAGGCCAGTGTCATTTTCACCAGTCCTCACTTTGGTGACGTTCATGTGCCCTGAATGCTACTGGTTATACTACACCTTTTGATCCTTCTCAAAAAAACTAATGAACTGCAATTGTGTGGAAATGGCAATAGGGATAAACTTGAATTTGCCCTAAATAACATTAGAAAAGGAATTCATTCACAAGCATTAATACTTTATTGTAATTAATTTCTTGCCACATAGCTGTCCATGAGAACCACTGGCCTGGTCCATGGGATTGGGTTTCTGCTCAGATGCTGTAAGAACTAGAGTCTACACATAGTCCTGGGTCCTGACCACCTCCACGGGCCTTGCCAACTCCTTCTCCTGGTGGGTTGGAACCTTTGCCATGTATTTCCAGCTACAGGTTGGCATCCTGTTCTCTTGGGTGGGGCACATTGCTAATGCTCTTTTAATGATTTGTTACATGAGTTGCCAAGTTCTGTTTTGTCTATATTATTTCCAATTGGGTTTTCATCACTTATATACAGGATCAAATCCAAGTTTTCTATGATGGGATTAGGACTGATGGTCATGCCCCTTGAAGACCAGTATAGCAGCTACCATTGTGACCTCATGCCTGGTCAAGTCCACTTCTATGTCTCCCTCAAAAGAAGAATATTTCGAGGTAGGCAAAAATCACATAAAATTAAATTTCAGTGACCATATCTAAAATTGTATGTGAACACAATCAGTTTCATTCATTAACATACTGTCTATGAATGTTTTCATGCTAAAATGGCAAGTTGAGTAGTTATTACAGGGTCTGTGTGCTGTCATTGCTTGGCACTACTGCTCAGTTGTAACTGCACTGCTAATTGCGGTTATACGGTTTTTAAGTGCCATGTGCTTCACCATACAGCAACATTTTAAAATTCTTTTTATTACCTGTATACAAAACAAGAAGAGAGAAGTGGACTTTAAATGTTGTACTCTTAAGGAGCAGTGGAATGTGTGTTATTTTGTTATCATGCTAGGTATCAAAGCATAGTTTTATTATGTAATGACACTATAACTGTGCTGAAAAATACAATGTATGTTGACATTATCAGATTAAGAACTCATCATGGTAATCCCAATTTATGGGAACGCAACAGTCAGAAAAATTAGAAAATTAAAAATGGAATAGCTTATAGCAGAATTTATTCACAAAAATAAAAAATGAAAATGAACCTGGGCACAGTGGCTCATGCCTGTAATACTAGCACTCTGGGAGGCCAAGGTGGGAGGATTGCTTGAGCTCAGGAGTTCGAGGCCAGCCTCAGCAAGAGCAAGACCCTGTCTCTACTAAAAATACAAAAATTAGCCAGGCATCACGGTGTGTGCCTGTAGTCCCAGCTACTTGGGAGGCTAAGGCAGGAGGATTGCTTGAGCCCAGGAGTTTGAGGTTGCTGTGAGCTAGGCTGATGCCACAGCACTCTACTCAGGGCAATGGAGTGAAACTCTGTCTCAAAAAAAGAAAGAAAGAAAAAAGGAAAGGAAAGGAAAGGAAAGGAAAGGAAAGGAAAGGAAAGGAAAGGAAAGGAAAGAAAAGAAAGAAAATGAGGCTGCAACAAAACCAAGTTTCCAAGGGGCTCATTTGTTAGTCAAGTAAGAAAAACTGTTTGCCAGTGGTTAGTTAATGAAATATATTGCTGCAATTGAACCAATGTGTCCAGAAAAAAATGAACTTATTTAAGACTATTAGTTTTTTGGCAAGACAGTTACTCGAAGAGTTGGGAATGTTGGGAGCAACATCAGTAGTTAACCTAAAAAAACAAAGCAAGTGATTTTGAGTCACTTTCCTTAGCTCTTGATGAGTCAACAGATATTACTGATGTGGCCTAGTTGTCATTTATTCAAGGAGTCAAAGACAAGTTTGAAATGAATGAATAATCAGCTTTTATGAATAGTTAACATGGAACAAAAATACGTGGGAATATTTTTAAAGATATCTAGAAAACAAGAATTTAGTACAATCTGAAGCAGAATATACTAAGATGTGTTACAATTGATGGTGGTAAAAATATGTGTGGAAAGTAGGTGCCTTGCAGAAAGAGTTGAATCTATTTTGTAATGGCACTATAGCCATGTGTTATTAAACAAGTAGTGCCAATGGTAAACTTTCCTCATTCTCATGGCCTTACCCATTATTAATTCCACGAATGCTTATCAAAAATAGAGTCTGAATATCCTGATTCTCACAGTCACACATCAGTTTGATGGCTTAGCAGTGGTAATGTTGTAATTTTTCGAACTCAGGGCCAAGACTGAAACTTTTCTAAGCAGAAAGAAATCACCCTCATTAACTATTTTTGACAGTGAATGAGTTTGGAAATTAGCTTTTGCTGCAGACCTGTTAATGTTTCTTAATAAATTTAACTTAAAATTAAAAGGCAAGACTGTACTTATATGTAAAAATAATTTTTCTGTAAAATCATTTTGACTAAAGCTAAATGAATCACAAATTATGTCAAGCTGCTTTATACACTTTCCATGCTGTCAAAAGTTAAACCGAGAAGTGAGATAGATCTCCATTCCCACACAAATTTGTAACAGATATATTTTCTGAGCTCCAAGTATAATCCCAGCAGCATTTTTCAGACCTCAGTGCAAATACAAAGGAAATTAACAGATTTCAAAGTCCATTTAACTTTGCAATTAAAGAGCTTCTGCCTAACCTTCAATTGGAAATGATTAATTTGCTAACAGCTAAGAAGAACAAGGAAGTAGTTTATTTATAAAATTAGCAAAAGTAACAACATCAAAAAATAGCAAATAGATTCTCTCATGTAATGCTAGTGGAAATGTGAATTAATAATATTCTTTCTGAGGGTCATTTGGTAACACATAATAAAAGTCTTAATATATGCATGCCTCTTGGTTTAATGATTTGTATTTCAGGAATTTATTTCAATCAAATAAACAAAAAGGCATACAAAGATATATGCTTAAAAATCTTTATTGTCTAACTAGGAAAGAATAAACAATTATTAAACATTCATACAGTAGACCACCAAGCAACAACTTATAATAATGATGTCAAGCTATATGTATTGACTTGAAAGATCCCACTAAAAAATTGTGTGTGTGTGTGTGTGTGTGTGAAAAATTTCCTGGAAACTCTCTGGATACTTTCAGGGTGATTTATCTATATCTTTGAAGTTTTCTTCATGGAATATGGAAACACTGTGGGTTAAAAGCAAATGCTATTTGGGGATAGAACTGACATACAAAGGACCCTGGTCTTCCTGCAGGAGAGAACAGTGTCATTGTCAGCAGAATGGTGTCCATGAACATAAAACCAGAACACCAGACAGTTTCTGAGCTGATGTCTACATGGTCCTGACCCACTGGGCCTTGTTTCACTGTATTGGTTACTTTAAAAAAATTACTTTAGATAAATGTCATGTTTTATAGCTGGGCTTTAATTTTAAACACAAGCTGCCATTTGTTGGCCTTACTTATTCCACCAATTTCAATCAAAAGTTTGTCTTCCTTAATTTTCCTACATCAATCCTACATGTGGTGAAGGCGTTCAAAGAGGAAAACTCAGAAGTGTATCAAGAACAGCTCTCTGTGTGAGTCTGCCATTACACATACGCGCAAGGAATGCAGACGACCCACTAGCTGATGGGTGCCGGGGGTTCTGGTTTTCACTCTGCCCCCCAGGGGCCTCAGATCCATGCCAGGCCAGCTGTGCTTTTATTCTATTCACCTAACGGGACCCCTTCCCTTAAATCCAACCCAAGAGAATGAAACATGGGGATTAATTTAAAATTAACTATGGGGGTAAAGATATCATCATATCAAACAGAAAACTCTGTGAAAAGCCTGACATCACCACGCTCCTCCGGCAAACCTCCAGATGAGAGGCCGGAATCACGGATCGGCTTATATTTTGTGAGCTCTATCCCCTGTACTTTAAGAAGGATTTGAAGTGGAGAAAATATTCTTAAAATACCCCAAAAGATCAATATTCTAGAGAGCTGGCACACGAAATGGGGTCAGTGTGTGTGGTGGACAGACTCCGGGGGGCTGCTTCCCACACTTGCCGGCCCACCCATTTGAGTGTGGGCGTGGCCTTCGACTTTCTTCTGACCGGCAGAATACAGCAAAGGTGAAGGAATGTACGCGATGACGTAGGTGATGACAGGTCCATGGTTACCTAACACGTGACTGCGTCCATAAGATTGTAGGCTGTGTCTTGCTGGCGTCTCCTGTTGCTGGCTTTGGAAAAGCAAGCTGCCGTGTTGTGAGCCGCCTACGTGGGCGCAGCCACGTGGTAAAGAAGTGTGTGCGAACTCTAGGATCCGAAGGTGGCCCCACCCCACCTCCCATACCCCCTCAGTGGACACCCCGCCTGGGCTCACTCTGCGATTGCAGCCTTGAGGGACCCGCCAAGCAGAGGACCCAGCTAAGCTGTGTGTCTGGGCTGCTGACCCACGGGGATTGTGAAATAATGTGTTTTAAGCCTCCAAGTTTGTTGTAATTTCTTAAGCAGCAATAGAAAAGGAGCTCTGGGAAAGTGAAAGCTCCAGCAAGGGTATAGGTGCAGGGAGAGAAATGGTTAATCACGTCGACAGCACCATGCTATGGGGAAGTACAGTTTTAATTTTATCTTGGGCTCTTCTGTCTTTCGCTCTCTGGTCTATGTTCCCATAGCATTTTATAACACACCTCACCTCACATGGTAATTATTTTAGTGCCTGTTTCACCAAACTAAGCCCTTTAAGGACAATTTTTATTTTGTTCATGTTTCTCTCTTCTCCAGGGCTTAAACTATACGCTGAGTGCTTCAGGGGAAAAGAGAGGATGGAATTTAATGACAACAAAAAGTATGCCTATCAGTACTGCCAGAAAATAAATTGCTTTCACTTAAAGGAAACAGAACATTTTCTCTTTACAATATTCTTTCTCTGTCCACTCATAAAGTTTTTTGGTCCACCATGAAAGCCACTAGCTACATGTAGCTATTGAGCACTTGAAAGATGGCTGGTCTGAATTGAGTTGTGCTGTAAGTCTAAACTATACACTGGATTTTGAAGATGGTATGAAAAAAATGTAAAATAATTTGTTGATAATTTTTATGTTGATTATAGTCTGAAATAATGCTTTAGATATATTGGGTTAAATAAAATATTAAAACTATTTCCACCTTTAATTTTACTTTTCAGTGTAGCTCATAGAAAATTGAAAGTGACATATGTTGACAGTGCTGCATGTTTGATAACAGGTGATCCAAATGATCAGGTCCTGCCTGAGTCACAGCCAGAGTCACTGGGGCATTGTGACCCAGCTTTTTCTCTGGCAGGTCACCCATCCTGCTAGAAGACCTAGTTCAATACAAATCCAGCAGCAGCAACCCACTCAACATCTCAGCCTAAATGTTTCTCTCTCTGCCTTATGTATGTTCTACCATGACTTAGGTGGAGACCATAGACCTGAGCTTTCTGGTATGCTCCTGATTTTCAATTATAATTTTGTCCTATTTTTTTCTGATGAAACACATGTCTGATGAAATTTTTTGATATGAATATATATGCTTACTGTTTCTATGTCACAGAGCTTATTGGGTTTTTAATATCTATAGGTGAGTGAAATCTATTTTATTGTTTCCTCTCAATTTAGTTCCTGACTTTTTTCCTAAAGTTTTAATTTTAAAAAGGCACAGAGAAAACTAGATTTGGAGAGCCAATTCATATTGCATTTCATGCAGAAAGGCTTTCTAGACTAGCACCACCGGGAGCTACTACACTCAAACTGCTATGAGTAATTTTCTGGTGGGTTACACATGGCCATTATCACCTTCTGCTAAGGACCAAAATGTCAAAGCCAACTGTGGACTTTGGCTGCCAGCAGAAAGCTGTTCTAGATATGACTGCTGGCCTGCACTACTGACTATGAGCTACACCTGTCGGAGTATGGTTTCTAAACAGCTGGGAGCTGGCAATCTCTTTCCAGAGGGAACCCCAGGCTTTCCCCACGAGCCCACATTATCCTCACACTGCCGTGTGCTGCCGAGGGACCCCGACACTGGTAGCAGTGCAGACTCATCGTTAGGAGTTTGCTGGGTGTCAGGTCTTGGATGTTCATCCCCAGATAATTCACTCATTAACCTGATTAAAATAATTCTAGTGCTCCTGTCCATTTCTTGACATTAATAATATTAGTATGGATGAATAAAATTTCATGTCAATTAAGTGAAGAAAACAGAAACGAATTCTTCCAGAAATCCAGCTTAGTCATGTGTGTGACAGTAAAAGACTTGCCTTTTACTGAGGACAATATATTGAATTCTAGGGTGTATCTCAACTCTGGAACTAATTTTCAATAGGATAGACTTTCCAATTTCCTGAAAAGCATGCACACGTCAGAAAGGTTCACAGTATAAAAATGTGTTTTCCCAGGTGGCCCATTATAGACCACATGCTCAGGGTTGGAGAGAAAGAGAAAACTTACAAAAACATAAAACATAGTTCTTTTTCCCCTCAGGGATGTTAAGGCAACAAAATAAGCCCATGTAGCAATTCCAAGTGGAAGAACACATATCCAAACAGCAGGACTAGTGCATCAGTCTCCTAAGAGCCCTTCCTGCCTCCTGGTCTGTCTCCCTGCTTCTAGGCTATGCCTCCAGGGATCAGGTTCCAGGCTATCTTGCCAGTCTTATGTGTGGTCCCCCTGATTTGCCCTTTATGCCACCCAACACCCAACCATGAGTGGTACCCTGGACATACCCCTCCAGTTCAGTCCTACTCATCCATTGAGTCACAGCTCAGGACACACAATTGCCTCTCTGCTCTCTCTAGTGAGGAGTCCCCTCCCCTGCACTCTCTCTGGGAGTTATCTTCTTAAGGTAGAGCCAACTCCCTGGGTGTCTTTTTTTATACTGAGCTCTTGAGGGCTCAACACACAGGCAGTGCTCAATAAATATTGGCTAAATTCACCTAGGACATGCAAAGGGATCCTTCTTAAAGTTGCTAATGACCACAGTATTGCCAGTGTTTTTTTTTTTTCTTTTTTTTTTGAGACAGAGTCTCTCTCTGTTGCCCCAGCTAGAGTGCAGTGGTGTCATCATAGCTCACTGCAACCTCAAACTCCTGGGCTTGAGTGATATTCCTGCCTCAGCCTCCCAAGTAGCTGGGACTACAGGCGTGTGCCACCATGTCCAGCTAATTTTTGTATTTTTTGTAGAGAATGGGGTCTTGCTCCTGCTCAGGCTGGTCTCAAACTTCTGACCTCAATCTATCCTCCTGCCTCAGCCTCGCAAAGTGCTTGGATTACAGGTATGACCCACTATACCTGGCCATTGCTAGTGTTTTTCTATCCTTATTTATCTCCTTTGCAACATTTGAACCTCCTTGAAATTCTTCTCTTCCGAAAGATGGCTTTTGACAGCTTCCTGATATTCACTTTCAACTCTCTGGCTCTTCATTACATATAAAGAGCCTTTGCTTCGATGTTTGCCTTTAAAATGCCAGTGATATCCAAGTCTCTACCTTCTGCTGCTTATTTTATGATCTCTCTCTCCTTTGTGATCTCATGTATGCCCAGAGCTTCAACTGCCACTTATGTGTTGGCGCTCAGATCTCAATATATAGCGTGCACCTCTCTGTTGAGCTCCAAACCCATACATCCAATTGCATACTGGACACATGAACTTGGATGTCTCAGAGACCCTAAATTCAGCACGTCCAGAACAATTCATTGCCCCTGGGTAGGGGATCCCCAAGACCACCAGTAGGCTTGATTCACTAGAAAGACTCAGAGGACTCAGAAAAGCTGTGATGCTTGTGGTCATGATTAATTACAGCTAAAGGACACAGATTAAAATCAGCAAAGAGAAGAGGCACACGGGCAAAGTCTAGGAGAGACCAAGCACAAGCTTCCAGGTGTCCTCTCCCAGGTTGTTCACAACAATGTTTGACAACACATGTGAAGTGTTCCCAGAGAAGTTCACTCAAGCCTTGGTGTTCAGTCAGGTAGGTATCCACTGCCCACCCACGCGACTGATCTCAGCTACTCAGACTCCAGCCCCACAGGCAAAAACACGCGTTTGCCATAAATCACATTGTTAGGATAAACTTAGCTGATCACATTGGCACAGCATGGCCAAGGCCTCAGGAGTACAAAAACACTCATAGCAGGCAGAATACGCCCAGGCTCAGAGGGTATTTGCCAGGAGCCAGCCAGGGCCAGTCCTGAAGACGGACCTTTGCTGGGAGTAATGTGCAGGCAACCCAGGCCTGCTGAGGTGACCATTTCCTGCATGATCCTCCAAAGCTGTTCTTCCTTAAACCCTATCATCCACCACTTCCTGAGCCAGAAATCAGCCTGGATGGTACTACTTAACCCCAACATCCAATCAGATTCTATCTATAAGTCCACCCCCTCCTCTCAGTTGCTTCTCACTTGGCTTACTGCAAGCTGGTCTCATCTCCATTTTGCTCTCCTTCCAGCAACTCTCTGCATTGCTTCCATCTGGAAACCAGAGTTGTGAAAATGCTATGACAGAAGTATACACAGTGAAGGCAATCGTAACAAATGCTTTAATAGAGGGATATTTGCAGTGTTAGGACTAGGAGAAAGAGGGAACAGTCTACTTGGGTCACATTTGTGCTTGAATTATTCAACAGCATCCCCAAGCCTTCAGGGGAAAGTCAAAAGGTCTTGACTCTAAGACCCTTTTAGCCTGGCCCCTGCCGACTCCTTCACTCTGGCCAGACAGAACCATTTGCAGTTTCCCTGAAGGTCTTGTGCTTTCATACCCCTGATCTTGAATGTTCTGTTCCCTCTTCCTGGACTGTTTACTCTTCAATACTTAGCTCAAACATCCTCCCTGACTACCAACCCCTCAGTCTAAGCTACTGCTCTCCCTTCTCTGCTCTCAGAGCACTTTTTTCTTTCTTCTTCTTTTTTTCAATTCCGATACATATGGTACAAATGAATCTCAGAGCACTTTTATCTGAGCTCTTATTGAACTGCCTTAAATGGCCCATTTGCTTGCTTCCCCAATAGACTGTATGTTTCTGAGGACAAGGGCCAAGTCACCTTGCATGTTAGGGTCTCAGCACCTACCATAGCAATCCTAATAGGTACTCAATGAATATTTGCTGAACAAATGAAAGGAAGAAAGGAAGTTCAATTCTAAGAGCGGAAAGGTGACTGCTTGCCTAGAGAATCAGAAAAACTTTATAGAGGTAAGAATATTAAAGGAAAATAGAAGTTCATCAGATTAAAGAGAAAATGCACTATAAATTAATTCTAATATTGTTCCTGGAGATCAAATGCCAGCTCTACCACATATTAGCTGTGTGACGCTGAGCAAGCTTCTTTACCTTTCTTTGCTTTAGTTTCCAAATCTGTAAACTAAGACAAAAGCTCCTACATAGGGAGTTGTTGGGAGAAGTTAATGAAATTGTTTATTAAAGCTTAGTATGGCGCCTGGCACAGTAAGGGCTCAATGTATTTTAGATAGTTGTTTTAAGTTTTTAAAGTTTCTGTCCCCTAAATGACAGTTTATGTGACAGATGTGGAGACTGAGATAAGCTGGCGTGGAATTCTGCAAGGCAATCCAGCAGTCAGCATATTATAAATGGAGAAACAAAAGGTTGCTCTTTTTCATCATATACATTCCTCAAAATCACGTTATTCAAAATTGCACAATAAAAACCACAGGGCATATGGGGAAAACAGAGTTAGGGGCACAACACTCAAAACTTTCATCAGTGACATAAAAAAAGGATCCTAATAAAAACAGTAACACAGTTCTATACATGCTATTAATAAATGGTTAAGAAATGCATAAACACTACAATAAACATGACACTTCACCTTGAAAGAGACTGGAAGTTTGCTTGTGGAAGTGGGCGTTGGAAGGGTTGTAGCTTGTGAGCTATGAAGTGGTGGAATGAGGGTTGTCTGAAATCCCAGGGGAAAGTGTAACAACAGACAGGGAGGAGCACTGTTTATGACGCACAGTGAATGGAGGTAGCCGGTAGGTATTTGAGATGTGTGTGTATGTGTTTTGTGTGTTTCCATTTAGCTTGGACCAGCTGGGGGTAGTTTTCTGCATTCAGCTAGTGTTTCTCACAGACAAAATCACACACAAGCAAGTGCAAATTTTGCATTATACCCAAATTGTTACTTAATACATCAGTTGCATTGGGACAAATTTGTGTTTTCATTGTGTTTATAAAATGTTATAGGAGAACTGTGTATTAGGATAAACTACAACTTGATAACATTTTTTATAAACTATACCTGAGGCATGAATTAAAGGAAGTAGTTTTGGGGCGATTAGGGTTCAACAATCAAAACTCAAGTCTGAGTTCTGGCTATATGAAGAAGGCCTCCCACCTTGCACAGGGTGACCATTCATCCCAGTTTAACCCGGTGCAGGCCTAATCATGAGTAGCTCCTCCTTTCACTAGCAGAAGCTTCTCAGTTTGAGAAACAATTTATAGTCACCCAAGCTATAATTAGTGATCCTTGTTATGCAGTGCCTTGGGGTCTGCAAAACAAAGGGTTGCCAAGTAAGAGAAACAGATTCTTAAGTCAACAGGAATGTGCACCTCCAGATTTCGAGAAGCCACAAGCAGCTGTGTCTCTGATATACACCCGGTTCTGGCCCTCACTGCCTCTGGGATTTACCATAGTCTGTTTCTTGAGTTATTAAAGAATTTCAGTTAAAAGCATTTATGTGTTGTTTCCTTAGATCTTGGCCCTTGATAAAAATGAACAATAGTGCTTCAGAAGTAAAAGATCAAAGCTGAATTTTTAAATTCCTGTTAAAATTTCATGGTTTCTTTAAGATCAAAATAGTTTCTTTTAGAACATGTGCCAAGGCTTTGTGTGGCTAGTTGTTGGATTTCTATTTAATTTTGGGGCATTAACATAGAACCTGAAAAACTGTTTGGAAAAGTTTGATTTCACTGAGATCAAATAATTTATAGAGATTTTTCACTATCACTTAATAGCTCTTTGCTTAAAAGGAATAAAATTACAAAAAAAAAATCAATTACTTTTCAAGGTAAAAGATACTATTAATTAAAGTGGTTAGAAATTAAGTTGATATTCTACAAAGTTTTATACCCCTGAGTAACTATTTGAAAATTGCATTTGATCAAACTCTTCACTAATTAAAAATCAGAAATACAAATGTTTGTTTTGACATAGTTCTAGGTTGAGAATTATAGGAGAAAAAAAAATCTCAAAGCAGGCTGGGTAAATGTCAACAGGTTATAATCAAGTAACAACTATACTTAGAGGTTAACACACAGAAGACTAGTTGCAGTAGTCAGGGCTAAGAACTGGCAGAGTCTAAACCCAGGGAGCCCAGCTGTCTGACCCCATGCCTGGCTGGGATGAACAATCAACCACCTTAGACACCATATATCATAGAGAATCGGATCCAAGGAGCCAGAATGGGGTTAGGTTCTAGAGTATCAGTCTTAGAATTCTAGGGAATATGCAAAAGTTTACTTTTTTCTAATCAGTAACTGGGCTGGGGAGCACTGTAACCAGGAACAAAACTGTCTTGACAGACCAGAATCAAGAAAATCGAATATTTAAATGCAGATACAACACGGAAATGAGAACATCTCCAGCTGCCCTACAAGCAGCTATTTTCCTTCCAAGTAAGGAAATATTCGTGTTATTTAATTCCACTGTTATTTTTCATGATGAAATGTTTGCAAAGTTTACTGGATCTTTGGACAAAACAGTGTCTCTGGTCACTGTGACTATAGCCATGGCAGGACACGGCACACACACTAACTACCAAGAGTGCACAAAAAGGCAGGGCAGAGAAAAACAGGCTACCTAGACTATCTTTGGATATGCAATGGCCTCTAGAGTATCACAAACTGCTAAATTAGCTATTTCAATGAGATCCTTAATGCCTTTAATCTCAAAAAGGTAGGTAGAGGTCCAAACTTGAATGGATTTGTCATGGTAACCAGTCACAAAAAATTATAATGAGTCTTACACATGGACCAAATGATCATTACTTTTGATGTAGAAGATTATAGGTGGCTGCTAATAGGTTAAGAATTGAACAATGTCACTTAAACAGTCTTGCCAGCAGGCACTGCAGCAATGTGGAATAAGAAATTTAGGGATCAGAAGATATGAGTTAAGGTCTGGCTGGTCTTATCACTTACTAGTTATGTGACCTTGGGTTCATCATTTGAGTCTGTTATCAACTCTCTAAAAATAGGAAGGTTAATATTCTCTTTCACAGGGTTATTGAAAGAAAAGAAAATATGAGTGTTCTGTGTAGCTAAATGGGTAAAACTACCATTTCAACATTTTGAAACTTATTATTAAAAGGTTAGAAAAGGTAAGAGAAGCCTTCAAATATATTCCTTTCCCCCAAATTAAGACTATTTGAAGCTTTAATAATCAGCAATAATCCATTTTGGAGTAATATGTTTTACTCGGAAAACATACTGGCTTGTTCAACAAATATTGAGTAACTTAAAAAGGAAAAATTAAATGACTGTATAGATGAACTATCTAGCCTCAATTACATTATGTAGACTATCATTGCTCACCAAATAGTTACATGTTCTATTTCTTCCAGTCTTATTTGCATTTAGGCTGTAGGTGGAAGGCATGTCTTTTCAGGCCTGGTCCTTAAAAATATCTTGTGCCATCCGCCAGTCTGTTCTTTCTCTTATTTGGCAGTGTTGGGGACCATGTGTTCCAGACAGCACAGCTAAGGATAGAGGAGGATGGCCCAGTCCAAACTGGACATTACAAAAGCAAGAGTTAAACTTCTGTATTACACTATATCTACTCACTGTTTGTTACTCGTAGCATGAACTGTTCTATACTGATACTCTGTGCAAGGAATCAAGTGAGATAGGGTTGGAAATACACGAAAAGAGTCATAAAACAAGGTTCCTACCCTCTTGAGAAATTTTAGCATTCTAACTCAAATTTATAGTCCATTCATTCCAAGAAATGTGCTATTTGTTTCACCAACATTTTATATTTTTCATCAAAAAAGATTACATACTTAAGTGTTAAGCATTATACTAGGTACAGATATTTCTGAGTCTTGAATATTGAGGTGGATCTTTACCAGGATCTTTATGTATCATTAGCATTACAGTACTTCCTGAGCCCGCTGAAATCCAGTATTTGCAAATAATTAAAAAAATAAAATCGAATGAAAATTTTTATATGAATCAAATAATTTAATCAATATCAACTCCACTATAAGTTACATCCAACTTGCAAGGGGAAAAACCCACTGTATTTTAAAAAAAAAGTACTAGAATCACCCATTTCATTATCCTTACCTGAATGGCCTAAATCTTTGCAAATGCTTTTTATATTAGAGAACATACGTTCATGTGGGGAGAAAATCCTATACTGCTTTGCAGGTCAACATTTTGATTATAGAAAAGAATAAAAACAAAAAAACTAAGCAAACAATCTATTATATGGTTATTCCCAATAGAAATAATGCCAGGACTCTTAACTGGAAGCCCAGCCACGTTTCTGCTATGAAATGGATGTGGCCTTTGAGAACCACCAGTCCACGTGTATTATGAACAGATGGAATGTGTGAATAGCATCTCAACTCAGATTCTCAACAGCAGGGAGTGTGCTTATTTGTCTTCCCATACCCAGGGATTGGAAAGTATTAATAGTAATAAGGCTTGACATATAGCAAATAATTCATAAATGCTTATCAAAAGACTGGAAAAAAAGGACAAACATAGAGAAAAGTATATTTACTAGACTTCCGTGGTGATCTATACTTACTTTAAATACAATCTGGAAGTGAGAACATGATTTACATTAGGGCAATATACTTTGAGGATTTTTACAACAGGGCAATCACAGAAAGGTCTCGCTAACTCACAAGTGTTCCAGGCACACACACTGCAAAGCCTCTCCTGGAGTCCCAGGAGCTTTCGAATGCTCCCCCAGGAGAGGTCAAGACTAGATTCCAGGGTGCTCTCCTCATCACGCACCACAAAATTTATTTCCCCATAAAAACCGTGTTATCACAAGCTAGGAACAATTTTGGTTACTAACACAGGAAACACAGAACTGTTTCTAAATAGCAATAGCATTTCAATTATATCATGAGATAACAGTTTCTATAGACTGTCCTGTGAATCTAATCATTTAATACATTGCTTCTATACCAAATACAACTTAAGTTAAATTTTAGTCATGATTTTCTGGTATCATTGATTCTTAAGTTCTTCATCATCATAAATTGCTGATGCAAACATTTAAGGGTAGTAAATAAAATTTTTATTTCAAATTCTCTTTGCCACTTTTATGCTTTGAAAATTCAAAATTGGACATATGCCATGTGAAAACAAACTTGAGGTACAAATTATTTCAGATTTACATATTGATAAACAAAATGCTTAAGATTATCAGGAGGACTTTCAAACTGAAGTACACTACAGTACCATCATCTAATCATGGCTAAACGTGAGACTGTAACACAGCTGTATTGTTAGTACATTGCAAATGCCTAGAAAAAGGGAAACAAAATCCTGGGAGTTTTATATTTGGAGCCAGGGTTTTTCCAACACGGAAACCATTCCAACATTCTGGGAAGTCTAGGGCGACTTGGGATCATTTTGGAGATGGAATATATCACAAAAGTGATGCAGTTAGGGAAAACATACCACTTCCAGAAAATATCAAAAGTACAATGAACCTGGCTTTCATTTGATTGTTTCTTTCACATCTTAAAGTCTCATGAAATTTTCTTTTCACTATGAGAACTCAACCCACTTCAAAATGGAAACACACAACAAAAAAAGCTGCTGCTTTCTAGAAATCCATTGTCATGGAATACAGTATTCCCTAAAGTAAGAGATTTACTTTAAAAATTAGAATGCATATTTCTGGCAAAGTACGTCATGGAAAATCCTGGGGGTAAAAAAATTCTTGACAAATGTATCATTCATTATATTCAAAATTTCTGATTGCCTTTCTTTGACCATGTTATTGCTCAACAGCAAAAGAATAATTATATCCCAGCTAGGTTTCTTCTTTTGGAATATGGTAGTATTTCTGATATTTTGTACCATTTGTAATATTTTAAGCAGTACAGAAGTGACCATGCGTCAAGCTGAAGGTAGTGACTATGTTCAAGAGCTAGCTAGCTCTTGGAGACTATAAATATGGTTACTGTGTTATGAGTATATTCATTAGTTCTCATCAGATACTCTTAATGACATCCTATCAGTCCTGAAAAATGGCTGCTGCTACACAACTCCAAAGAGTCACATATAGTGAATGGATGACACAAATAGGCTTTTTGTTTTTTATAACAACGACAAATTTAAATGCAATAGCCATAAACGGGGGGAGTATATGTAAGTGGCTGAACTGCTAGAAAAGGGGAAGGCAGATGGACCTTAATTACAATACCTACCTAGCCAGGACTGGATCTGTGTAGGCGTCTATGTACAGAGACGAGCAGGGCTAGGCACTTAAAGCTTTGTGATGAAAATCCTGGAAAGAGCCTGGGCCTATATTTAGTATTATTATCAATAACAACAACATACTTCTCATGAAGAAACATGCAATCAGAAACATTCTTATAGAGACAGAAAAGAGCCTAAGATTGTCCTGAAAATGAAATGACACAAGTTTGTCCAGAGTATCATAATATCTGACTTATAAAATTCAATGCTTTTACATTGTCATATTTATCATTAGTGGTAAACACCTCATTAAAAAATTATTTAAAAATTATTGGCAATGATACAAAGCCCTGGCTGGTACAGATATTACTGTACTAGTACCCATCTGGTAAGGAAAATATCACCATCTAGATATCTTAAATATCTTCTATCATCCAAATATCTTAAACCAATATTCTTAAATTGTTTTATTTAAAGGTCTTTTGTTGTCCTGCCCTATTACTCTCTATCAATAGTCCTTTCAAAAATTATAATATCCTACATATATAAAATAAAAATCTAATGCTGTAAAAATCTCAAAAATGTATGTTAGTAATATTAACTATCTAAAGAACTAGGCTTCATGGAATAACTTGGAATATTTATTGCCCAGATGGATTTAAAAAATTCATAAATGTAATGTGGCAATGGCCCTAATACATCTGTAAACAGAATACCACCTAAAAAAATTTTATTGGCATGAAATACTATACTTATGGTTGTGTGAAACTTTTAAATCTTAAAGCCTCAACATAATCATGTATATCTATATACAAAACATACATAAATTTCACTTTATTTAAAACATATGAAAGAGGTAATTTCAAATCACACTAAACATAATAAATATAGAACTTGCTTTGTTAAAAATCTACAGTATACATTCAAGTAAAGGCTAAACTTCCAATGCCAACTATATTTGAGACAAAAATTAAACATTTACAATAATCAGTTTCCTAAAAGTGCTATTTTAATATCTATAAGAGGAAACTCATTCTAGTGCTTTTGTTTCCATCCAGACATCTATACATTCCTTTATTCACAGAACCAGATGCTTCTGTTACTAAAAATACATATCCAAAGCTTTTATATCCTTTTAAATAGATTTAACATTTCAGCTCTTTGGGGGAAGACAGCTAAGTCCAACAAACAACTCAGACCATCTTAAATTATTAGAGATAATTGACTTTATGACACACCCTGTTTCAACTTAGATGTGAAATTTCATGAACATGTTGATGAAAAGAAATGCAGTCTGCATGTCTAAGGTAAGTCATCTTTTTCTACATGAGAATTTGTGCAGGTCAAAGAGCATCCACCATAGTAACCTTCCTGTGACCCAGGTCTTGATGCCATGCTCCATTTCTGATTTGTACATTCTCTTCCAGCCTGATTTGGTTTAGTTTCTTCAGCAGTAATATTCAGTACATTGATTGAACTGTTGGGAAAATAAGGATAGATCCTAGTAATTATCCCTTCCTTCTTTTGTATGTTAGATATCCCTGAATATCTGAAGTCTCATTGCCTCCATGTCCTGTGCTAAGTAAACTTTGAGGACATAATGATCAAACATTAAAGAGAAGCGTGCTTCAACATGGCCTAATTTATCACTTTATCTTATCTGTCCATCTATTTATCTTATTTATCCCTTTAGTCGACTTTGAAGCATACTGCCCAACTGAAGCTTATGGTAGACAGAGGACATGTGGGCTTTGAAAGCTAATGCTCCCCCATGTCCCATCTTTCTGCCACTATTTTCTAATCTCTATGGTTTCTTTCTTTACTTGTCCATTTGTTCATGTATGCTTTCATCCATCCATCCAGGTATCTAATGAGTACCTATAAAAGTGGTTAAGAGGTATGATGATAACTCTAATGTTATCATATAACTATGATATATCTATATGATAACTTTAAAATCTATGAAGTTGAATAGATGAATAATTTTTTTTTCAATTGAACATCTTACATAATTTTTTCAAAATGTACATTTCTTATGATTTTTGTTAACTAACATGACCTCATAATGTAGCAATCTTAAAAACCATTAAGTTGCTTTTAACTCTAAAAATCTAAACCAAAAACCTAATTAAAAACTTTACTTATACTTATTTACCAATACTTTAAAAAAAAAAAAAAAGAAGGAACTTGCTTAAATAATTCAGTCCTCAGATTACTGTACCTCAAAGCCATATCAGATGAGATCAATGACTAAAACTAAGTTCTGTAAGTAACTTAGTACAAAAGTTTCTTTGCATGGAATCCAAGGCACAGCCTTTATGTAAAATTCCATTCTATAGTGAAGGAACAAATGAGGATGTTGTAGAAATTAGCTACAAATATTCCTAATTATTTTGTTATAATCTTATTACAAGTTATTCAGAAACAAGAGATCCAAATTTACCAACTAATTTAAAATTTCAAGAACCACATTAATCTTCTTAATTAGTTATAAAACTCTCTTCTGTTTTATTCTCAGAGGCTAGTAACAATAGCTTAACAGTGGTTCTTTAAGCTCCAAAGTTCTGTTTTCTATGCTACTGATGGTGTTTTAGTGGAGCCCTCAGAATATAAGAAACAGAAAAGCATTTTTATAATACATTTGTTTACATTTCTTTTTTTTTTTTTTGAGTCGGGGTCTTGCTCTGTCACCCGGGCAAGAGTGCAGTGGTTGATCATAGCTCACTGCAATCTCAAACTCCTGGGCTCAAGCAATCTTCCTGGCTCAGCTTCCCAAGTAGCTGGGACTACATATAGGCACATGCCACTACGCTCAGTTAATTTTTTAAAATTTTCTTGCAGAGACAGGGTCTGGCTATATTGCCCAGGCTGATCTCGGACTCCTGGTCCCAAGTGATCCTCCCACCTTGGCCTCCCACAGTGCTAGTACTACAGGCATGAGCCATTGCACCTGGCGATACATATATTTTTATAGCCTGTCACTAAATGTTTACAATGGACCAGGTACTATTTTAAGTGCCTTGACATATATTTATGTAGGTACTAAATGTTGGACTTTATTGAACACAAAAATGCCTTCAAGGAATATTCATGTCAAATATTTCATAACAAAAAACAATTATCTAAAAAGGTAAAAATTTTAAATATATAAAAATAATTGAGACAACTATGTTATGCTATCTCTTAGATGTATTAATAAAATGTATTAAATTATGAGAGAATTTGTGTCTGTGTCTATATAGATAGTTCTGACTGGTAAAATTTGGAAGTTTTAGTAACTTTCTATGTAACAAAATACTCTGAGCTTGCACATTATCTTTTGACTCTCAATTAAAAAACTTCACTTCCCATATTCAACTCATTAATCCCTTGGCTCTACTTTCAAAATATATCCCAAATCCAAGCATTTCTGTCTTCACATATGACCTTAGTCCAATTACCATCCTCTCTCACTTCAACTCCAATAACTTGATCTCCTGGTTTATGTGACTGACTCCTACAATCTGTTTTCCACATTATAAAACAAAGAACTCTTTTTAAAACTTAAGATTTTTTTTCACTTTCCTGCTTAAAACCCTGAAAGGCTTTTCCTTGCCCTTAGAACATTATTTGACCTAACAGACTAAAATATTTTACAAATGAAATCCCAAATGTGTGCTGGGGTAGGAGGTAAGCAGAGTGGGGTTACATGTGAACAATATTGATCATGAGTTTGTAGCTGCTAAACCTGAGTGATGGGTACACAGGAGTTCATGATCTTACTCCCTCTACGTGTATACATATTTTAACCTCTCTCTCTCTCCAACCTCATCTCACACCTCAAGGTCTTGCTGACTAACTACACTGGCTGCTGCAAACATACCACGTATGTCCCGCCTCAGTGTCCCAGCATGTGCCTGGAGTGCCCTTACCTAGTTCTTTTGCCCTCTAATGCTTACTTGGAGTCCTAATCCCCCCATCTTTTAAAAGTCAGCTATAAATTATAGTGTCTTGTCCTCTTCCATTTAAAAACTTCATTTCTTGTTTTAAAATCCATCTATTTAACAATTCTTGGCCCAAGGATCACGTGGCTTCTTTAACACTTAGTTCCAGAGATAAGAGACACCAGTCTCTTATCACTGGCCAAGCTTGCTGCAGCTTTGACTCCTGCTAAGGCCACTGTCTGCTACTTAATTTAAAGCAAAGAGATTACCACCCTACTTTCCAACTTACCCTTTGATCTTTTCTGCCTCTCTATCTCACTAGGAATGCTCCATCTACTTCCTCTGCTTAATTCAAAATTAATCTTGGAAAAGGCTCTGAGCATTGATAATATCTTAGAAAAATGATTTAACAACATGAGACAAAGGAAAATACCAAAATGCAGCAATTAAGAGCAATATGGGCCAGGCGCGGTGGCTCACGCCTGTAATCCTAGCTCTCTGGGAGGCCGAGGCGGGCGGATCGCTCAAGCTCAGGAGTTCGAAACCAGCCTGAGCAAGAGCGAGATCCCGTCTCTACTATAAATAGAAAGCAATTAATTGGCCAACTAAAAATATATAGAAAAAATGAGCCGGGCATGGTGGCGCATGCCTGTAGTCCCAGCTACTCGGGAGGCTGAGGCAGGAGGATTGCTCGAGCCCAGGAGTTTGAGGTTGCTGTGAGCGAGGCTGACGCCACGGTACTCACTCTAGCCCGGGCAACAGAGTGAGACTCTGTCTCTAAAAAAAAAAAAAAAAAAGAGCAATATGTAGGTTTCCTGGAGGTGGGGAGCAACCTTTTTTCACACTGACATCTTTGGGCACAGATCATCTTTATCACTCAAGATAAACAGTCATTTTTCAGTTTTTTGCCCTTCACTACCAATAAAATGGGCATACAGGGAGAAACTTTAAAATACGTACTTTCAAAAACTGTAAAAACAATATACTTCTACTTGAAATACTTAAAATATTAAGTAACACCTGTAAATAAGACATTCTAAATTGTATTTTAAATGTGAAATAAAAAGACACACATTATATGATCTAGCTCCAAGACGACAGGGGTGAGATCTATCTCACTACTGTCATCCCAGCACCTAGCACAATGCCTTATATATATATACACTTGACATCCAATAAGTATTTGTAGAATGAATAAATCAATCTACTAAATTCCTCTCCAAAGCCTCTACTGTTGCTAATACTACAGACATGCCAATTTTTCCTTAGTAGTACAACTTGAGCAATTTTTAGAAATATGTGAAGAGATAATCTATAGACAAATACCTATGTTCGGATACACAGGAACGCATCTGGCGAAAGTCTGAAGTAGAAGGTGAAGCAGGAAGAGATTTAGTAAGTTTAGATGTGCAAACTGGGGACCCATTAGACACACTATGAGGCTTCTTTTGCCGTTGCCTCGAGTGCATGCCAAGATTGTCCTGATCAGAACCTGTTTTAAAAAAAAAGGGAGGAGAAAAGACAGTATGTATGATGAGTCTAAAATAGTGAAGGTAATTAACCAGGATGATTCACTGGCAGCTCTGAGTGAGGTAAAAGAATAAATTAATTTGAATATTGTTATCTTATTTGTTGCATATTCCACAAACATTTAAAAGGATCTACTTTTAATATTTTCAGATTGTGAATTTTCAAAAACTTGACATTACACACTTACAATAAAAGTTACTTTCGGTATACAAAAGTATCCCCACTTTGACTAAATAAAATATTAAAGTTGATTTTTAGTTCCAATTAGAGAGCTCTTATTGGTGATATCCAAAGCTTTATATTAATAATTTGTAGTATTTTATTTACATGCATTTTCAGATTAAAGAGTTTATGAAGTACTCACTTCCTGAGAAGGCACTGAGAAGTTTCACATTTTCTGAGTTCTGGTGGTCAAAGGTAGTCATATTTAAAAACTGTTGCTTTAACCAACTGGCTCTTTCTTCTTCAAATGCCTTTCTCTATCACAACAAACAAACCAAAGAAATAATGATCAGTATTTCAATATCCACACAGTTGCCGTTTCACCAGATTTCTCCAGCAATCTGTGTTCGCTCTCTGGCTATCTATACATATTTCTTATGTTGAATGAATTAACCTAAAAAACTAAGAAAAATTTCATTTAAGAAAATTGTTTAAAGAATCAAAATTCATCTGTTTCACCTAATAAACCAACAATCACTATTTTCACAATTTTGAATAAATTCAAATAGACAATGAAAAAAAAGGTAACAGAACATTAGCATAACTTTTGAACATACACAACATTATAAATATAAAACTACAGACAATAGAAAAATACCCTACATTGCAAATTAATCACTGAAACAAAAGGACATATGACTTCGTCAAGCATTTCTCTCATCCGCTAGCCATCTACCAGTATTTGTAGCCACCACCACTAAACCACAAGAGGGCCTATGCAGGTTATGTCAAACCTCGCCCTGCTTCTGAACAGCTGAGGAATCCTAAACTAAGTTCTCACTCACTGCTCAGGGCTCTCATCTTTCCTTCCCCATCCCTCACTGCTCCCCACTGCTCCCAGCAACCACAGGCAGAGAGGTTCTCACGCAGGGAAAGGCACAGGCAACTGGGAGTAACATGCGAAGTAGCAAGAGTATCTCTTGGAGTGGTGTGGGGGATGTGGGCTCAGA
The DNA here is from genome assembly GCA_008086735.1 of Cheirogaleus medius. Taxonomy (NCBI): domain Eukaryota; kingdom Metazoa; phylum Chordata; class Mammalia; order Primates; family Cheirogaleidae; genus Cheirogaleus; species Cheirogaleus medius. The sequence goes on from VBSM01000529.1 coordinate 63,495,075, forward strand.
AACAGAGGTGATTTCATAGACAGGAGACAATGCTGGAGCAAACTGTGCCCTGAGGAAGATAGTTATTGATGAAACAGACTTTCACAACTGTGGAGGAAATCCATGCCAGCTACTTAAAATAACCAATACATACTCTTCCATTCATAAATATTAATACTGACTCATGCATCACCAGACATTGGAAGAAAACTAATAGTATAAGAGAAAAAAGGCCAAGATAAATAGACCATGAATAACGGATAATTCAAGAGATGAAAAAAAGCTTTTTAAAAAATTTTAACACATATTATCAGACAGGTTAATAAACATCAGTAAAATAGTATAATGCTATATAAAGAAAATTTAAAAGATAAATTCTGAAATAAAAACTCAGTGGCTAAAGTGAATAATAAAACTGACCCTGAAGACCAGTTTGGTGATCCATAAAATAAAGGTAAGAGAATATCCCAGAATTTAGAACACAAAGTCAACCTACAGATATAATCAGAAGGCCAAACATTTTTCTAATAGAACTTAAAGGAGGAAACAATAAAGAAGCAAATATCCTTAACACATTAACTGCCATGAGAGTTATATTTAACTCACTATAGTTTTGAGCCTGGGGCCTTGTGAAGCAAAACCCTGTAGTTGGTTCCTGAAAATCTTATTTGTTAATGTTCTTATTGTTACAATTAATACTGACAATTTAATTCTAAAAATGTGGACTGTGTTGCAAATAACGCATGCACAGAATACAAAAAATAACAAATTAGAAAGGATCAGTTTTAATAAAACACTGTGGCCTCAGAGAAAATTTTTTTTCTAGTGTGGCAGTCAATGTGCTAAACTGAAGAAATACAGAATCTTCAGGCTGAAAGGAATTATCTAGATATATCCTGGGTAAAATTTCAGAACTTTAAGAATAGAAAATACCAAAAGCTTCCAGAGAGGAGGACAAAAAACAAAACACTGGGTTATCTACAAAGTCATGCAGGTTATATTACAAGCAGGCTTCTCATTAGCAAAACCAAACACTAGAAGAAACAGAATAATTCAAAGACTGGAGGGGAAAAACTGGAATCTAAATTCCATACCCAGCCAAACAAATCAAGTATGAATATATTTTCTGATGTTTCAGGATTCAGAATGTCTATCACTTATGCACTATTCATGAAAAAATTACTCAAGGAGGTAATACAGCAAATTGAAAAGAAACCCAATAAAGAGGATAACATGAGATATAAGAAACATGGCAGCTGATTCTGATTCAGGAAATCAAAAAGCAAGCTACAGAAAAAGTCAAAGAATTCACTAGACAGTGATACATCTCTTCCGGTGGCAAAGCCTTTGAAAGTAAAGACTATTTTCTACATGTAAAAACATATTGTTTGGTTATAGACAGAATGAATAATATTTAAATAATTATAATGTTATCCACATTCTTTCCTGGTTTTCAATTTTTAAGTCTCAACTTTAGACGAAGTACTTATACCTGGATTATATGATGGGATAAATTAAATGTGATAACACTTAAGAAAAATAATAGTATCACAAACATCGCAAAGTAGAGGAGCAAGAGAAGTAGAACAGGAGTAACTATAAGAATTTCTTCATCTTTCACTGCAGGAATGAACTGATATTGTCTGAAGTTGAACAAACATGAAATGGAAGCATTAAATATATTATTTATTTAAAGTTAAAAAAGGCAATCAGAAAAACAAAAGTAATAATATTATGAAGAAATAAGATGTGAATAAGGAAAAGCTAGGTAGGATATACTATAAAGACACTAAATTCCTTATCTTTCCTAGCAGGGAATCGATAAACAGATATCAAGGAAAAAATGCCGGAATATATTAAAGTTAAAATAGTACTTTCCAGAGGAACTAAGAGAAACTTTTAACATTGGTTACCACTAAGGAATGAATCTGCAGACAAAAATAGGAGGATATTTTCTCACTTTGTAGCTTTTTGTATGGGTTTTTTTTAAAACCATATTCAGACATCCCTTCCGTAATTTCTGAAAGGAAAATATGTAGACAGTACATTGCTAAGTAAAATAAGAAAGCTGTAAAAGTGTATATACAACAATTCAAACTGTTAACTGTTAATGCATACATCCCTGGGTGAGGGGCTGGAGATGGAAGAACTTTATTTTTTACTGTATTTCCTTTTTTCCTTCATTTTTTTAAAAAAAACAGCAAACATGCTCTTGGTTGCACTGTCTTGTGACATCACACCTACTGACAGTGGATAAATGACAGGCCCAAACGAGATCTCTTGTGTGAAAAACTTAACAGTAGAAAGCCAATTTCAAAGGAATAATAAATGCTTATAGATGTTTTTCTATAAAAAATTCAATTCCCAAATCTGGTAAGGGGAAAATGATATCATTCTATATGCTCAGCCTCCCTTTCATTTCAAGTTATTTATAAGCTCACCACCAGTAAAATAATTTAGAAAAAAATTAAAGAGAAAGAAATAATTAAAAGCAGAACTTAGAAGCATTTAACTGAGGCCTACCAAACCCCCAGCATTTTCAAAGTACAATTGTTAAAAATACCTCCAATCCTAGACGAATAGCAGCTTCTGTAAAGCTTCGTCTTTCTCTCTCAAAATTCTTTTTTTGCTCTTTAAAAAGGGACCATTCTTCTTTGAGGCGTTCCTTTTCTTCCAACAAATAACAGTCTCGTAACAGTGATGTGGTATCATCATCACAGGCAGTAGCGAGCTGCTGCTATTAAATTTTAAAACATAGTAAGTTCCAAAGGATCCCTGCAACACCTCAACAAGTTGAAATGAAAGCAAGGGAAGGCAGGTCAAACTTCAGGGCAAGAACAGAAATTATGAAGAATCAGAAAGTCAAATGAGGATTCTCATTTCCCAAATGCTACTATCCCAACTAGCAAAGGATGGACTATTTAAGGAATAGTATGCAATATATCTGTCAACAGGGAACTTAGTTTAGCCTGGAAAAATGTCAAAGACTATGGACTTTATGAAATAAAAGAATATAAATCTAGTAAGATTCAGTAAAATTCTGGCCTTTCACAGAGAACAGCTTTAAAAGGTAATTTGCCTTTACCTGTAAAAGTTGCTGCTGAGTTTTAATCATTTCTTTACATTGCTGAATTTCTAACTCAAGTTTTTCAGTTTCTTGTTCGTGGTCTTGTCGTGAGATTACATCTTCATCATTAAAACCTTCTAATTGTACCTTTGAAACTAACAGAAATCCAGTAAGTTGACATAGGTTTTATAGCCACTATTTAGTTTATGGTGTTTTGAGACATAAATTTAAAAATCAAGACCCTCAGAACTTCTCTCTTTCTGGAATCTCATAGGTTTTCATAAAGGTAGTAATTTCCTTTGGCCTTTAGATTTCATAAGCTATAATAAAATGAAATTTATATTATTTTAGCACTATGAAACATTTTTTAAAAGCAAAGCAACTGCAAGGGTTCATGACAACTATAAATTTGTATGATTTTAGGGTTAAATAATATGCTTAAAAAATAGAGCTCTACTGCCAACTTTTTTTGGTAATAGATATTGATTCAAAATCTATGCTCTAATTAAAAACAATGTGGCTATATTCACATAATAGAAAAATAAATTCATAAACTATGTTCTTGTTGATACTGCTTCAAAGATGAAATGCTACAAATCTTGCTCTCATATTAAATTCAACAGATATGAAGTTCAAAAATACTTGCTGTTTACTAACAATGATGCCTCAAATAAAATCTCATCTACATTGATTTATACTATAATACTATTGTATTTTACTACAATAATATTAATTTTGATGGTTGCTCTTTACTATTTAAGACAATGGACTGAGTTGGTAATTTTGACAATTAAAATAAATTTTCTTTAAACAGACTTCATTTACTAGCAGAAACCTTAATTTTCCTTATTTAAAAGCATGAAAACTTTATTTAACAAATATAAAGAATATATTCATTAATGGAGATCTATAAGGACACAGAATAATGTCTAAAATAATATACTGTTAAGTGAAAAAGCACACTGAAGAAAAATACGTGATATTTAATTTTTGTTTTAATTTTAATTTTTAAATAAACATTTTGCAAATCCATAGAGAAAAATCTAGAAAGATATGTACCAAACTGTTAAGTGTTATGTATAGGGACTAGTGACCTGGATATTCTACTTTATATACTTTCTAAAAGATATTTTGCATTGAACATCTATTATTTTGAAAATAATTTTAAATGAATTATTAGGAACCTAGTAATATCTATATTGTGATGAATATTTCTTGATTTTCAAGATTTAGTAAAAGAGACACAGTTATCTTTATTTAATCATGTCCCGCATTCAGAGCAGATGGATATATGATGTCCTTTTTCCAAAGAAAATACACTTTACTCTGAGAGCAAAGTATATTTTTCTTAGTGACGTTCAAACCTCATGTTTAAACACAGGCAGAATCTTGTTTTCAAACCACCAAAACTAAGCTACAGTACTTCAGGCCTGAGGCCACAATGTGGCTTTCCAAGTGACTGAAAATGAACAGCTTATTAAGTGTCACAACTCACTTCATATGCATTGAAGCAGTAGTTACCTTGGTTATCAAGTTTTTCAACATGACTTTTCAAAATTCTCCACTGTTTTCTGATGCTATTTGTAAGCTGCTCTCTCACCGTTTCACAGGAAAGGTCCCACATACTCTCTCTGCTCAGTTCCCCGGCATCTTCTTCAACATCAGAGATAACCTACAAAAAATGGTGAGAGTTGAAAAGGAAAGACCAGTATCTTAAAATAGCTTTAGATACTCAGGCAGTAGTCATCAGATTGTTTGCCAGACAGAGCCTTACCAAAAGCTATATCTTACACATATATGGCGCCCAGTACTTAACATAAATAACTTGAGAAAAAGTAATTAATATTGAAGATAGAAACTCCCCAATGCAGGTCTCTCTAAACCTGAATTTGAATCCAATTATAGTTAGTGACAACAGTCCTGGAGCTGTTTGAAGAAGATATTCACTATCTGTTTAATGTTGTATTAGATGCTTTCATGTGTTATTTAATCCTCAAATTATGTTATGATGTGGGAAAACTGAGGCTTAGAAAAGTACAGCATCATACAGCCAAAAGGAAGAACTGAGATCTGAAATTAGATCAACTTGTTTTAATCCTAGGCTGCTTAAAGAAATAAACCTGTGAAATAATCTCCAAAGTTAAAGCAACTGCTAATTCTATTTTCCTCATATAAATTTTTACACAACCAGAGATATTTTTCTTTGTATTCTACTGACATGAAGTCACAGAAAAATGCAGCCAACTTTATTGCTACATAATCATACAGAATTGAAGCAGGATAAGGAACATGGGGAAACAATACTAAAATGTATATGTATCATAACAACCTGCATCAATATAAAATACTCCTAATTTGTTATTAACATCCAGGAAGGTAGAGAGAGATACTTTCCTAATTTGAACAAAAAAATCTTGCTGGGAGAAAAAAGGAAGAAAAGATAGAAGAAAGACTGATTAGACTGCTTTCACATGCAGATGTAGCATTGATGGTTAACTAGCATTTTCTATCAATGTTGTTATATTATTTTCAGATTGTAATCACTAATGTGAACTTGCTGAAACCCAGATTTTAAACTTACATGTAAAGCAATTAAGTAAAATGAACTTTTCATCGTTATGTAACTTTTTTCAGACTTCTACATGTATTACTCTCCCTGCATCAAATGCTTTTCCCATGTTTTCTACCTCAAAACAGCTGTTTTTAAAGAACTAGCCCAAATGTCACTTTCTCTCTGATGCCTTGATTGCCATGATAACTGTTCTATTATATTTTACACATCGTACCACCCTATTACAGCACCTAATGTGTAACAATCATTTCTTCACATGCCTGTCTCCCCAAAAAAGAGCTTTTTGAGAGAAAAAGTCAATCTTTTCAGCTTTTTTTCCCAGGGACTAGAACATAATGAACATAACAAATTTATGGACTGAATGACTATTTGGTTCCCAAAGTTAACAAAGTTTCACTCTCTAAAAAGTAGAACACACAATACTTTGGAAACGATGTCTGCCACAGTGGTTACAACCATGAGCTCTGGAGTGAGACAGACTGGATTTATATCCCAGTTCCGTCATGTGGGATACTGGGCTATTAATTCTTGTGCCTCAGTTTCCCCTGCTATAAAATGGGGTAATTATAATATCTAAATCATCAAATTATAATATTTGAAATAACTTCTCATATATTATAAAAAATATTATGAAATGAGACAATGTTTACAAAGCATTTATCACAATACATGGCACAGAATAAGTCCCTGGAAAATCGTCTCCATCAATTCCCAGAGCATGTCTGAAAACACACAGGGACATATTTCTGGTTGTCACAGTGACTGGGGGTAGCAAAGGAGTGACCCTCCTGTTCACATACCAGTAGTGTCCCCACTGAAAATACCTATCCAGTGTTTTAGCTGTTCTAATTAGCAATCTGAAGACTACATTAAAGAGGAAAGAGCTACTTACAGTTCCTGCACTATCGTCTGCTCTTTCTCTAGGTTTCTTCTTTTGGGGGGAAAGAAGAGAAATCATTTCCTTTTTCATTTGCTGAAGAACCTTCTTAAGTTCAGCATTTTCCATCAGGATTTGTTTCTGACGATATTCATAATCATTCAAGAGAATTTTATACATTTCATCTTCATTTCTAGAAAGAGAATGTCAGTATGAAAATGCAAAATATAAAGAAAAGTCTGATCAAATTTGTCAATTTAAACGGGACTTTACCTGGCTTCAGTTTTACCAGTCCTCCAGGAGCCTCGTTTTCCATCAGCTCTTCCCACATAATTTAAAACGTCCATAGCTGCAAACATACAAATACACAAAACAAAACCAATTTTTACCATACATGTTTAAGTGCTTAAAATTCTAATACACTCTACACACATGAGGGACATTGGTGAGCCTGGTATACAGGTTAGGATTTCAAGCTCTGGTTGCACCACTTGTAAGCACTGAGATCTTGGCAAGTTATCTAACTGCTAAGCCTATTTATTCATTGATACAGTAGGAATAATGAAACAAAAGAGTTGTGAAGACTGAAGGAAATGTTAAAGCACTTAACATAGTAGAGATGAACCCTGTATCTGGCACACATTAAGTACTTAAATGTTACTTTATCATTATTAATTTCATTATCAGTGGTTGGCAAACTATAGCATGCAGGCCAGCTGCCTGATTTTGTAAATAAAACTTTACTGGAACACAGCCACACTCATTTGTTTACATATTGTCTGTGGCTACTTTTTCCATACTATGGCAGAGAGAAGTAGGTGCCACAAGTCTTGTAGATCCCACAAAGCCAAAATATTTAGTATATGCATATACCTTTACAAAAAAATTTGTCACACCCTGTTAACATTAACATCATCATCATCATCATCTAAAGAGTCAAAACCCTTGACAGTAGTAATGTCTCTTCTGACCCAGGTGGAGATGCAAGCATTTGGCATAAGAAGGAAATAAGATGAGAGTTAAGTTATTGTAATTTTAGAGTTAATAAAATCATTATGAAACTGTCACTTCCAATTGGGTTTGGACCAGAAAATAGCAAAACCCCTATAACGTAAGGGCTCTGTTTCCAGAGTTAAATCCTTAATAAACTTCTCTAACTAAAGCCTACATACATACTTCCAGCATTTCATCCTGTTTTTTAATTTTTCTCTCCTTCATGAACATGAGGCTAACCAACTTTAAAAACCAATGATTATCCAAAGGAGTAAGATTTATTATCTTAGGATACCAAGATTTCCAGCCTTGTCTTAACTGCCTATTACTGCACATTTTCTATTTTCCAATAATTTTTAAAATATTCAAAAACCTGCAACAGCTCTGCTGTACAGAATGACAATGATATAGTCAACACTGAACTGCTTGCTGACAGAAGGCAGAGCCCACCATGTGACAGCTTGAAACATATGCTCATCAGCTATTGTTGAAGTCCAGGTTCAATTTGGGAGAGACAGTTCAGGACTATCACTGTACGATACGATGTAGTTTAGAGGACTGCCTATAAACCACTTGGAAACCACTGTTTAATAAACACAGACTTTTTGTTCCCTGAATTAGACCAGGCCATCAAAACTATACTGTATAGCTCTACTTTTTTGTGTATGTAGCTTTACATTTTAATCTATACTATTTTCTTGAAATTTTGCCTATTTGTATGAAATAGCTATAAATTGAAGTTTTCAAAATACTACTACTAGAAAAAAGTATACATACCTTAAACACACACATATGCATAACTTGTACAGCAGGGGTCCTCAAACTACGGCCCGCCCAGGACATTTATCCGGCTCACCAGGTGTTTTTGCTGCCGCTGCCTGTCCTGCTTAGCAGCCAACTCGTCCCAGGGCCACAGTGCGCACTCTCCAACGGTCTGAGGGACAGTGAACTGGCACCCTGTTTAAAAAGTCTGAGGACCCCTGTTCTACAGTCTATCCTTCTGACCAGCTGCTTCAAAAACACACAGCTAAACTTCTTTAAAGGAACTCAAACTGACATGAGTGACTTGGTCTGATGAACAATTTTATGATGTTGACTCTAGAACCATACTTCTTTTGATACTCAGAAACCAATCCTGATTTTTAATATTATCAGTTCTTTGCTGTGGAAGATTAGAGTGTCCTCTGGCTTAGTTTTTCTCTAGGGATTAATCCTACACCTGTCATGTTAAAAAATACATGCAACTAATGAAGCAAAGCAAAATGACTTAATTTTCACTAACTAGTCTAAATCTCTAGTTTATATGAACATTCATACACCATCTAAAAATCAACTATATAAAGCATGAAAATAACCCTTCATCAGTTATTGTGCTCAATCCTTTTACATTTATTTCTTAGCATAATATTAGCTTATTTATTCCCTTAGCTGCATCTTTGCCAGCTGCTTACCTATTTTTTTATCCTTCTTATTCATAACAAGTTGATGTAGACGTTCCTTCAGTTTATTATATTCACGTTCTTTTCTCTTCATATCATGATTATACTGAGTAGCTCGACTTGCAATGATATTTTGTAATTTTTGCACCTGGAAAAAAAAATTTTCTATGAGGATTATAAACCCAGTTAAAATTCACAAATTCAAGAGAAAAGAAGTCCTAGCATTCATCTCCCCATATAATAGTTTTAAAATTCTAGACTGATTCTTTCTTCTCTGTAGCCATTGAATCACATAAAGTTTTATTTATTTTTTAATTCTGAAAATTCCAGAAGTGTTAACTTCTAAATTATCTTCTACATCTTTTACCTTACATATAGACTCTGATCATTTAAAACCCAGAACCTCTTAGGTTAGTATTAAAATGATTAAAGCTTCATTTGAAATAAACAGAATTCATCTGTGGTCATTTTTAGTGACCTCCTCATACGAACTTGCGATTACTTTACTTCTTATCCATCTGTGACAAGACAAATTAGCCAGTAGCACACAGCAGCAGGTTAACAGGCTCATTTTTCTGATCAAAAACAGTTCTCAAAAAAGTCCAAACTATAGACAGAATCCAGTTCAATCACTTGCTGAGTACCTCGATGTGCCACGTACTCCTGTTCAAAATTTATATCTGCTTTGGCTTCTCAGGCAGCTCTTGACAACAAATATGTTCTAGTCTACATAACCATTCTCAATCCCAGCTAGAGATTAACATGATTAACTTAATCCCTACCAAAGATTAACTATACTCAAACCATTTAAATGTAATCAACAGATCAAATCAAAATTTTCTGTGAAATAACTCAAGGAAATATGTATCAGTAACCTTATGGTTAAGACATGAATTATCCACTTAATACATGTACTACTAAATAATCAAATATGGTCAGACAAATCTATTTAAATCACTCCAAGGACCTTTAAAGAAATACATTCCTCTAAAAGTCTTTAATTATAGTTAGAACATATAAACACTGAAAATAAATATTATATTTTTAGAGTTATTACATGGTCAGGGGTCATATTGTAGAACAATAAAAACATGATTTCCTCTTACATAAATTAAAAAATAGTATTTTCAAATATATTAACTCTACAGGTCCAAATAACCATTAAAGTAAAAATTAGAATTCTACTAAGTAAACATAAAAACAGAACTTAAAATTACAATATCTTTTGCCTCAGAAATGAGATTTTTAATGTGAATTGCTTCTGTGCCGATTTAGTCAAGTAACTGCTTGATTAGGTGAACAATGTCAATATTTAAGACAGTGCATGCCAGAAGGCACATGTCAGGTCTTAAGTACAGGTATGGTAGAGAACAAAAGGTCTGCATTTAAAGCACCCTGTGCCTGAGAAAAAGTGACAGTGAACCCGAGTCCAGGAAGGTGGTACAGGACACTGATTGTTACCAGCTGTGAACTAATACACTAAGCCAGATGCAGGGGGGAGAGGGGTGGAGGACTGTGGCGGGGAGGGTTCCCGACCTCTCAGTTAAAATAGGACACAATATTGTACGCAGAGGTCCACTGCAGCAATTTGAGGCAAGATGAATAAATGGTTCTTTCTTTTTTAAAGTAAAGTAGCTCTTACGGTCACCTCATATTACAAAAAAACAAAAATTCATTTAAACTTCATCTGCAAAAACCGACAACTCACCTCATCTTTCTCATTTTTCAGTAGCTGATGCAAATTCCTGTTCTTGCATTGTAACTGTCTGTCTCTTTCCTGAAGCCCAATCATTTCCCTCCTGGAGGCTTCCAGTTGTTCCTAAAACATTCATATGCAATTCTGATTAAAATTAACATAGGATTCAGAATAACTGAGTTCTTAAAAGATCAATAACAAGAGGTTATACATACTAGTGTTTGTTAGCTAAAATTGAAGGTTAGTGGTACGTGAAATATTTAAAGCAATTATTTTAAAAGCTTGATACTATAAAATTATAAAATTTAAATTTGCATGTCAAATGTTAGACACCAAATTTTGTATGTATATACAAAAGAGCTTCGGTTCCTCTGAAACACTCTTCACTTATTCCATAATGCTGCCACTGAATATTTTTAACATTTCTTTTTAATACTTTTTAACGCTTCTACGGCACGATTTTGAGTATCTCCTCAGGTACAGCAACCTCATCATCCTTTGAGAGTTAATTTGACTTTGAGAAGAGCCAGATGTGATTCAGGGCTAAGTGTGAAGAAGATGGGTAACCAAGCAAAGTGGCAACACTTCAAGTCAGAGTGTGGGACTACCGCAAGACGCCATTTCTCCCTGTGGGTGGCAAGCTCTTTGAAGGTATCTCCCACAGAGCAACGGCAGCAATGCCAAAATTGGCACAGGATAAGATGCTGACTTTCAACTCATTCCACACATTTTCTGAGGAGCTCTGCCAAGTTCTGCATGAGGCCACTCATTTGGAATATTTTTTTAAACAGTTCTCCTATCATTATAAAATATAAAAGCCAATCAAGTCATGTCATAATTCACCATAAATAACAACGTGAACAATTTCTATAATAACAGGTCTCAAGAAAACACAGAAAATTTAGTTTTATGTCAGAATTTTTAGCACCTTCTTCTTTGGAATGTGTAAAACTTCTTACCATGCCTGACCAGCTGGCATGGCTTAACTTAAAGGCACTGGGCCAGTTGATACACGCCATATATGCCAAATCAGAGACTCGGTGATTATCAACACTTTGCCTGAACTCAGCGTCACCCCTGAAAATTTCACAGTCCCCTCCTTCCTTTCTTATGTCAGTAAATCACACAACCCTCTCAGTAGCTTAAGATAGAGATATGGACACTATCTTAAATTCATGACTCTCATTCCCCAAATTCAATTTTTCATAAAATCCTACCCATTCCGTCTCCTAAATGTTCTTCATATCTCACTTACTATCCCCATTGGTACTACCTTAGCTCAATTCAAAATCTCTGCAAAGGCCTGCTAACAGGCATCCTTGTCACCAGGCTTTCTGAGCCCCCTGACTCCATCCCAAATACAAATCCACACTCTCCCTATAATTTCTTAGAATGGCATTTGCGTATCTTCCTCGGTGCCTCCTTGCTTCTGTACAGTGCCTTTCACGCCATCTGGGGCCTAGGCTCCAGCCTCACTCCATGCCATTCTTCATCATCCACCACTAACTCCAGCCCCTATTTGTGGTTCCCTGAAAGTGCAACACTCTCTCATGCCTCCATGCATTTATACAAGTTATATGCTCTGCCTAAAATGCCTTTGCCAAAACTAGCAAATTCCTATTTCTTCTTCAAATCTCACACCACGTGTTACCTCTCTGTGAAGCCTTCCCTTACCTCCTACACCAAGAACAATTAATGAAGGAAATAATTTTAGTTCAATGTGTCGCCTTCCACTGGACTGCCATCTCCTTATGAGCTGAGACTGGGGTTTCACTCATCTGTGTAACCCAGTGCCTAGCAATATAAACACATTTTGTTCAACAAATTGAATGAATCATATCTATATGATTCTAGCTATATCTAGAAACTTTTCAGGATAGATCAGCAACTTTCCCCATTGAATACACATTTCTGTCCACAGTTGACCCACAATACCAGATTATGGCCCAGGTCAAATCCCAAATTACAAAACATTTTGGTAAAATATTCAATGCTCTGGGTAGTCCTAATATTGACCATTCCTTGAAGGAAAGGCTCAATAGCCCCAGATTACCAACATCATTATACAAATAGTCATTATACTTACAAGACACCTGGCCAAGGGTACCCAGATATAAAAATACTGTCTTCTAGGTTTATAACTCTGGATCACCCCAATCCATGAAAAGACCTTCCATAGGTCTCTCTGGTCTGGATTAAAGTAGTATCCACAACTTAACCTTTTTATAAGCCTGGAGGATACTAACTATACCCCTCCAGCACACCACAGTTCCCCGGTCGGCCAAGACACACACTTGGATAATCTCTATCCCTTAGGCATATAGATACACAAAAACCTAAAAACATTATTAAAGAGAAAACATATTGTTACCACTGCATATGAACTAAGAAGACAACAAAAGATAGCATTAGGCAGTGACAGGCTGGTAGGGACAGATGCTATCAAAGAGCTAAGATGGTCTCTAAATCAACACCCAAATGTTTCTAGTGTTTGTACATTGGCCAATCCTGTGTAACTTTTTTACAGCACATTTCCTACTATTTTCAAATATTTTATAGAGAACGAGCCTATTATTCTATTATAATGCTCAGAGATTCAAGATTCTGAGTGAGTTTTCTTGTGTTTTATCTGTTCTTGGAAGGTGAAGGTTAGGGAGAGGATATACACAAAAATAAGAGAAAGTGGAGGGGACTTTGGACCAACAGGTGAAAAACTAAACGGAAGCTGATTTTCTGAGAATATGCAAATGCACAAGCTTTGACCTTCACAAATAAGGAAGCCCAATATAGAATAGCATATTTAGGAAAAAAATTTGACTTGGATAGATTACATATTATTTTTTATTTCAATAGACTTAAAAGTCGCAAGTTGAATTCCAAGTACATATTGTATAATGGTGAAGTCTAGGCTTTTAGCGTACCCATCAGTGTATGATATACATTATACCCAATAGGTAATTTTTCATCCCTCATCCCTTCTCACGCTCCCCCCTTTTTAAGTCTCCAGTGTCAATTATTGTACTTGTGTGTCCTTATGTAGCCATAGCTTAGCTCCCACTTGTGAGAACATGCTGCATTTATTTTTCTGTTCCTGAGTTACTTCACTTAGGATAATGGCCTCCACAGTTCCTTTCTTCCAAGTTGCTGTAAAAGACACTACACTATTTCATTCTTTCTTATGGCTGAGTAGTACTCCATGGTGTATATATACACCAGATTTTCTTTATCCACACATTAGCTGATAGGCACTTACGTTGATTCCCCTATCTTTGCGATTGTGAACTGTTCTGCAATAAACATATGAGTGCAGGTAAATTTGATATAATGATTTCATTTACTTTGGGTAGATACCCAGGTAGCAGGATTACAAGATCGAATGGTAGATCTACTTTTAGCTGAGAAATCTCCATACTAATTTCTATAGAGGCTGTACTAATTTACATTCCCACCAATAGTATATAAGCTTTCCATTTTCACTGCATCTGCCATCATCTATTGTTTTTTGATTTTTTAGTAATGGCCATACTCATCAGAGTAAGATAGTATCTCACTGTGATTTTTAACTTGCATTTCTCTGATTAGTGATGTTGAACACTTTTTTCATGTTTGTTGGCCCTTTGTATATTGGATTTATATTACATCTTTAATAATATATAACCATGGTAAGTCCCTATCATGACTTTGAACATTTTGTTCCCTCTGCTCCAATATTTTTTTTTAAAAAAAGGAAAACAAATAAAGTAAAGAAAAAGCAAGCAGGCAAACTAGAAACTAGCAACATTCTATATTTTAAGGTAGCAGGTCAATGGCCTTGTGAAAAATATTTTTGTCAGAGAAAAGCAAGTTTGCTAAACCATTTTTTCTCTGGTCTTTTCTAGAGTCGCAGGCACCTGTAAGAATTAGACTTTATCTGGCCTGCTTTCATTATTGAACTTTAGCTTCTCTGGCATGGATGCCTCAAGAATACTGTTCTTGGAATTAACCGGTGCAGCCTCTCACAATCAGACTTTTAAACGAAGTATCTACTTTATTAAGCAAGATTGGATGGGGTGAGGAAAGCCTTATTTTATTTTCCTCAGAATATAAATATTTCCTAATCTAACCTTCTACAGATTTAGCAAGTCACTGAACAGTTCATAATACTGATGCCTTCAATATACCATAGATATTAGGAAGCAGCATTACTGATTTGCTCAAATCACCTTAAAAGTTCATTTTTACTTACCAGTTTTTAAACAAAGCCCTAAAGCTTTAAAAAAAGAAAACTCTAATATTTGTTTGAAAAGGCCAAAGAAAATTTATAGTATTGAATTATATAACAATGGCACTGAAATACAGATAAGCAATTTCTACCTTAAGTTTTGTGTAGCAGTTCTGTAGATGGTCCATATCACTTCCCAATTTCAGATTCTGTGTTTCCACATTTTCCTGAGCTAGAAGGTTCTTCCGCTGAAGTACAAGTAGCTCGTTCATACAATTTAAAACAGCTACTATATTTAATTCTCTCTTTGTCTCTTTACCTTTGGATTCTTCATATAATGAAGGAAAACCAAAAGTAGTCAATTCCTGGTAGGAGAAAATGTGTTTTAAAAGTTGGTTACTGTTGGAAAGATGTTGGTCAAAGGATACAAAATTTCAGATAGGAGGAACAAGTTCAATAGCTCTATTGTACGACATGGTGACTACAGCTAATAACAATGTATTGTGTTCCTAAAATTGCTAAGAGTAGACTTTGTGTTCTTCCCATCAAAACTAAGTATGTGAGGTAATACAATGTATACATATGTCAAAAATATCACATACATGATAAATTATATAACTTATTTATCAATTAAAAATTAAATATAAATATGTTAATTTTTTTTAAAAAGTTGGTTACTGGACAATAGAGAAACACAAGATAAGAGATCTTTGATGAGAAAAAGAGAAAACTATCCTGAGATAGTTAACAGTAAATATCCCAAAGGACAAAGAATTAAGAGAAGTGGGTTCTTTTAGTCTCAGCTCTGCCATCTCCTGTGACCTGGAGCAAGGCACTTAGGTTTCTGTCAATAAAATGAGGGTTGAACTCTTGGTGGAGGAGCCCCTGGGACAATGGAGAGGCCAAGCTTCTCCAAACAAAAAAGGCAACCTTGTATCTACACCAGATGATCAGCAAGGTTCCCTGCAAATCCAATATAAGTCTCAGGACAATACATAACAACACACTTGTATTTGACAAATGTTTTTCTTGTAACTTTGACACATTCTATTATATAACATGATTCATGCTATTGCTTTTTACAAAATCACAATACCTGATCAAGATATGAAATACTTTGTTCAATATTCTCTTCTGTGCAGAAGGCACTGAAAAAACTGTGCACGTTTTTTGATAAAGGTATTGAAGAACATAGCACTTGCTGTGAGTATAAACTTGATGGAGACATCTTTGTTTCTGAGGTATATTGAGAGAGAGTTTTGCTTTCTGAAACAATCAATAAAAGGCATTTATATAATTTATAAAAATTCATGTAAAATAATCTCTATTACCAAAGATTTTGAATTATATATATTTTAAATATTTTCAAATTAGGACAAAGCCATTTTTATATGAAAATATATACTTTTTGCCAAAAAGATACAGCTAAAGTGTTTTCAGCAGGCATAAGTGACAATAATATACTATCTTAACTTACAGTACTTTAGGTTTATTAAAAAATAATAGAAAAAATCCACTTGTCAGTGCCACTCAAAATTTATACAATTAAAGGAATTAGAGACACATATTGAAGTAGCCACTGAATATATTTCAAATGCATAAAAATTTCCCTCAAAAATAAAAATCAAGTAACCTACTATCCATCCAAAGCATTTAACCTCACTAATTATGGCACATTCTCAACTCTCCCTGAAAATTTTACTAAAGATGAAAATTAGGTATTTTATAACCATTTACATCTCTAGTTACATCTTCAATATTTGCAGTAATTATTTTATATTTCCTTTGAAAAGTTCACCTTTATAATTACTGCTTTAGTTTACAATTATTTAGACTTAGTTACCTGAAGACAGACCTGGATCTGTAACAGTCATCCAATCTCCCATAGCAATCTCTAGAGCCCAGATACCTGAGGAACCAGTTCAGCAGCAAAACATTCAGTCCAGCTACTGTCACTCTTCTATGTAGGCATCTACTTAAAAAGCAAATTACAGAATAAATGCATCTAATTTAAAATATGAAAGCCCATATAAAAACAATGTGTAAGAATCAGTTATATGTGCTTTAAAACAGAAGGATTTTGCAATATGTATTCCCATGCACAGATACAGGACATGGCAGAGTTTAATAATTACATAAAAATAAAATATGTAAGGATCAAGGTTAAAGGTTTCCCAAGTTCTACTGAGGCATTTGCATTACTTCATTACTAGATGCACAATCTAAGGTATAGCACTGTACTAAGTAATATTTCTATATTATACCTTTAAAATAAAGTACAATTCTTATTTATATAGATGAGAACATGAAAACTTGTTCTTGGCCAGCATATCCATTTTTTTGGTTAGTTTTTATCAACTAAATTAGCAAATGTTTTCTTTTAAATTATAATTCCCAGTGTTGGCACAGATGTAGGGAAATGAATACTCCAGATTACACACTGATCTCCAGATTATTTAAATTTATACTACAACCAGGCAATTTGGCAATATGCATCAAAAATCTTAAAAATGTGCTTTGATCCAGAAATTTCACTTCTAAAGTTATCCTAATAAAATCATGATGTATATAAAGATTAATCTATAAATTATTCTTTATAATATCAAAAAACCAGAAATAACTTACATGTTCTACTGAAGAATGGGTAAATGATACATACAACAGAACACTGTGCATACTTTAAACACAACTATGTAGAATTAGGGTACCTAACACACACCTAAAAGGCCAATAATACAAATAAATGAAGTGGACTATGTATGAGACACCTTTTCTGTCTAGCATTCATGTTTTTACTTTTTTATAGAGATAATGGAAGAGAAATATTCCTCCATCATAAGAAAAACAATTCAGATGAAATCATGACAACTGGCAATTAATTTCAAGGTCAGAGACAGAAGGAGGAGGGATAAAAACTGCAGGCAAACTGGGGAACACATGCCAACTGCATGGACAGCTACCACAAACTGTGGCCAAAGAGAAAGCAGGTCCTGTGTTTACAGATCCTTCAATTTTGAGATTCAAGGATCTCAAAATTCTCAATATAAGAGATGTTGGAATTCTGGATTTTATGTGAACTTTCCCAAGTTTTAAATGTTAGAAGCTAATTTAAAAAAATGAACTCTAAGCAAGTTATCCTGTGGGAGGGAGAATGGCTGGAGAGAGATATGAGAGCACCTTCTTAGGTACCAGAACTGTCCTACATGTTGATCTGAGAGATGGTTACACTGATAGTCGCATTAGCTCAATTCAACTTGTATGCTTAAGATATGTGCACTTGACTGTAAATTATATCTCAGACAACATTATGTAATAAGCCAAATAAAATGTATATTTAGGCCAGATCCGGACTGTTGGATCAAGAGTTCACACCCCTTGTTCTGAATATTTAAGATTGTGGGAAAATATTCACAATATAATGTGAAAGTTAGATGAAAATTTTCATTTATTCAATTCATTTCAAAAATATTAATTGAGCTCCTATTATGTGCCAAGCACATTCTTCCAAGCACGGGGGAGGCCTTGCTCTCAAGAAGTTCACATTCTGATGTGGGTAGAAATAGATACCAAAGACGCAAACAATAAATTAAATTAACATAACACTCCAGAGCAAAAAGAGCTGTAAATAAAATAATATGAGAAAGTCTTATGGTTGTGGGTATCTTGATGAGTTAGGGAAGGCTACACTGAGATGGTGAGATTTGAACTGAGACCTAAATGATACAGAGTCAGACACAAGATAATCAATGACCGGAGCCCCTAAGGTAGAGGAAACAGCAGGTACAAAGTCCTAAGGTGGACACAAACTTGTTAAGTATGAAAAATATAAAGAAGGCCAGTGTGTCTGAAGCACAATAAGCAAGGCTAGAGGGTAAGAAGGTGGATATCCTCTGTAATGAAAAGCTATTGAAAGGTTTTAGGCAGGAAACCAAGATGATTTCCCTCACGCTTTAAGAAAGATCACTTTGGCTTCTTTGTGAGTAGATTGCAGGTGGACAATAGTAAAGGCTGGAAGAAATCAGGAGGCCACTGCAAGGGTCCAGGCAAGACAATCAGTGTTACACTACAGTTCTAACAGTAGAAGCAGAAACAGGTGGGTGAATTAGGGATGTGTTCTGGATACAGAACCTTCAGGACTCCAAGATGGATTGAAATGTGGGCAAAAGAGAAACCAAGGATGATTCCTACGTCACAGAGCAGCATATAATATATACTAATACAGATGATGTTATGTGTTACGCGGTCTCTCTCACGCACATGAACATGCACACACACATGCGCGCACACACACACACACACACGGTTATCCAGTCTGGCACTGATCTTTTGCCATTTTTCTACTCATGTGTTTTGGTAAGGAAGGGCACCCTAAGTATTTTGCGCTTCCCATTGTCCTTAAATGGGTCCCTTTAGCAGCAGGACAAAGGTTGAGTCTACACCAAGTAAGAAACTGACTTGCCTTTTGGCTTTCAGAGATAGTTGCTATTAGTAAAACAGGATGCAAGGACAATAAACCCACCTAAAGCAGCTCTGCTTTGGGTAAATTCCTTAATCTTTCTGAGCCTTAGTTGCCTCACTAATACATTACCATAATAACAATACTTCTAAGTTTCCCCTGAGCATTAAGTGAGATAATGCATAAAGTACTTAGCACACTGCTTGGCATGGGGGACACACATAATTAATGTTAGCTGTCATCATCATCATCATCATCATCATCTAGACACAGAGCTGTCTGGTATAAATGACAGGATTCTAAAACCTGTAACAAAATGCACCATTGCTCTTAATAAAAGTTGAACACAGATCCTTAGAGGATCTAGAGAGAGATATCCTTATAAAAACACATTAGGCAGTGGGCTAATGTTTTGTAATCAATAGGTTGTGGGGAGGAACAAGATCACAAGAAAACAGTAATAGGCATCTTTCCAAGTCATTTTAGTTCTTTTGTTAAAATATTTATAAATAAGACACTATAGTACACTCAAGTGTCTTTTCTCCTCATACAGAAAGATCAAACACCAAAACATGTCCATTACATACCCATTCTTTAAAACTATAATTTAAGTCAGTTATTCTTTCTCTGTGAATTTAGCACTTCAGTGTTTACTGGCTTAGACAGTGAATTGTTTCCTGTCCTAGTAATGAAAAAAACATACAAAACCTGTAAAATATTAAGGTCTAGTTGAATGTTCATAATGAAAACCAAAACTCCATTTTGAAGTCCTGTGAAACAAAGAACTTAACAACAGAATATGATTTCACACAATCTAAAAGTTTCCATGAATTCTCTTCTATTCAATGATGTACCAAATTATACACTCTGAGACTTGTGATAAAAGAGTTACCCAACCAGTTTTTCCAAGAAAGGAGACTTAAGACCCTCTATCAATACATTTCCTAAAACCAAGAGGCTAATTTAAGCAAAGTATTATATTCTAGTTGAATCACAGCTAAAATTCCATTGTGGAAGATTGCAAAGTATTTTTTTTACAAAGATGTTAATAAATCAATGTTAATTTGAAAAGCAGAAGAAAAACATAACAGAAGCATCTCTGCTTTGCATAAATCTATTAAAATCCTATCATAAGCTCATTTCAACTTGAAAACTTCAAATGCAGCCAAGAAGGACTCTATTACAAACCTGGTTCTGGAGCATAGGTTCATATTAATCAAGTCATAGCAAAGTATTACATAGAGGACATGATTATCCATGACAAATCATATAAGAACAAACTTAGTTATACTCACATTGTTACTCTAGTTTTATTAGAAAGAAAAAAGTTAACAGTGAATCACGCTTTGTTCAAGTAATCTGTAACCTAAAATTCTCTAAATATACCATTGGTTAGGGTAGCTGCCATATTGCAAGATAGATCAAATTTCCAAGTGAATTTTAGGAGCAAAACCTGAAGATTAAAGAATTTAAATATTTTGTAAAAGCCATTTCATTCATCTAGGATTGTTGAACAGTTTTGAAATACATCAAAACAAGAGAAAAAAATCTACAAAGTAATTCACAAATAAGAATTCTTTCTTCCATTCTCAACATCACAGATAATTTTGTTCACTGCTAGTAAGTAAACATGTATATAGTCATCTAATAAACTTCCTTGTTCAAAGTATTTCTCAATATAGATTCCAATCAAAAAGTCTTCATGTTGTAATAGAAAATTTAATTGCAGTAAAACTGCAATAATTTCAGTAAAAATGTTATCTTACAACTTTTTAAGTAGTAAGTACTTTTGAACTGCTTTGTCTTCCCTATATGTTGCTATGGCTTCCAAAGTACCAATGTCAGGTGTAAAATAAGCAAGGGTACTCTGGTCTTTTCTGGGTAAAATGATAATACAGCACTCAAAAATTATCTAGTAGCATTTTCAAGGTTAGAATCCAGACAGAAAACTGGTAAGTAGTGAGACATTTGAACTTGAAAGAATTATATCCTTTCTGAAAGAAAATGAAGATATTCATAAATTTATCATTTTTCATGTCAAGGTTTTTCTGTATTACAGACAGGAAACTAGGGCTCAGAAGATCAACAGGATTACCCAAGGTCACATTTCTAATTGGCTGTGAAGCCAGAACACAAATCTCAGTTTTCAAAACTTTGTGTTCTTTTCATTCTATCACCATTCAACCTTTCAACACTGTACATGTAAATCAATCAATTTCTCTTCATATATTTATCTATACATATAGAGAAAGAGACTGCAATTGAAAGTAGAATATAATCAAAAAGATTTCTATCAAGTTTCTTTAAAAGACTGAGTTCCTGTAACTCATTTTAAATAATTCGATTCACAGCATACAATTCTTACTGGAACTTACCTGCTACTTACATTGAAGCAAAACTATAAAATTTATCTCTGCTTGGCCACAAATAGCTTTGTTCTCATTTATAAATAATTTTCTATCCTAGAGTAAATATTAATTCAACATTGAAACTAAGTGTATAAGACCTTTACCAAAAATATTTTTGGTTCTGGTTAATTACACCTGTTTTTTTCCATCAGAAAAGTTCCTTGGCTTCTACCCCAAAGACTCAGAAGTACTCAGCGCACACCAGTAACTTGTAGAGCCCTGGCTTAGGCAACCTCTACGATGGCTTCTAGTTATTCCTGCCTCCTGGTATACACACCCTTGGGTTATTCTGTTCCTTGAGCATGGGCTAGGTTTAGTGACTAGCTTCTAACAGCCTGAGTAATGAGATTACATTTCCAAAGAGGTTATAAAAAGGCTGTGGCTTCCATTTAGGGTCATTTTTCACTTGCTGTTTCTCAGATCTCTCTTCTTGGGGGAAGGCAAACTATCATGTGGTAAGTAGTCCCAAGAGACGCCAATGTGTCAAGGACTTCCATCTGTGGCCAACAGGACCTGAGGCCTGCCAAGAGCAACATAAGTGAGTTTGGAAGCAGATCTTATCTTAGTCGAACCTTTAACTACTGCAACCCTGGCCCACACCCTGATGGCAGCCTAGTGACAGACTAGGTACAGCCAGAGGTACCTAGATAAGCTGTGCCCAGATTCCTGACTCACAGATATTGTAAGTTAAACAATGCTAGTTGTTTTAAGCTGCTAGATTTTGGAGTAATTTGTTAAGCAGCAATAGATAATACAAGTTTAAAAACTATTATACATATATAAAAATTTGAGTCCTTTCTAAAACTTATTGACTTCATAAGTTACTGAAACATAATTAAAAATGATACCATATACTGGAAATGCAATTGATCAGGTTTATGAAAATGATAGCCAGTATTACAATCATTCCATATTATTATGGTTAGATGCCTCCTCCACTAGTGTATGCATTTCTAGAGGGGAAAGGAATGTATTCATCACCGTAGCCAACAGTTCCTGAAATATAGCAGGTGCTCAGTAAATGTTTATAAAATGAACTGAGTCTCACATATGGCACACTCACTTCAGCCTCTGCGCCTCTACCTGTGCTTTCTTCCTGCACCTATCCCACTAGCAGAGCTCAATCACCACCATCCTCTCCACGGAGCCTTCTCCAACTACTCCCACCCACAAAAACTCTATTCTCTAAGCCCTCCGTACACTTAACTAGTCTGTTTTATCTGCCCCACCTATACTTGTTAAGTACCGCACATTTTACATTTCTGTATTCCCTCCCACTAATCTTAACAGATGGAATAATCAATGAATATTCAAGTAAATAACTGATAACAAATTAGCATGCTCATTCTAGCAGGCAAAAGTGGATAAAGGAAAACAGCAATAGAAAAAAGATGCAAAAGATGAATCAATACTTCAGAGAAAGTATTAATCTTGATTCCCATTTCTCTTGTCCTCTTCACCCTCAAATCTCTGATACATCCACAGACTGAAAGAGTGCTCAGCAGAAGCACAGTATTTTGTTTACAAGATTTCCTTCACACAGTACATTATTTTAGTTGTTCTTTTCAAGTCCACTTGAAATTCCCAACTTGAGAAGGTGCAACTGTCTACTAATCAGAATTCCAAAACAAATTTCAGTCAAGTGTTAGAAAATAATAACTTTCCATTATACAGGAACATAGTAATTTTATGCCATCTGGGATTCTAAATGTGGCACAGAATTTTTCACAAATAGCTAACTAAATCCTTTGCTAAAATCTCACAAAGTTAGAGTTACCAAATTGTTGGGTTGAGAAAACTGTTATTAAATAAACAGTCTTTAAACATTAGTCTTATTTTACAAATTCAGTCATAAAACCAGTCTACTTTAAACAGATATTATAATATTACTCTCAAAAATTAAATATGATGTATTAAAACAGTAATACCACCTTCTACTATAATTTTGTTCCAAGGGAAACTACAGCTTTAATTCCATTACAAATACCTTTGCTACCTTAAACAAAACCATTCAGATGTGCATATCAGCACAGAAATACACTAAATTCAACCTCTTAAAAGATCTACTTTTCACAAATTTAAAATCTAAATTATTTCATCTGAGTGGTGTAATTTAATAATATATTTTCCATAGAAATAAACTCTTCCTCATGAATTAAATTTTAATATATATATATATGAATGGCTGAAACTCAAAGCTTGGTAGTAATAATGTGCCTTCTTGTGGAGTTTGTAGCCAGTAGAAGGATTTATAGCTGGGGAGATGGTGCAAATAACGCAGAGGCCTGGGTCCATGGATGGGGGTCACAGCCTAAGTCATTTACAAGACCATCTCTTACAGTTGGTTTCCTCACCTGTAAAATGGGATCTACTTCTTAGGGTTGTTGTGGGTATTTAAGGAGATGAGAGGTGAAAGACTAAACACATAAAA
Source organism: Cheirogaleus medius (assembly GCA_008086735.1). Classification (NCBI taxonomy): domain Eukaryota; kingdom Metazoa; phylum Chordata; class Mammalia; order Primates; family Cheirogaleidae; genus Cheirogaleus; species Cheirogaleus medius. Next base: position 63,519,194 of record VBSM01000529.1, read on the forward strand.
CTAGGACATAGGGAACTGATTTAATAAACACATGTGCTAGGCACTGTTCTAAATGCTTTACATATATTACAAAGTCAATCCTTATGACAACCCTATATGTTATCATATTTTTTTTTTCTTTTACAGATAAGGAAATTGAGGTAGAGAGGTTAGGTAATTTGCCCAAGGTCAGAGAGTTAGCAAGTGGCAGAGCCAGGATTCCAACGCCCCACCACCACCCTGACCCAGATAGGACTAATGAACCATCATGTATTGCTGCTTCAGTGGGGCAGGGGCTCAGGAAGCATTGCCTCCTACTAATCCTCCTTTAAAAACAGGAAAAGCTGGGACTCTAAATCATGTCTCCCAATTGGGCAAAGATTGCATAAAATAGTGTGAACATACAAATTATGGTAAAATATTTCATATGTATCTCTTTGTTTTGAGGGATATAATCTCAGTGAAGCTCTTAGCCAAAACTTGCCATTAGAAAGCTACCTTCTTAGCTTAGGGAGCTATATGCTGTATTTTAAATTCGTTACATACCCTTGAACTTAGTATTGCTGCAGTATAAGAAACAGTATGGTACAATGGGTAAAAGCACAGGATCCAAAGTCAGACCATCTGGTTTCAAACCCTGGCTCCCCCATGTACACACTACGTGATCTTGAACATATATCTTCGGTGGGCCTCATTTTCCTCATCTATAAAAGGAGAGTAAAAAGTCTTTACCTCAAAAAACTATTATGTAGTTAAATAGTAAACTTAGTTATTACATTTATTTAATAATTTTATTAAATGAGCTTATGCATGAAGAGGGCTTAAAACAAGGTCTTGGGCACATGGTGTTTGATAAATGGTAGCTATTGTTAACTATTTTACTCTTGAAATGGTTTCCATGATATTGTTAAATAATAAAAAAAGTTACAAAACAATATCTAACATGATCTTATTTGGTCTTTTAAAAAAACAAAAACTATATGTGAGGATATATGTATAGGAATAAATTCTGCTCTATAAAGATAAGTTTGTGTAAGAATAGAAAAAACTGGAAGGAAAGACCAACCTAGAAGTAGAAAGGGGAAAAGCAAGGACAGGACTTCCCTTCCCTCTTTATGCACTTTTGCACACAAAAAGGGTATTATGAGTAATTTTACTTTTTTGTGTCTTCCAAATTTTCTATAGGTGAATGTGTTTTCATATAGAGGAAAAAAATTCATGTTTTAAAAAGAAATCACAGTGATGACAGGCAGAGACAATGGAGATGAACAGTGCATTCTTTTTTCCCACCAAAAACTAATGATAGAATGGCAGGAGTGATAAAAAATATTTAAATATTTATTTCTAGATTAATCAATTAATCTACAGTATCTTAACACAAAAGGCAAGCAGCCCTGTTAGGCAAAACCTGGTTAGAAAATTATACAAATATCCTAGAGTTATTCAGATAATCAATTATGTAAGGGGAACAAGAACTTTACCAAAGGATCAGTAGTTTGTAGTTTTAGAGGGCAATTCGAGCAGTTTACAAAAATTTGAAATGTGTAAATTTTTCCACTAATCAATTATACTTCTAGGCATATAAGAAAGCAAGCATAACATATAATATTGTTGACTGCAGCATTATTTGTAAAGGCAAGAAATGAGAGACAATCTTAATATCCATCACAAACAGTTAAAAATCAATACATATGGTACCGCCACAAGGGCTTTTCTGAGACTATTAAAGATTTCATGCATGTATAGCACAAAAAAAGAAGTTAAAGGTTAATGAGAATAGTATGGTCACCATTTTCTGTTAAATCAAATTATCTCTATACATTTAGGAGAAAGGTCTAGAAAAGCTATACGTTGTTACAAGTGACATTCCTGGGGATGGGATGACTGGGTGTAGGGAGGGGTGGAAGGCCAAAGAACCTTTACTACTTCCATAGCGCACCTTTACATAACTTGAATGTTTTAGGAGCATGTATTATTCTGTAAAAATTTTTAGAGGCAGAGCATTTAAGCAGAGTTAAATGAGATAATTTAGTTTAATCCTAGAGAACAGCACCCCTGCCCTTGAATGGAAATCTCAACTCAGACAAATGGCAAACTCCACACTTCACTCCACATAAGCATGCATACTCGCAAACGAGGGTAATGCCATCTTCACAGTGATGCCCTGCTACATCAGCGAATGTGTACGGGGACGTGTGGGAGAATCTGGCCCATCAGGGAGACAGGGAACAGAAACACAGAAGTCAGACTTTCCCCCAACTGTGGTGAACTGTGTTATTTCCAGTGCCTTCAATAAATATTGTTACCACTTCATTATTTGAGGAGCCATGCCAGTACTCCATGATTTCCAGTGCACACGTAGGAACAGCAACAATCATATTCTTAAAAGAGAGTTATTAAGTTAAAAAAAGAAAAAAAAGCACTATTTAAAAGTCTATCTTGCCTTTTAAGGTTAAAAGTCAGCTAAGGCCAAATCAATTAAAAATTCCTATTTATTGATATTTCATTTCTCAAATAATGAAGTGGTAACAATATTTACTGAAGACATTGGAAATAACAAATCAAACATAATTCATGAATCTGCTAATAGTTTTTTCAATGATTTAGCAAAAATTCAATCATTGGGTATAGTTCTCAACATGTGGTCCCTGGATTGGCAGCATCAACATCACCTGGGAACTTGTTAAAAATGCAAATTTCTTAAATTCTACTCTAGACCTACAGAATCAGAAACTCTGAGGATGGAAACAACAGTGTTTTAACACAAGCTCCATGTGATTCTGACACAAAGTTTGAGAATCACTACTGCATTCTATAGAATGTGGCTCAGTATAAATTAGTATTCTATTTATGCAGTTTAGATTACAGAATATCAAAAAGGAATTCTTACCTAACGGTCCTACAAAATGGATTCCCATAATGTAAAAGTGTTCCAAAGTACTAAATCTGAAGGTTGAAAACATTAATGCAAGTCCTAGGGAATGCCTGGCTAAGCAAGCTTATTAAACCTTGGAGGGCTGGGAGAGCCTTTGAAAAACAGTGTATCAGCTGAACATTCAAATACCCTGTTCATTTCCTCTACAACCTAGCAAGTCCACTCCTAGGTAAAACCCAAGAGAAATTCTTGCATATGTATGTCAGAAGGAGTGTATATAAACTGCAGCATTCTTCACAGTAGCAGAGTAGCACCAGAGCATAACCCTGGAAACAAACCAAATGCTCACCAACAGGAGAATGGATAAATTGTGGCATATTCACAAAATGAAATATTATGCAACAATCAGAAAACTTCAGTGACACACAATATAGATGAATTTCAGTATTATAAAGAGAAAAAAGTTTCAGAAGATAGGGCATGTAACACAAATAGTTTTAATTGTGCATGTCAAAACTTATAGATGCAATAAAACCATATTTTAAAAGACACCAAGGGAATGATGAATGTAGGATTCAGTAAATAGTTGCCTCAGGGATGAAAGTAGGAAAAAGGGATGGAGGAGCCCATATGGTTCCATAAAGGTTGGCAAGATCCTAGCTTTATGTTAGATGGTACATATTATATTATTAAAACTAAATAAATGGAGCAATTAAAAGTGTTGAGTCAAGAAATATAAACTAATTTAATTCTTTGCACTTTAAGTCCTTTAGAAAAAATTTTAAAAACGTATTTCAATCCAAATATCCAAATATTTCAAGCAATTCTAAATTCTACCCAGTTTGGCTGTTGAGGCACCAGGAGCCCTGGGCCCTCAGCCTTATTGTCATCTCAGGGGTTAAAATGTTTTGGGTCACAAAATCAAAGCCAATTACCCTCTCACCTTAGAAGTACAAAAACAGGCAGTTTGGGCTATAGTTTCAGAGGATCTATGAAGCCATCCATTTGCAAAGGATCCATGGACCTGGAGTTAAGAATTCCTGTACTAGCTAATTATTTGAAACTGTAGGAGAGAAGATGATGAACACTGAGCACCTGCTGCATGCCACATGTGGCTCATCAGCTATGTCATTTAATCCTTACAATGGACCTAGGAAGGAGTAGACACAACACTATTTGACTTATGGAAGAAACTCAGGTGAGAGATTAGGTAACTTACTCACAGTTACAAATCTGGAAGGTAGGAGTAAAAACACAGCTATTTAACTTGGAAGGTAAGACTAAAAACTAGCTACTTATGATTCCAACACCTCACAGACCCTGGTTTCCTCCTAAACAAATATCCTGAAAAAATGATATAAATTCTCTAAGCTTATCTCATTATAAAATAGCATGGCTGATGATGGGCTGTAATTACAGATGATTTCTAAGATACTGCCTTGCTTTTTATATTTAGAGCATATGCAGAAGGATATTCCTAAAATTTGGATATAGAAAGAATAATTTTGAAAGTGCCATCTTTTAGACAGGAAAGCATAACCAGATTACAATTAACTGGTAAAAGACAAACTCAAGGCTGATAAAAAGTATATGCAATGGCTGGTATCCATCTTGAATTATAAGTATCTACTGGCCACTCATTAGACTCTGTATATGATTTTAAAATCATATTTAGTTCTACAATTCTTTTAGAACAATTTAGAACAATCTTTTAGAACAAGTTCTACAATTCTTTTTCTACCAAACTCCTTCAAACTTGATGTTTCCAAAATAAGCTCCATTTGCAGCACCCTAGAACAAAAATATTTTTTCAGTGCTCACTGTATGCCAGGAACTATACGATAAGTAATTTTTAAAAATACCTTTTTGCTTTTCATCCCTAATTTTTTTACTAAAAGCATCCATTACTTTTATAACATGAAAAAATATTTAAAGAGATATTATTGCAAACTGGGCAATTACTGGTCAGGTGTTGGCTGGCTGACTCAGCGTGACTAGGAGGATGGTGAAGAAGAGAGATATATACTTCAGAAGCTGGACTCACAGAACAGGGTGACAAGTATACAAAAGAGGCATTTATTCTCTCATGTAAAACCTGGATTTGGTACTAGACAGATAAGTGTCATTTAGACAAACAGAACAGAGGAGTAAGGTTAACAAAACCAGGTTTAAGTAAACGTGTGGAGGTGACGAGTTCAGTGTAAAACTTACTGGGTTTAGAGGTGCCCTCATGAGACATTCAAACCTGGCGTGGAGATGAAAAGGCACCAAAGCAGATTTAGGAGTCATCAGCATCTATGTGGTAGTTGAATCCATAAAGAAATAAAGGCAGCAGAAAGAACCCCGAAGATCAACATTAGTGAGTGGAAAAGACTGAGAGAAAGGGGATAAAAACAGAAGGGGGAAATGGGCTTCAGGAAAGCCAAGGGAAGAGAGTTTTAAATAAGAGAGGGTGACAAACAGCAATACATGCCATAGAATGGAAAGTTTTGGAGGCAAAAATGTGTTGAAATTGGCAATTAGTGACTTTAGGACAAAGCTGAGGGGTAAAAATGGAAATCAGATTTCAGAAAGGTGATCAGCAAATAAGAAAAGGAAATAAAAAAGATTATTTGTTCAAGAAGCTTAGTTTAACAGAATGTGTTAGCTTCTCTGAATATAGAAGTTTTATTAGATGCTCAGGGATAGAACCACCACCGACTCAAAAAAAATTCCTATCTTTAAGTCTGTTCGTACTCAATTACAGCATTTTTATACCAAATAGAAATACTAAGTGCTCAATAAGTACAAGCTATTTGTCCAGCATTGTCCTGGATACTAAAATATTAATATTTATCTAATCATCACACTGCTGTGAAGTAGGTATTATTATCATCCCTCACAAATGAGACGACTAAGGTATAAGTTCACATAGTTACTAGTGTGGTAGGTCAAACCGAAAATTGGACTCAAGAAAATATGAGGGAAGGAAGGAAATGTGTGTGACAAAAGTTAACAGATGAGAACTGTGGATAGTTAAGATTGTTCTGATTGTTTAACCGGTTGCAGTTTAATTTCTATTTAAGAACTTATTTTTGTTAATTTGAAAGACAATTTGTCCTCTCTCATCTCAGAATCCTACATTGCTAGAGCCTGACATTTTTATACCTATTATGACACTCAGATTCTACACTGCATTATAATTGTGTTATTTCTCCTACTGAATTGCAGGTTGCTTGAAAATGGGGCTGTATCTTATTTATCTTTGTATCTCTAGTCCTCTAGTCTTTAAAGTAGAAGATATTCAACAAGGGTTTGTTGTATGAATATTTTGGCTTTTCTAAAGTTTCTGAGGGCTTCAGTCAAATATTTTTCAAGTCTAACTGCTGTGTAGGATTACTATCTTTCAAATATTACTTGGATTGTTTATGTTCAGGACACTTTTGGATCACTCCAATTACTGATTTTGGTGGATATCCTTCTAAAGTAAAAATTAAATATAATTCCCCTAAATAAAACCTTTTAAAAGTTCCTATCATCCGCTGGTCAACGTTCATAGCACCGTTCTCCACTCTTATCATTAACGTAACCCACTCAGGTCCAACTCTACCAAAACACCTGTAATTCCTAATTCTTCTCAACTGTTATGTTCTGCAGAATGCACCAGCTGCCTGGCAAACTGCTCCACTGTCAAGACACAGCTGAAATCCTCTTTTCTAAAGCCTTCCCTTATTTGCCTTTTTTTTTTGGCTCTCTCCCTTACTACACTGTAAATTTCCTAAATACGAATTTCTCAAGGAAATACTCATCTTTTTATCCTCAGGACTGACAAGTGCAGCTTACTGTTTAATAAATGTTTATTAAAAGAATAAATTATTAAAGCATAATTCAGTAAATCTGTTGGTACTATATAAAATAATATTGGCCCACAATCAAAAGGCACAGTTCTAGGTTGTTTCCCATTACCAATAATGAATGGTGCACTTCTCTAGCTCATCCCATGAATTCAGGAATTCAAGATAACTTGTACCTTCATTACCAGCTAATCATATCATTACCAAAGACATAATACAAACCCACACAGTATCAAAACCTCTTTGTGTCAAGAGCAAATCATCATATCAATCAGGCATGTTCATGGTTACTGTGAAAGATGTGAAAAAACTTTAAAGGCTTTGAAAGTGTTCCAATTTACACATGTGAAATGAATTAAAAACACAATTCTGGGGCAGTGTCCTTTCATCTTCTTATGTCTAGGTGCATACTACATGCAAGGCACTCAAATGTCTACTTTTATAAAACCTGTACCACAGCCAGCTTTGGCAAAAGAGCAAACTATGTCAGGTTTTAGGAGATAGATCCCAAGTATAGAACTTGATGTTGTGATGTACTTAAAGCCTTTGGCAAACAATGTGAATAGCAACATTTCAGTTTTCTCATATATTTGCCTCAGCATGCTTAGAACATAATGTGCTTTAACAAGTCTTGTCACAAGGCACAATGTGTTATGAGGAGATCTTCACATTTCATCCTAGAATAACTAAGTCTTCGCAGTTATCTTCAAGCTACTTCACCCATGTTACTTAATCTAAGGGCTTTATTATCTTCACTGTACAGATGGGGAGAGAGAAGGGAAGAAAGGGCATAAAATGACTTGGCTGAAAAGGCCCCGCCAGGCACTAAAAGAGCCTTCATTTTAACTATCAGTTCCTAATCCTCTTCTCAAGGAACCATTTTGTTTGAGAAACTTTCATTGACAGCAAGCAGAACAGAATGTCAAATTAGCTATTAGCTTTTCTTTCTTGTTTACTTTGCTTGAATAGCCTAAATTTCCTACACTTATAGAATGATAGCGCTAGGATAAAAGATTTACTAGAGTTAAGTTGTGCCAACTGGATTCAAGTTCATAACTCTGCCTCTAATTTCTAAATTTCAAGATAGCTTGACCTAAACTTTAAAGGCATTTCTTTTCTTTCCAGATCTCTAATTCTTTGCGAATTTTATTCAGTCTCCTAAATGTGTCAAGTCATACAGACTTTTCCAGTTCCGGATCAAATTATAAGGCTGCCAGAATTTTCTTCTACTCCACAGTAAGCCAATCCCTCCTGAGCCATGAAGGGTTCCATGGCATCCATCATTCACAGCCAACTCTAGACCTAGGCTCTAATTTGAAACGCTAGGGGAGTCCAGCAATTTCAAAGTTCAGGAAGTTCCCACCCTTATCCTCTGAACCATCCTCTCAGGAGTGCCTCTTCTAATCCTTAACTTATTACAGGGTCCAGATAAGGGAAATCTCAATTCTCTCAGATTCAACAAGAACTTTATCAGCGTTACTGGTGATGACGGTCTGGCATTTGCAACTATGGAAATGGCCCGTAATCTAAAGATTCCCGTATTGTAAGTGCTGAAAGCAAATTATATAGCAGATTTCTTAAGGCCCAAGCGATCTGCCTAATTGGGCGTTTAGCACAGGCTCAGAATGGGTGCAGGGAGCTCACAATCTGGTTTACTGTGGTTAACTACACAATTCCAATCCAAAGTATTTTCACACATGCCTGCCTCTTGGATGATGTAAATTCTTCCCCTAGACTTTTAACAAGACCACTATCGGGGTTCTCTTCCCCTGCAGCGGTCACGGGCCACCCGATAACTCATTCTAACGACTGCCTCTTGCCACTGGCACTAACAAATCGCCCAACACCGCATGCCCCAACAGCCTCTGCTAAAAAGACACTGCAGACCCACACCGGCCATGCCCGCCTCCCCCGCGTCTCCGCGTCGCTCGTCATCCCACGCCAGGCGCCACCCTCGCCCCATCCAAGAGAGGGTTTGGGGCTCCCTGGGCCGGAGCCCTCCCGTGGGCGCAGCGCCGCGAACACCGGCGGGAGCCCTCCGCGAGCTGCCACCTACCTCCCACCTCCGCCTGCAGGCGCGGCCCGGGTCAACGCACGCCCGCAGCGCCAACGGCCCCAACGGCGTGCGGAGGCTCCCGCCGAGAAGCGGGGCGCCGAGCCAGGTGTCGGCGCTCACCTCCGCGCCCGCCGGCCCTGCTCGCCCCTGCTCGCCCCTTCCCGGCCGGGCGCGTCACAATCCCCGTCGCGGGGCGAAGCTGCTCACCGTCACGGCCCCCGGGAGCGGCGGGGAGTCACCGCTCGGCGTCCTAGCCCGGCTCCCGCAGCCCCGAGGGCCCGCACAGGCGCGGCGGGACGCAGCGCCTCGCGCCGGCGGCCCCTCCTCCGCCGCGGGCTCCCGCCTTCCCCGCCCCCGGCCGGGCTCCGCCCCGCCCCTCGCGGCCGCCTCCCGGCCTCGGCAGGTTCCCACCCCGCCCCCGCGCGCCGGCGCCGCAGGCCCAGCCGCCTCCCATTGGCTCCGCCAGTTGCTAGGCGATGAACAACCGCGGCCTGCATTGGTCGGGTGGGGGCCTGCGGAGTCGCCTCCTCACCTCCAAAAAAACCCGGAGAAAAGGAAAACCTTATCCCTGGAGTCCGAGTGCGCTGCGGGCGCAGCTGCGGCTGCGGCACCTGTTACGCCCTGTGATTCACCCGGCCGGGCCTGCTCCCCGCCCCCTCCTGACGCCTGCAGCGTTCGGGGCCCAGGGCTCTGCGGGGGCGGGGCGGGGGTGTTGCTGCTTTAAAGTAAGTGCTCTGAGCCTGACTGAACCCCAACACCCGTCCTGGGAGCAAAACTGAAGCTCCCAGAGGAGCCACGTGCGTTTGCCAAAGTGGAGGAATAAACCAAACAGCCGGCACCCAGAATTAGGTCAGGCCCAACGGAAGGGAGGTTCTAGCGTCAGAAATCGGGGATGCAGAGGATCCATGCGGGAGAAAGTTACATGTAGAATCAGGGCAAAGAAATGGACTTGGCAGAAGACAGCAGGCAAAGGAAAAACGGTTAGAAATGGCACTCGTGAACTAGAAGTTTATGCAAAAATGTCCCACACCCACTCAGCAAAATATGTGCAAAGAAAATATATGCCTGCTGCACCGTGGCCAGGGTCAGGCCGGCTCCTCCCCAGTTCCCTGTCAGCCTAAAATTCTCCAGGGAAGGAAAACGGCCAGAGAAAGGAAAGAGATCAGATGGAGAAATCACAGGCATATGACTTGGGTTATAAACACAAAGGTGTACTTTGAAGCTCTCCCCCCCAAGGGATTTTCTAAAGGAGAAAAACAGATCTGGCATTTTTAGGAGGTTCCTGGGAGCGCTTTGAAACCAAAACAGTATAGGAGGAGAACAAGAAATGTTAACAAGAAAAGAGAGGGAGAAATGCACTTCTCTTGATTTACATGCACGTATCCCCAACCTGGAAAATGGGCACGCCATGGTGACAACTTCCAGGCCCAAGGAAATCCTCTTCTTTGCCTTTGGCCTAAGTGATCAGAAGGCCCCACTGGATGCTGCTGAGCATGGGTGACTGACAGCCAAACAGCCTAGTTAGGGCCCATCATCGTAAGGACGCTTTTAGCTTTTAGCGCTGGGCTGGTGGCTAGGGAGAAACCAGTTACTGCCGATGCTTACCTTGCTACCTAACTCAGACTACTATTGGAGAATCGGGGGTTATCCCTGCTCCCAAGAGGAGTTTTGAAATTTCAATTGTCGTCCCCCCCCCCCCCGCCAAAATACCACACCTCTTCCTATCTCAAAAACAAACAATATGACAGTGTTTCTTTGAAATACCACTTAAGGCTTCCTTTTGACCATTTCACCTCCAAGAGTCAAAAAGGGAGAGCTAACTCTTTGATTAGCTGGAAGAGCTGAGATCAATCAATTCAATAGCAACATCTGGCCCACCCTGTTGCGACCTTACCACTATCCATATTTTTAAAAGGTTTGGGAGAGAGGAGGAGAGCTGAGGAGAGCTCTGAAAAGTTTAATCCCATCCCCAGCAGCTTCAGGGATGAATCAGATCTGTCTGAATAAACCAGTGGTTCTCAATCTTTTGGAGTCAGGATCCCTTTCTGCTCATAAAATTATTGAGGGCCCTGAAGAGCTTTTGTTTATATGGGTTATATCTGTTGATATTTATTAGGCTAGAAATTAGTACTGAGAAATTTTAAAATATTATTTTAAAAAATATAATCATAAATAACAAAAATGACTTGTCACAAATGGCACATTTTTATATTTCCAAGAAAGTAGAAAGAATGTTATTACTTTAAAATTTTCTACATATCTTTAATGCCTAGCTTCATAGAAGGAATTCAGACTTTCATATCTGTTTCTCCATTCAAACTATTGCACTATTTCAGTAGCCTCTGGAAAACTCCACTGTACACTCATGAGAGACAGAGTGAAAAAGGCAAGTGGCATCCTAAGTAAAATAGGCAAGTATAATAAAAAATAGTTTTGACCTTGCAGAGTCCCTGAAAGGGTCTTGGGGACACCACCCTCCAGCCCCCAAGTTTTGCAGATTATATTTTGAGAACCACTGGTCTAAATCTGTCTTGGTACTCTGTCCCTTTTTGGTTGAGAGACTGAGCATGTGACCTAATTCTGGTCAGTACATAATGTGAAGTGGGGAGTGGGAGCTTGAGCGAAAGGGTTTTATCCTGACAATCCATAAGGAGAAGTTTTTTCCTCCTTGCCTTGGCCATCTTCCATATGTTTGGAGCTACAGTGGCATATCCTAAAACTATGAGAGAAAAGCAAGAAAAATACAGGCATACCCATTTTATTTTGGTTTGCTTTATTGCACTTCACTGATAACTGGATTTTTTACAAATTGAAGGTTTGTGGCAACCTTGCATCAAGTAAGTCTATCCAAACCATTTTTCCAACATCATGTGCTCACTGCATGTCTCTGTGTCACATTTTGGTAATTCTTGCAACATTTTAAACTTTTTCATTTTTATTATATCTGTTATAGTGTTCTGTGATCAGTGATCTTTGATATTACTATTGTAATTGTTTGCAGATGCCACAAACCATACCCTGATAAGACAGAGATGTTAATAAATGTTGTGTGTGTCCTGACTGCTCCACTGACTGGCCAGTCCTCTGTCTCCCTCTTCTCAGGCCTCCCTATTCTCTGAGACACAATGATATTGAAATCAAGTCAATTAATAACCCTACAGTGGCCCTTAATGGTTTAAGGGAAGGAAAGAGTCACATGTCTCTCACTCTAAATCAAAAGCTAGAAATGATTAAGTTTAGTGAGGAAGGCACGTCCAAAGCCAAGACAGGTCAAAAGGTAGGCTTCCGGGGGGTAGGGAGGGCAAGGGCAATATACGTAACCTAAACATTTGTACCCCCATAATATGCTGAAATATAAAAAAAAAAACAAGGTAGGCTTTTCATGCCAAATAGCCAAGTTGTGAATGCAAAGGAAAAGTTCCTGAAGGAAATTAAAAGTGCTACCCCCTTGAACAGATGCATGACAAAAAAACAAAACAGTCTTATTGCTGATATGGAGAAAGTTTCAATGGTCTGGATAGATGATCAAACAAGCCAAAACATTCCCTTAAGCCAAAGCTTATCCAGAGCAAGGCCCTAGCTCTGCAATTCTGTGAAGGCTAAGAGAGGTGAGAAAGCTGCAGAAGAAAAGCTTGAAGCTAGCAGAGGTTGGTTCAAGAGGTTTAAGGAGAGAAGTCATCTGCATAACATAAAAGTGTAAGGTGGAGCACCAAGTGCTAATGTAGAAGCTGCAGCAAGTTATCCAGAAGGTCTAGCTAAGATAATTAATGAAGCTGGCTACACAAAACAACAGTTTCAACGTAGACAAAACAGCTTTCTATTGGAAGAAGATGCCATCTAGGACTTTCATAGCTAGAGAGAAGTCAATGCCTGGCTTCAAAACTTCAAAGGACAGGCTGACTCTCTTGTTAGGGGTTAATGGTGCTGGTGACTTTAAGTTAGAGACAATGCTCATTTACCATTCTAAAAAAACCAGGGCCCCTAAAAATTATGCCAAATTGACTCTGCCTTTGCTCTGTAAATGGAACAACAAAGCCTAGTATACTGAATATTTTAAGCCCACTGTTGAGACCTGCTGTTCAGAAAAAGAGATCCCTTTAAAAATATTACTGCCCATTGACAATGTACCTGGTCACCCAAGAGTTCTTACTGATGGAAATGTACAAGGAAATTAATGTTGTTTCCATCACTGCTACCACAACATTCATTCTGCAGCTAATGGATCAAGGAGTAATTTTGAGTTTCAAGTCTTAATATTTGAAAAATACATTTTCTTTTTTTGAAACAGGTTCAGAAGGTAGAGAAATGCATTTCATAAGGCTGTATCATCCATAGATAGTGATTCCTCTGATGGATCTGAGCAAAGTAAATTGAGAACCTTCTGGAGATAATTCACTCTTCTAGATACCATTAAGAACATTCATGATTTGGAGGAGGAGGTTAAAATACCAACATTAACGGGAGTTTAGAAGAGATTGATTCCATACCTCGTGGATGACTTTGAGGAGTTCAAGACTTCTATGGAGGAATTCACTGCAGAGGTGGTGAAAATGGCAAGAGAACTAGAATTAGAGGTAAAGTCTGAAGCTGTGAGTGAATTACAGCGATCTCATGATAAACCTTGGACAGATGAGGAGTTGATTCTTATGGATGAGCAAAGAAAGTGGTGTCTTGAGATGGAATCTACTCCTGCTGAAGATGCTGCAAACATCGTTCAAATGACAACAAAGGATTTAGGACATTCCATAAACTGATTGATAAAACAGTAGCAGGTGTTTGAGAGGATTGACTCCAATTTTGAAAAAAGTTCCACTGTGGATAAAAGGCTATCAAACTATCACATACAGCAGAGATATCTTTTGTGAAAGGAAGAGTCAATTGATGTGGCAAACTTCATTGTTGTTTTATTTTAAGAAATTGCCACAGTCACCCTAACTTTCAGCAGCTACCACCCTGATCAGTCAGCAGCCATCAACATCAGGACAAGACTCTCTACCGGAAGAGAGTCCAATGATCATTAGCATTTTTTAGCAAAAAAGTATTTTTAAATTAAGGTATGTACATTTTTTTAGACATGTTATTACACACTAATAGACTACAGTATAGTGTAAACATAACTTTGATACACATAGGGAAACCAAAATATGGTGTGACTCTCTTTATCGTAATATTTGCTTTATTGTAGTGATCTGAAACCAAACCTGCAATATCTCCAAGGTACGGCTATAGAGAAAAGGCCGCCCAGAACCCAGATGTCACTGAGTGGCTAAGTTAACCTCCCCTGGCTCTGCATCTCTCTAGACTACTCATCATATGAGAGAGCAAATGGCCTATTGCTTAAGCCATTTTGGGTCAGGTATTCAGTTACTTGCAACCAAGAAGATCCTGACTGATATACAGGACAAAATAAACAATTTGGCTTCAGCCTGAAATAGTCTCAGGGAATTTTTAGCTCAGAATGAAAAGAAATTGGATTTAATAGAACATTGCATCGTAATGAAAGATAAAGAGGAAAGATGTGATTTGGAATGTTTTTTTTAAAAAATGCTTTACTCTTTGGCTACTTTTCCTTCTTGTTCAAAATTAAGGGGAGGTGACCACAAAGTGCTGCTGGTGTTGTAGTTGCCTAAAACACATCAAAACTTCCACCTCTGCTCCTCTATAGTCTATTTATATCATAGTGGTCAGAGAAATTCTTTAAAACATAAATCAGATCAAGTCATTCCTCTGCTTTGCCTCACCTCACTCAGTGTTCAAGCCAAAATTCTTGCCATGGCTACAAGGTTCTTATGACCTGCCCTCCACCTCCTTTCCTCTCTGACCTCGAGTCCTACAACCCTGTAAACTAACCACTCAACTAACCACTAGCCACCTCCCTGGTCCTCTACCTTGCTAGGCACTTTCTTGCCTCAGGACCTTTGCACTGGCTGTTCCCTCTGTTTGAATGTTCTTCCCCTTAGCATCTGTATTACTTACCTTTCCCCCTTCAAGTCTGCTCAAATGTCACCATCTTTGTGAGGCCCAGTATGACAACACTACTTAAAATTGGAATCCCCTTCCAGCTTTCCAAATCTCTCTTACCTTCCTCTTACACAGTCTTCAACCATAATATATAATTTACTTATTTTGATTGCTTGTTTGTTTGGTCTGTCTCCTTCCACTAGAATGTAAGCTCAGCAGGAAAAGAGATTTTGTCTGCTTTGTTCGTTAATATATCCCCAGTGCCTGAGACAGTGCCTGGTACTTTGTTGTTGGTGATAAAAATTATTTGGTGACTAAATTAATTTATAAATTCCAGTAAGTGTTTTCCATTTCAAAGTAAGCACCTTAGCAGGCTGTATACATATTCCAATGATGTTGCTCAAAAGGCATCACAACAGTAGGTACTGAATTTGTTGAAAATAATTTTTTTGAGAATAAATATGATTTTTGGGTAAATTCAAAAGTCATTCAGAGCCCAATCTGATGAACACATTCTAAAGAAATATGTTAAAATGTCAAACCTGTGTTTTCCTACTAAGTTAACTACATTTGGATGGGTAGGGAAATATCAAAAAAAATGTGTTTGATTTTCTAAGACAGACAACAGACTTGACTCTGACAACAATTTTGAAAAGGAGTTCTAAAAATGTATACCAATAACACGTTGCAGAATAAGCACTATATATCACTATTTTGTGTTAAAATATATATATATTTATTTATTTCTATATCTGTGTGTATGTGTGAATGAATTTCTTCCAATCTGTCTAAAGATTTCCACTACACAGAGTCATCTTTCAAAAATGAAAATCAGATTCTGATACCCCACTCCCACCCCCAACTTTAAGAACCTTCAGTGGCCTCTCATTGTATTTAATATGAAATTGAACTTTCCACTCAGTCCTGCCTGGTGTGATCTGGTCCCTCCCAGAACTCTCACTATAGCACACAAAGTACCAGCCATAGAGGCCCCCTGTCTGGTCCCTTGGCCCTTTGTACTTTTCAGTCAGTCTGCCTGGAAGGCTCTTCCCATAAAGGCACAAGACTCTGATTCTTTTTCATCATTCAGATCCCACCTCCATACATAAAGTGACCTTCCCAGGATTGGTTTTATTTCTTTTGTTTGTTTCCTTGCTTGTTGGCTTTCTCCTCCCATTCAAACATAAGCCCTGTGAAGGCAGGGACCCTCTTGGTTACATTCACTTCTGCAGCCCCAGCCCCTCTGTGCCTGCACTGGAGGATTGATGACCAAACTGTGGTTAGTGAGACTGGGAGGGAGGCAGACAGGAGGAAAGGAACATTTGCTTTACATTTTATTAACTTCTGTTATATATAAATTTTTACGGATATGTATTATGAGTTTAAAATATTTTAATTCTGCTGAAATAAATAGGTTCTGATTTCAGTATGTATTCAGTGAATAACCTACCCCTTATTCTATTCATATGTGTTCCTCAGAAACAAGTGTTTCAAAAACCCCAACAAGCATTCAGGCCACGCAGCTATACTAACGTGCAAATTCAAATTTGGATAATAAAGGACCCATTTATAAAGGCTTTCTTCTGTAATGCATACCATCTGGGTTATTTCAACAACACCAACAATTTCTGGATCTGGGAGAGAATATTTCTTGTTAGGGCCTGTATGCTGTAACAGATGAGAATATGGGCTGAGTCACCCCAGTTTTCATTAATCTTGTGTTCTGGCCAGGACTACCTTTCCAGAGATGACAGGATGAATAAACGAAGTCTTGCTGGATACTGTGTGAGGCACTGCATATCTGTGGCCTCATTTTATTTGCAAAATCAATTTAAGGCTGTTTGTAATTAACTGCAAAACAGTATGGGACAGAGTCCAAGGACCAGAAGACTTCAGAGTCTTCCCAGTGGGCTAGAATTATCAGGGAGAACTCCATGGAAGAAAAGAAAGTGGACAAGGGCCTTGGGGCAATGTTTACTCTGCAAGCCTGGGAATAGTCCTACAAGTTAAAAAAGCACAGAGCCAGCTACTTTCTGATTTCTAAAACATGGCCTTAAACTGAGCTGGGCTTGGCTTCTCTGGCCATCTGAGTGAATCTGTGCATCATGATGTATTTCCAAAGATGATTCTTTTCTAGCCAATACCTAGCCTGTAGTAGTAGTTGAAATGATAGTGCATGTCACTTACAAAGTGCTGGCTGAGTTTGCAGGAAAAACAGACCACTGCTGTTCACTGTTCCTCCCACCTCCACCCAGGTGAAAACCCCCAGAAAAGCAAACTGTCTCTCCTCCTTCCTGCCATTTCTCCACACCCCACCCCACCCTGTCACTCACAAACACACAGATCAGTGGACAAACGACTGGGTGTTCCGTTCTCCTGGTGTTCCATTCTTAGTGCTGTAGATTTTTGTCTGATATACTGAGTGTTTTGCCCTACAAGTTCTTTTGAAAGAGGAGGTGTGCTTAGAAGTCCAATTTTAGAATCAACCCCAATGTATAGAAGGGGGAGTTTCTCGTGTGGATTTGTTTGGGGGAGTGGGAGCCGCGCTGTTTTTCCTGGATTGTGGGGCTTTGTCACGTTGCCGTGGGCTTTTGGTTTTCGGTGGTCACTTTTCCCAGGCCAGGCTAATCGTGAGTGATCCGTGCTGGGCTGTGAGGCCACAGATCATGGGAACAGAGGAGTGAATTTGTTAGACGCCAGGCTCCGCTCCTGGCAGGGGCAGCTGTTCACACGGAGCCTGCGCCGCCCAAGCTTCACGTGTGTAAATGGAGATGCAAGGAGGTTATCGTCCTGGTTAGCACCATTTCCTGCTTGACTACTGGAGAAATCGTCAGTGGCAGACACTCTGTGGCCCTCAGCCCCTCGATAGCATCATTCTATTTGTGGCTTCACGGGGACAATCCTTTTGAAGGACAGTCCTTTTGAAAGGACTCTGAGTAAAAAAAAACACCTGATGAATTTATCAAGAGCTAACACTCTGGTCCCCAACTCTTCATTTGTACTAAACATGATTTATTAATTTTAAAATATGCCATGCAAAACTTGATTATTCATAAATCACTCAAGCAGTTGATAAGGTACCATCATAGAAATGTGGTCAGGTACCAACCAGAGTAGTTTTCAAACTGTGTTTTCAAGAGAGAAGCATACCAACTTTAGTAAATGCAGTGTGCACAAGTGGAAAATGTGGGTTTTTGTGTATGCATACACACACACATGATAGGTAATCATTTTGAACATTCTGGAAGACTATCCTAAATTCTGATATAACACGTCAACCATGTTAACTCAAGTTCTTGACACAAACTCATCTTCTCCAGTATCCAACCATACCGAGTATAATTATGACTATTACAATTTTATTAAAAATTTGTGGGATGTCTCATCAAACAGCCTATAACATTTCAGTTTTTAAAAAATCACTGCCAAACATATTTCCTCTCGGGTCTCTCCTCCAGCCACCTTGTTTCTGCTCAATCCCCTCTTCCCTTCCAGTAAACACACTTTGCACACACACACACACACACACACACAAAGACAAAGCTAACCTTGCTGACTCTAGAGTCAGCCTCTAAACCTTTCTCATACAGAGCTATTTAGCTCAGTCTACTCTTCCAAACTTGCAAATTAAACCCAGAGTCTTGCTCAGCCAACAAAGGATGCTCCAATGAAGTGGGGGACTATAATTGACCCAAAGTGTTTTCTAATCGTACTAAAATCTGTTTAAAAACTAGGGAGCACAAAGATCCAGTGTTAACTTGAATAGTTTTAACTGATTTAATTCTGTACCTAAGTACCCTTCTATTTCATTTAGTCCCAGTTTCCCTCCTCCTGTTTGAAATTAACCTCAATGATTTAATGAATATTTATCGAATGATGACTGTGTGCCAAACATTGAGGAATACAAGGTAAGAGAAGCTCTCTTCCCATAACAGGAACTCAGGGTCTCCTAGGAAGACAGAATAGTGACAGTATAAGTACTATAGGAGAGAAGTAAAGTGTATCAGAGGTACTTGAGTTAGATTACCTGGCCTGAAATCTTGGCTCAGCCACCTGGGTCCATGTTGACATCTCTGAGCTCCCAAACCAACCTGAGACCACCTTCCTTTGGGTATTCTGTTTAGTAAACAATAAATGCATTGTGTTCTAAGCCAGTATTAGTTAGGTGACCTGCTACTTGCAGCCAAAAGCATCCTGTCTAATAGTACACTAAGAAAAGGACTCTCATGAAGTGACGTGAGGGTATGATATTTCATTTTGTTGGTACAAATATGCTTAAGTATCACAAGTGGAAACAGTAAAGTGAGCAAAAATAGTCAGTGAGAAATGAATTATAGAATGTATTTATAGAGCACTGATTGAATGGAATAATTAAATAAGAAATAGGAAAAATGTGGGACTGTTCATACTTTGTATTATAAATATATATATATATAAGATGTGAACATTTTTATAAATAATATTTTCTTTTTTTTACTAATTTAATTAGGCCAGGAAAAACTTAAAGCATATTGGTAAAAATAATTTTTCACAAAATAATTTATTGCTGTTGTGAAATTTTCAGGCCATAGCCCTACTATGTTTTCTTGCTAGTACTTGCTTTATTTAATAGATATGTTCCAGAAAATGTCATGTGTAAATAATGTATTTATAAATCAAATCATATTCTAAAGGTCCTAGTGAAACTAGATGTTTAAAAGGAAATTATGATAAATCTTTTTGTATGATGAGTGATGCCCTTGTAGAACAAATAGTCTCTTTATCATTTATCTATTCTATAAGATCATATTTTAATATGCTGGATTTCCTTAAAAGAGTTTTACCTATCATCATTTAAAACCAGACTTTTGTGCAACAACATTTTTTATTATTTTTTTTTAATTTCAGAGTATTACAGGGGTACAAACGCTTTGGTTACATAAATTTCCTTTGCACTCCCTGACAATCGTGCCCATCCCCCAGATAGCATGCACTGCATGGTTTTAATGAAGAGCTTTCTGTAGAGTGAATCGCACTACAGAAGGCTAAGAGGTCGCAATCAATCAAACAGTTCCTATCTTATTATACCACAATTGACAAGTCAATTTTATCTTGTTTATAAATTTCCATTTGATTTTATTATTTATATTTCACTAGTCAAAGTGCATTCTCAGTGAAGAAGAAATCTGGAGGCTTGGTTCCTGGTGGATTTTATTTTCTGCTTTTTAAATCTCTATCAGTGATGCCACCAAATAATTGCTCGAATTGAAGTACGGTGGAATAGAATTCTCTAAAACACTCACATAAAATTTCAGGTTTGGAAAACTTTAATATCAATTAAAATATAATACTGATTTAAAGTAACAGCTTAAGACAAAATCATATGTGAATCTGCCTGCCTGTCCCTTTAAGAAGAAAAGCAATTGCCTTCTGGTTGCGGGCTCTCTTGGATTTATTTTATCTTAGCAGCTGTTCCTGAAGTCGATGATATTCAGATGAGGGTTTTCAAGCTCTTTGTTGTGTTTTTCAGCTTATTGTATATGCTATCAGACATAAGGCCCAAATTTAGAATGAGGTGGGGGTGGGGCCCATTAGAAATGCCGGAGAAATAAAATAATATTGGGGAAGAAAACTCTGATTTTCATTTAACAAAGATAAAGCTGTTGAACATGATCTGCCTGAAGCCCCAGTAACTGTAGCAAGGCAAAGCCCCTGAGCCTCTAGCACCAAATTTGGATGATATATTTAGTAATAAGTGCGTGGGGGGGCTGGGGGGTGGGGGAAAGTATCCTAAATGGAAATAACGGGAATTGCTGTGGTTATAGAAGGTGAGGAAAGAACACATTGAGCACTTCCTGCCACTCTGGAAATAAGCATATTATAAACTTTGATTAATATATGCTACTTTGATCTAGAAAGAATAATTTTACAGCTCCTATACCTCCTATTTCATCTATTTTTATTTCATATGTTTTTCAAGAGGCAGTATAGCACAGTTGTTGAGAGTAAAAATCTGGCTAAGAATCTTGGCTCTGCCATATGCTTGCTGTGGAAACTTACACTTTCTTTGTCTAGTTTATAAATTAAACTAGTTAGCTTAGGTACTAGCAAAGTATAGACCAAATGGTAAATTATTTAGGGGGTTATTTTCCTAATTTTTATGTCATATACAATCATTTCCTAGTAGTAATATTAGTGTTTTAGTGAGTAATTACCACTTGTTAAGCACTGTTCTAAGTGCTTTACGTATTAGCAACCCTATGAAGTAGGTATCATTATTACCTTTATTTCCAGATGAGGAATTAAACAGAAAGAGGCTAAATAATTTGCACAAGATTATATACACAGTGAGTCAATGTCAGAGATGGGGCTCACAGAGCTCTCCTGCTAGCCACCATTTTGATACCAATCTGGACATGACTGCCTTAATCTCTGTTGCTCTCCAGGCATTTCTGTTCAAAAGAATGATGATTAAGAAATGGAAATCTTCGAACTGGGTAAGCCCCTCCCCCCATTGTCCACTCCTCCAACCCTTCCCTAGGCCCCCTAACTCTTCCTTAACCTCCCCAACCCTTCCCTAACCACCCCCCACCCCGCCCCAAGGTACATGAAGGCTCTCCTCTGAGTGGTGCAGAGCATGGATAGTTTTAAGGGAATCCATTCCACATCCTTGACCTTCCTTTCTACACTTTCCTAAAATCCACCTGTCTGAGAACGTGCTTGTGGCCTCTTTTCCATCTCCCTTTCACAGCCGCCATTTCCTCACTTGACAAGTCATCCTTCTCCCAGACCCCACATCTTCCTATGGTGCATTGTCTCAGGTGCACAAAACACAGGAAGGTTAGAAGCCCATGCTGGTGTTGAGAAAGGGAATGGATATAATGACAGGGAACAAAATTGTCACCTAACAGAACATTAAAAATAATTTAAATCATAATTTAAATCATATCATTGCATGATATTTGGTGTATAATTGAAAGGAGTTCACGGAATTGAAAAACACTACTGCAACAAATGTCTCCCGTTCCCATCTACTCATTTCTGTGAATGAAGTACTTCAGCGTTTATATCTACAAAGACAACGTCAAACACATGAGGAGAATTGGGGAGAACTCTGTCTCCTTCTAGCTATAAATAATATTCATCCACCAATACACTGGAAAAGAAAAAGGCCCTTCCATATAATTAACAGATACATTTTCAATAACATTTTATTTTTATGTTTAAAAACATTCATCAATGTGTAATATGGCTACTGTCTGATCAATTGTGTGCTCCTAATAATTATAGTGATACCTCTACCCAGAGACATTTTTAACATCTCAAACTTTAAGAGTCATAGGAAAGCAAAATTATATAAATATGTAGTTACAATATCTGTTGTAAAGAGTGATATAATGATCAATAAAGATTTTTCAAGCATGAACATATTCAACATGATAACATTCTACAGGGAAATGTAGTGAAAATATGCATTTTGGGGAAGAAAAGGGAGCAGTGCAAATTTCCTGACTGTTAGAGAAGAGCTGGTTCATGTGTATTTAAAATGAATAATGTTAGGTAACAAATCACTGTGGGATTTAGATTCTTTGGGATAAATTTAAAAGAGTGAGTTAACAGCTTTATTTTAAAATACCATGAATTGCAATGCACTGGAAATTACACCCTTTGCAAACTTGTGATGAAAAATTATACTGTAGGTGGCAACATAAAAATGTGGAAGGGATATAAGGTTTTCTAAGTTTTTTTAGAGGGGTATGTAGGTAAAAATGTTTGAAGACCACTGATCTTGAAGACTACAGAAGATCTCCCCAGGGTGCTTAAAATCTGGTCCGAGTACTCATTAACACAAATATTTTACATAGAAAAACACAGTTCCTCTGTAAAATAAAATGCCATTGGTCACTGTGTTGAATACCTCGGGCATTCAGCAAATGTTTACAAATGAGAACTGATCTTGGAGTTGTGGCAAGCACTTTTTCCTCTGCTATCCTTTTATCTCTAAAGGCACCATGTGTAGCTATGTCTACCACATTGTATTTGTTTCAGGAAAACAATAACACAAACACAGCTTTTAAGATGAAAAAAACTGCCACAAGATTTCCCTGTGAGTTCTCTGTCAGTATAAGCCTGGCCTACAAGCTGCAATTTCCAAACCCAAATTGAGAACCTGTGACATGATATGTGAAAGTATTCTTTGGAGGTTAAACTAGCAGTTTACTGGAATCAGAAATTTCCTGAAAAATTCAGGACCTCAGGTCAAAATAAGCAGATATAATCCACTTATGGATAGAATGTTTGCTATCGTACAGTGAAAGTCTTATAACTTTAATGCCAAAAATGGACTCTGGAAAGTTTGGGTTCTCACTTGACCCTGCTACTAGTCATGAAAGCCTTAATACATCACTTCCCAGGGCTTCTTTTTCTTCGTCTGTGATGTAAAATGGAATGCTTACATATCTTTTGCTTCCCTTCTGCACAGAAGTTCTAGTCATTTGTGAATCCAACAAACATTTACAAGCACCTCCTGTGTACCAGGGTTGTGCAAGGTGCGGGAGATTCAAACGTGAATGAGACAAAGCCCCTTACCTCAAGGAGCTTCTAGGCTGTGAGGATGCTGAGACTGTTTGCTCGTTTACAGATAATTACAATATAAGGTAATAAAACTGACAGAGGAAAGTAGGAGGCACAGTGATGGCTCAGGGGAGGCAAGTGTCGAGTTAGGAAGACTCCACAGAGAAGGAAACGTTTGCCTCTATCTTTTTTTTTTTCGTCCATCTGATGCTCTAAAATTTTTTTAAATTCCATTATTTTTGAAAATGAGGTAATACATTCATATAATATAAACTTTCAAATGTACAAAAGGGCATGTTGTGAGAAGTTTCCCTTCTACCCCCACTGAGCTGCCTAGTTTCCCTTCTCAGGAACCATCGGGACCACCAGTTTCTTGTATACCCTTTCAGAGATTTGAATTATATCTTAAAAGAATAAATACAAGATAATTAAGTGAGAAAGAGGGAGCTGAACCTTGCAGACGAAGAGAACAGCATGAGCTTGTGGGGGAAGCCGGGCCCATGAGGCCACAAGCAGGACAAGGGTCCTCTCCCAGAGGGCCTTTCCCATGCTACGGAGTTTGGGTCTCATCTTGAAGCATTAGGAAAGCCATCAGTGGAGGGAGAGCAGAGCAGCACTGCATTTAATTAATAATTAACAAAGAACACTGGCAGAAACGTGGAGGATGGATTGGAGAGAGGTGAGGTCAGCAAGAGACCAGTTAAGAGGCAGTTGTAATAGTCCCAGGAAGAACTAGGGAGGACTTCAAACAAGACAGAATCAGCATCGATTGGAAGAGGGGATTTAAGTTGGTAAGGAAGAAGGATGAACAGCATTATTGGATTAATTGGATTCCAATGAATTTAATTCCTGTTTTCTCCTTACCTAAGAATTGCCTAATAATCAAGTTTGAAGGATAATCAGAATTAATTACCCCCTTCCATTAAGCTGCCACCAGGGCACCTCATCTTGTCTTAAATATTTATCTCACTGATCTTAAGACATCCAAGCCTCCCAGGTCAAAATTTTCTGACTCAAATCCTCATCCCCTCTGTCATTAGAAAGATCCCCTCCAACCCCACTCCTCCCTGAACAGTCCTTTGTCCTTTCACCCTCCAGCTCCAGGGACAACCTGGCTTTCCCCTGTGCACGCTAAATTCCCTGCGGCTCTCATGAGTGGTGGCCAGTTTTCTCTCACATACCATGTCCCACTGGGCCAGAAGGTGATGCAGATATCTTCCTTGCCCCTTGCTGTCACTTCCAAACCACTGTCCCTTCCTTGCTCTCCCCATCAGTTGCTTGGAAGCTCATGCCATCAGACTGCATGTCCTCCTCTAGGCCTCCTTGCTGTGGTCCTCTCCTGTCCTCCTGGTCACTACCACACATTTCTTGGAGATGTCAACACAAGGTTTACTGTCTTTCTCTCCTGTGTTCCTTTGGCATTATTCCTAGTGATTTCAATACCTCCCTGCATTCAATATCAATCCCACCTCTCCGTTTCACAACCTCTTTGTTCCCAGAGATCTGGCCTCCTACTAGTCCCCTTTAGCCACTATCCTCCATGGTTAGCTGAAGACCTTGTCATTTACAACAACTGCATCCACTCAGTTATTTTAGTTTCAAGCCTCCCACTCCCCCTGGTACTCAAAAAATCCTTCAACTCTACTAGGTTCTTTGTTCATTTGAAGCTACTGGCTTTTCACTGTTTATCTCCATCCTTCAGGTTCCGTTCCCTCCTCACCTGGCTTAGATTCCATGGTCCTTCATTATAATTACTCCTTCACCTATGCTCCTACCTTTCCTGGCCTCTCATGCTTCCACTATGGAATCCTGAAAAACGTCCCAACTCTCGTAACAGTTCCCTGTTCACCTTCTCTGCTCCTGCCCTTGAGAATCGAAATGTGCCTCAAGAAAAACATGCTTATGCTGCCCACCAACATTAAGTGAGCCTCAGCGCTGCTCCACAATCCTGCATTTTCCTAGTCAATTTGTTCTTTGACTTTCCCAGATTATTTTTCTCCTCCTCAAAACTCCATCTTTCTCCCACAACTTCATCGACCGTGATTCCTATTTCTCTCAGAAAAAATATAAGCAGCAGAGGAGATTCTCACCATCAGATCTACCCCCTCCTACATCTCTTCCTGTTTAGATGCTTGGCTTTCCTTACTTGTGCACTGGGCTCCCCCTGCGTCTCTCACTCCTGCAGTTACCCAATGCTTTTTTGTATGTTCAATTTTCTCTCTCCATTGAATCTTTCCTACTAGCAAACAAACATCATATTTTTAAAAAATCCTTCCTTGACTCCAAATCTCCTCCAACTACCACCTAATCTTTCTGCTTCCCTTTACAGAAAAACTCCTTAAAAGAATTGCCTATACTCAGTGTCTCCACTTCTTTACTTAATGGGCCTACATTCCTCCATAGAAGCCTCTTTTGTCAAGGCCATATTGCCAAAGCCAATGATCATTTGTTGGTCCCTGTCTTCTCATCTTAAACACTGGATGGCATATGACACAGTTGGAACAATTTCTTCACTTGATTTCCATACTCCAGCAATCTCTTGCTTTCCCCCTTTTCTCACTGGTCATTCTTCTCAGCTTCCCCTGCTCATCCTTCTTATTTTGACCTCTACATTTTGGAGTATAAGATAGATGCACTGTAAGGTGACCCTCAAGAAGTCATGCCCTGTATAATGTACTCTTCTTGAGTATGGGCGAAACCTATGTCTTGTTTCTAGCCAATAAAATATGGCAACAGCGAACGCACTTTGCAGATATAATTAAGGTCCCAAATCAGTTGAGTTGGAGTTGACTAAAAGGGAGATTATCCTGACCGGGGCCTGACTTCATCAGATGAAAACCATTAGTAGAGGGCCTGTGGCCCTCCCTGAGGTCAGAGACTCTCTTTCCTGCTGACCTTAAACAAGCAAGCCACCATGTGTTTCACAGAAATAAATTATACCAACAAGCCAAGGAAGCTTGGAAGCAGATCTTTCCCCAGGTGAGCCCCTAACGAGAATGCAGCCTGCTGACACCCAGATTGCAGCCTGGTGACTCAGCTAAGCCATGCCTGGACTCCTATCCCATGGAAAGTGTGAGGTAATGAAGTGTGTTGTTTGAAGCCTCTAAGTTTGTTGTAACTTATTATCACAGCTATAGAACACAAATACAGTGTTTAGTCCCCACGAGCTCTTCTTTTGAATGTGAGATTGTTACATGACCCCCATCTTTTATTTCTACCTTATTCTAGGGTGGTTCCTTACTGCAGAGGCTAGAGAGCTTAAGAAACCTCTCTTGCAGATAAAACCCGGATGCAAACTAAGACCCATCAATTAAATATACTATGTGAGATCTGGAAGGGAAAGAAGTGGCACAGGTAATGCTCTTGCTGCTGTCACTGTTTTCTACAAGCAAACATGGTTTGAAGATCACAGTGCTGAATGTCTGGTTGGTGGATAGTGTGAAGTACTTGCTGTGGTGGAATTGACTGAACTCAGCTTTCCAATGTCTGAGCACCAGTTTTCAGTTGTCAAGAGGGAGTTATGGCGGCTGCAGAGCCTGGAATTCATGTCCTGCTGTCCAGCCAGTGGTGTGGTGGTGGCAATAACTCCTGATCCCACTTTCCTAGTCTTTGGACTGCAGCTAGGGACTGCAGTGTATTTGTTTCTCCTTCAACAATTATCTTTGAGCCTGTGCCAGGTACTTCCCAGATGCTTAGAATACAGGTAAACAGACCAAATCGCTCCCCTGATGGCACTTACATTCTAGTGACTTCAGTAGGTCCAGTGGAAGCTTCTTGATTCTCTACTTCCTTAATTGTGGTAAAAGTTTAATAGCTTTTGTAGTTGACCAGTTCTTCAGACTTCTGGGAGCTATTCTTAGAGGCACTGCTTAGAGCTCATTCTTGCAGCCCTTCCAATGATTCCTAAGGACCTAATCCCCTAGATTAAATTCTTTTCTGCTTAAAATAACTGTAATGATTTCTATTTCCTACTTTCAGCCCTGACCAACTAATCTTCATTTCTGTGGTTGAAGATGGGCCTACGTAGCACATGAGCTTCCAATATTTGAACAAAACTGGGGGGCTGTTTAAGAAGAGAGGTGGCTAAAGATGAGCAACCTACATGTTTGCCTTCCCCTCCCCACCAGGCTGGGTTAGACGCTCCTCCTGTGTGCTGTCCGAGCCCCTTGCTTCCTAGGTATGTGTGTGAGGTGCTCTCAGGTCCATGAGACGGGGCATTTCCTAAGTGCAGGGCTCCTGTGGGACTTGGCAAAGATTGTTCTTGCTTTGAATAGTTTTCCTCTGGCTATTTATCCATCCTTTCCCTTTTCCGTTGCTCCTTGGGTGTGGTTTTCAATGTGTGGCACCTAAAACACCAGAAGTAATGAATTCAGTGTCCCTTTCCCACATTAGGACAATATTAAATTTGTTTGGGGCTCCTTTCTGGATTTTCATTAAAGGCACTGGTACTGGATTGAATAGTGTCCCTCGACAAAATTCACGTCCATCTGGAATCTCAGAATGTGACCTTGTTTGGAGACAGGATCTTTGCAAATGTAAATAGTTAAGATGAGGTCATATTGGAGTAGGGTGGGTCCTAAACTCCAATGACTGGTGTCCTTATAAGAAGGCCATGTGAAGACACAGAGGAGACACACAATGGACAAAAAGAGTGGAATGATGCAGCTACAAGCGAAAGAACACCAAGGATTGCCAGCAATCACCAGAAGCTGGGAAGAGTTGAGGACGGATTCCTCCCCAGAACCTTCAGAGAGAGAGCACGGCTCTGCTGACACCTTAATTTCAGACTCCTGGCCTCTAGAATAGTGAGAGAATAAATTTCTGTTGTTTTAAGCTATCCCATCTTATGGTAGCCATAATTCTTTTCTAAGGATGGTAGCCTAAACTCTATTTAGGCATAAGCTCCAGGGTTATTGTTATGGTGGGATCAGTGATGGGTAAGGGTAAGCTGAGATAGAAAGTTGGAAGAGTGTGATAAAGGTTTAGAATAGCCGTTGTGGAGAGTAAGTTCCATGAATGCCTATTCTTATGGCAGTGGTCTACGTGGAATATGGAATATCCAGGACCCTATGACTAGTTAAAATTTCTTAGGTTTTATCTTAATAAAGGATATATAGCAAGATAAGTAATAAATGATGACTTAATTAAAGACACATTATCAAATTCCTCACCTAGAATAATTTTAAAGGTCATAGCCAGGTCCATTAACTCCACAAATAACAAACTAAACCCTTATATATAGTTCATTTTTATAATATAAACCCTTATATTGTAGTTTATTTTTTTCCCTATAAGCCTTCTAGCCCTGACGGTATCCACAGTGTCTGTCCTTGAAGCTGGGCCTTACAGGTGAGCAAGGCTCAGGTCCCTAAGGCGGAGGGAAAAGGAACTTGAGGCAGTGAGCGGAGCGTGAACAAGGCTGGTAGCAACGGTTCCACTTGTGTTAGTTAGAATTCCCTCTGTTGTAAGTGTCAGGAATTCAACTTAAATCAACTTGAACAAAAAGTAGAATCATTGGATTGCAAAAATGAAAATAATAGAGTTGGATCTGGCCTCAGGCATGACTGAATCTAGAATTTCAAACGATGTCATTAAGACTTTCTGCCTTGGTACTGCTCTTACACTCTGGTAAGTGAGGCCCCTGCTATGGGTCTCACGTCTCAGGCAGTCCTGCCATTTGGAGTACCTTCCTTAAAATTTTCAAGTCTTTAAGTAAGCTGGCAGAGCCATTGGGAAAGGGTAGCCTGGACCAGGACCAGATATACCACATGCATCCCAGTCGCTGGAAGCATCTTCATCGAAATATTCTAAGTCCTCTCTGTGACTGGGACTGGCTAGAGCCGTTAGGGTTCCCCAAGCTTGAATCAAGACCCAAGTGGGCCCTCTTCCCTATCTCTTGCTTTTGGAGTGCTGCCAAGCCTACTACCCTGTGTATGGAGTCAGCGAGATGCCCCAAGAAGCTCCATGACTTACACTTCTAGGATTATCCTCAGCTTCCAAGACTGTGCCCCAGTTCTGGGAAGGCAGCCTGGTGAGCAAATCATTCCCATTGGCCAGAATGTTCATTATTTTGTGGGGCTGGTTGAGTCTGGGTTGCCAGAATGGTGTTGACATTGAATAACTCTCAGTCACTTCAGACATAGGACGAGCTCAGGTCTTTGGGCTATTAACAAACCCCCACTGCCCCTTGGATGTGAGCTGCACACATGGGTCCCTGGGTCATCCATTGCCCATCCAGGTTCCAATTGTAGTGTTGCCTTCAGTCCACAGCACTTGAAGGTGGGGTGGTGGTGGCAGACATCTGTTACCTTGTGCACCCAGGGCAGGCACGCCACCCACTCTGTGACTCTATACTTTGGGTCAGGCAGTCCTCCAGGGTGGCCATGCTTCTTCTTTGAGGGCTTTTGAGATCATTGCTCTGCAGAGCCATTGGACCCTTCTGATCAATATCCTCTCTTGCCCCACCTTGATAAGGGATGTGCTCTGCTAAGTCAGTCATAAGCCATGCTAGACTAGGGACATACATTCCTTGTGAAAAGGGGACCACTCTTCTCTTCCCTCCCTTGGGGTCATTGCCTATCTCACTTTTGTTGGAGGTATGTGGAAGGCAAGGGTGTGGTCAACATAGAAAGAGGTCACATTCCACAAATGGAGTGATTATGGCCTGAAGAATTCAAGAAAAGATGTATTTGCAAGATACGCTGTTCTCTGCTTATGTTAGAAAATTACAAATGGTAATTTAACATGAGACTAAAACAAATGATCATTCATATTTTCTTGCATACTATGGATAAGGCTTGCTTTTGTGTTCTTCATCAGTGAAACACAGGAACCACTTCTGAGAGTCACTGGAAGCCAGTATTTATGAGTGACACCACAGATGATACAGATTTGTGAGTAATGGTACAACCAGTATTAATTAAATGGTATTAGGAACTTGCAGAAGATCTATATTCTTTCAATATAAATGAGGTACTAAAGAGTGATGTCAGTGTAAGTAGCAAGAGCATTGCTACCTTTTTCTCATGGAAGAAGAGAGAAGATCTTAGTGAGGAACAGTGCATTTGACAGTGAAGAAGATGAAGAGATGGTGTCTGGACACTACAAAGACTCATTAAGTAAACTGATTGGACAATAAACAACTATGAAAATACCTCATCTCTATCCAGTATTCTAAATCTTCAACAATAAATTACTGTACTTTACATGGACCCAAGAATTTTGTAATACATTTTTGGATCCAGTTGTTTATATAGACAGGAGCCCTGCAGAAATTATTTGCCTGCACTCTCTGTCTTCATCTTGTACCTCTGTCTCCTTTGGTAAATTTGGCCTCCTTCTGTCCTACCGCAGATGAGAATTCTCCATGAGGTAGGAAACATGGATGCAGGTAGCTCTTGAGTTTCATCTTATTGCTTGTCACCAAAGAGAGATGAAAATTATATCTATTCCAGAAAATGCTGGGAAGACACTCTGATTATTTCAGTGTGAGTGATGTGCCCACTCCTTGACTCAATCACTATGTCATCCATGACTACCGTAGCATGGATTACCTACTAAAATCCTTTGCCAGAGGCAGTGTTAACATGATTGGCAGTCCCACCAGAACGGCATGGAGTCAAGGAGAAGCAGCTGAGGGACCCGTGCTGTTGCCAAAGAAAAAAAGAGGCAAGATAAATGAAGACAACAGATGCGCCTGCCAAAGTTCCTAAGGTGGAATAGAAATCTGGAAAAGTAGGTGGCAGATTCCAGAAGACATGATTATAGTATATTTAGCTTATGATTTATTTCTTAACCAAGGTGGAGTTGGTGAAATAAATTTAAATGCCTTGTCCAGTCATCTATAGAGTTCAAAGATAATACTAAACAAATGCCCTATAAAGTAAAACTTAGGAAAAGGTAAAAGGAGTCTAATTTTTATGTTCCAAATTGGCCGCATGAAACATATACTCAAATCAGAGCAATATGAGTAGTATCCTTCACTTTTCATTTTCATAAGAAATAAACCTTTAAATTCACTTTCACGCTTTCCTGCAAACCAAGCATTGGAAATCAAATGCACAAATACATTCAAAATTATTCAAACAAACATGGCCTTAACAAACAAAAATAAGTATTTGAAGTTTTTATCTGTACAGAAAGTTTAGCTATATCATTTATTTAGTATAAAACTAATTGTTGATAATAAAATGTCTTCTTTTTAAATTACATACAAAAATAACAAAGCAAAACAAACAAAATGAATAAACAGAAAACCCCACAAACCCTGCTGGAGGGTTTGAGAGGCTAAGGTTTTCAGAATTGCTGTTTGCATTTCTAAAATATGATGAACTATTTATAATTCCAACATTTTCCAAATTCAGCATATTTAAATGCTGCTACCTGACTTTATAAGCCAAGAGATTTAAGCTAGAACTGCAAGCAACATAGATAGAATAGTCAAACCCAAACCAGATGGCTCTTTAATGCAAGGGAAGTAGGCTGGTGATAACATGATGTTATCTAAGGATGTAAAAAAAAACCCTTTAAAAATATCTCTCTTATTCAAGAGTCTTGGTGCCTGAAACTCCACCTTAAGCAACTAGAGAAGGCAGAGGACATATGCTGCTTTTGCCTGCCCAGCTATTCCTTCTGCTAGTAATAAGCCCTGATTTTCCTTAAGAAAGAACCTGTTTCCAGTGCTTCTTAAAGCAAGTGTAGTCGATCCTGACCCTAAATTTTGAAGTGGGCATGAGACCCAGTCTTGAGCAATCAGAGTATTGTATCCTCCTGGCCTCTGCAATTGGTTAATGGACAGACATATAACCCAATGTGATCCAACTGTGGGATTATCGATGGAGGGACTGAGAAAGAGACAACTCCTTCCCCTGGAAAGCTAGCAGTGAGACTGATATAAGCCTGGTTTGCCTGAGGCCATTCCCTGTTGTCCCCACCCCCTTACTTAGACCAAAAACTGTGGTGCTGGGACTGGGGAATGGCTTTGTAGTTTCCTTCCTCGGCCCTCAGAGCCAACCTACACAGCTCCCCGTTGACATTTTCTAGCTCTCTGGGATACTCTAGGATGATTCAGTGAAATCTACAACACACTCAATTCCATGTTTTTCAGACAAATCCCAGAAGACATGTCACAGGAAAATAATATTACTTGATGTAAATTCATGGCATTAATATTACTGCTAATACTCACACAGGGGGAAAAAAGAGATACTCATTTGTAAGGAATCACTTGAATTTTCTTTATCCTCTTGAAAAGGAGCTAAATGGACATTCAAGTTTTCCCATTATAAAATTAGAATATAAATGTTGAATACACCATATATAGTAAAGAAGTCCTATATATTGTCTCAGAGTGTTGTAGTCAACAACTACCACCTTTGGACCTTTGAAATGAATCAGTTTTCCTCTGCTCCTGGAAGTCTTCCATGGTGACTGATGAAGCCAACAGTGAGGAGAAAAGCATGGTGATGCCTCTGAATGTATTTCACGTCTCCCTCATTTCCAAATCTGGCACGGTTCCAGAAGAAACCATCTACATCTGAGAGGAAGTGGCTTAATGATAGGCCCATCTTATAAATGCTTAGGAGTAGACTGACATGAGTTTGTGCATGTGTTTTGCTACCACCATTTATACCTTCCTCCCAAATCACTTACTATCCACCTACATTGAGATAGAGGACACTGTGTGACAGATAGTGCCCTAGACATTGGGGATATAGCAACAACAACAACAGCAAAAAACAGATAAAGTCCTTCTCTCATGAAGTTTAGACTTCCTGTTGGGGGAGACAAAGAGAAAACAAACAAATCAATCAACAAAGTAACTTCAGATGGTGATAACAGTATGAAGAAAATAAAATACGGTGTGTGACAAGGAGTGATGGGCATGTGGGATATCTCTGGTGCAGGGTCATTCTAAAATCTCTGGGCAAAGTACTGCAGGCAGAGGGAACAGCAAGTGCAAAGGCCCAGAGGCCCAAACAAACTTGGTGTGTTTACTGCACAGGAGAAGATCAGTGAGGCAGCATGTATGAGTTTCCCATTGCTGCTGTAACAAATTATCAGAAACTTAGTGCCCGCTGATACCGCCCATTTATTATCTCACAGTTCTGGAAGTCATAAGTCCAAAATGGGTTTTACTAGGCTGACCTGAAGGTGTTAGCAGGGCCGTGCTTCCTCCAGATGCTCTGGTGAGAATCAGTTTCCTGTCCTTTTCTAGATTCTAGAAGCCACCTGCATTCCTTGGCTTTGGCCCTGTCCATCTTCAAAGCCAGCAGAGTAACATCTTAAAGTCTGCATGACCCCTCTCCCGTGCCTCCTTCTTTTCCTTATAAGGACCCCATGACTACATTGGGCACACCCAGATAATCCAGGATAATCTACCTCAAGTTCCTTAACTTAATCAAATCCATCCCTTTTTCCATGTAAGGTAACGAATTTTTAAGTTCCAGGGATTAGAACATGGGCCTTTGGGGGTGGGATGTGGCCATTATTCTGATGACCACAGAGTATGAGGGAGGAAGGTGGTTGGGAGTTTGAGCTTTAGTCAGTTAAGGGGGATGGGAAGCCACAAAGGCAGGGATCTGATATAAATTTTTAACAAGATTACTCTGAATGTTGTGTGGATAGTGGAAGTCACGATACCAAAGGGGAACCAAGGAGACTGATTAGGAGGCTCTTGCTGTAATTCAAGAGAGACAAAGGAAGGCCTAGATTTGGGGAGAGCTGCTTAAAATAAAGTTAGTATTGCAAGGTGGCATCCAGTTAGCAACAATGCATGTAAAAGATTCACTGTAGTACTTAATTGCAATAGTGCTTAAGAAATGGGTTCTAATAAAGAATCAGAGCATTTAAGAAGTAAAAGAAATCTTAAGGATTAAGAAAATGAAGCCCAGTGAGGAGAAACAATTTGCCCAAGGATACCCTGTAGTTAAACAGAGCATCAAAGAAAACTAAGGAGAAAGAGCTACTTCCTGTCCTTACAGGAACTGGAAAAGGAAGTTCAGAGCTCAGTGGGAAGGGCATGGGGCAGGCTGATACCGTGAAGCATGTAAGGAAAGGTTGTGGCTGGGTGGGATGTATAGATGGCATCCAAAGACCTAGCTTCAAATCCTATTACTCACTGGATATGCAATTTGGAGCAAGTCATTTAATCTCCCTTTACCTTATTTATTTCTCTTAAAAATGAGCATAATATCGCACTCCAGAGGCTGTCATGAAGCTAAAATGAGAAAATGTAGGATAGAACATTTTGTAAACTGCCAAGACTATAAAGTTAAGTATTATTTTGCCCCTCTGTCCATGTAGCTTGTTTTCTATTCCCTTCAAATCTTTAAAGCATAGGGACATGCTTAATTTTAGTTGCATAACAAATCTTATCTTTTCACAATGCTTTTTGCCTGAGTGACAAGCCTTCTGATGTCCCTGTCTAGATAATGGATCCAGCAATGTTCACCAGTTTCTACTTCTGAGTACATCAATATTTCCTTTCAAAAGTTGACATTCAAATACAAAATGTGCTTTCTCCAATAATACTGTTCTGGACTTTCATTTATCCAAGCTTTTTTCTGCTTGCAAATTCATTTGCTATAAACTGGGACTCTGATGCAATAAAAATAATTGTACTCTTCAAAAAGATAGAATAGATTTGAAGCTATATGCAACTGGGAATTATTTATAGCAAAGACAGTATAAGGATGTTTTTAGCTAATTAGCATATATATGTCTTACATAATAGAATTTGGAGAGGCTTTAAAGAGCGTTAGAGATGACAGAGTTTTGAGGCCAAATAAATGGATATAAGCCAATGCTACTATCACCCAAAAGGCCAAAGCTAACATAATAATAGTACCTTTCAGCATTCACACACATGAGCTACAATAATGCCAGCCTGTGGACGGCTGATCTGATTAGTTAACTGTAACTACCTGCTCTGAATACAACAAGACACCCTTCTTCCCTCATTCTTTGTTTTCAAGAGTTCTCAGCTGTGAGTATATCAAATGCTGTCTGGTATTAGGCCCACATTCTCCCAGGGGAAGGTCCACTGGTCTATCTTCTCTGTGGAGGCCTGAATGGAAATAAATCAGCCATTCAATATGTTTAATCAGATGAAAGTCTATTCCCTGAGGGATGACCTCAATCCCACGGTGAATGGAGAACAGATCAGCATATCATGGATCCCAGGGCACCAGGCATTGTCTGGTAAACAAAAAGAAATTAGAGACAGAGGAGTAGGACACAAAAGCCAAGACAAATTAATGCTTTATGTGTGTTAATTTATCTTTGTTTAAATAAAGATTTTTGAGACAAGTGGTGAGTTGTCTGTAAATAATGTCTGTTTAGACTACGGCATGGCATGGAAGTGGGGAATGCTCATTCAGCAGAACATGTGAGATTTAGATTTCACAGGTGAAAGCTTTAGAATCATTAAAAAAAAGATGACTTCTTACCATCAAATCTTTGTTATATATTGGTTTTGTTTTTAGACAGGGCTCTATTGTATTGTAGGCACATATATAGCTGAAAGGATGAAGAAAACACAGAAAATGAGACCAAAGATTACCAGAAACTACAGGAATCAGCAGTGGCCAGGGGGGCAGGCTAAATGATATGATGAAGATCAGCAAAACCCAGAATGTAGATATTCCACAGGACTGATGACCTGGATTTTCTAATAAATAAAATGCAAAGAAAAAATTAAAAGAGGAAAGAAAACCTATAGAATAAAAGAGGCATAGAGACATATCCATCAAATGCAATGTTTGGACGTTGTTTGGATCTTGACTTGAATAAATGTTTAAAAAAATACATGAGACAATTCCAAATGGATTAAAGATTTTAAAATATAAGGCCCAGAACTATAAAACTCCTAGAAGAAAACATAGGAAAATAAGCTCTTTGATATTGGTCTTGGCAATGATTTTTTGGACACGACACTAAAATCACAGGCAACAAAAACAAAAATAAACAAGTGGGACTACATCAAACTATTAATAAAAAGCTTCTGCTCGGCAAAGGAAACAATCAACAAAATGAAAAGGTAATCTACAGAATGGGAAAAAATATTCATAAGTGGTATAGCTGATAAGGGGTTAATATCCAAAATATATAAAGAACTCATACAACTCAATAGCAAAAAAATGAATAACCTGATTAAAATATGGGCATAGGTCCTGAATAGACATTTTTCTAAGGAAAACATACTAATGATCAGCAGATATATGAAAAGGTGCTCAACATCACTAATCATCAGAGAAATGCAAATCATAACCCCAATGAGATAGATATCACCTCACACCTGTTAGGATGGCTATTATCAAAAAGACAAAAGATGACAAGTGTTGGCAAGGGTGCGGAGAAAAGAGAACTTTTGTACAACATTGATAGGAATGTAAGGGTACAGCCAATTGTGGAAAACAGGATGGAAGTTCCTCAAAAAACTAAAAATAGAACTAGCATATGATCCAATAATCCCCCTACTGGGCATAATCCAAAAGATATGAAATTAGCATGTTAACAAGATATGTGTACCCTCAAGTTCACTGCAGCATTTACAATAGCCAAAATTTGGAAACAACCTAAGTATCCATCTACAGATGAATGGATATAGAAAATATGGTACATGTATGCAATGGAATATTATTTGGCCATAAAAGGAAGGAAATCCTGCCATTTGTGATAAATGATGAACCTGGAGGACACTATGCTAAGTGAAATAAGCCAGACACAGAAAGACAAATACTGTATGATCTCACTTATATGTGGAATCTAAAATAGACTCACAGAAGCAGAAAGTAGAATGGTGGTTGCCAGGGGCTGGGGGTTGGGGGAAATGGGGAGATGTTAGTCAAAGGGCATAAACTTTCAGTTATAAGATGAATACGTTCTGAGGATATAATATATAACATAGTGACTATAGTTAATAATAGCATATTGTATACTTGAAATTTACTAAGAGAGTAGATCTTAAGCATTCTCACTACAAAAAAATGGCAACTGTATGAGGTGATATATGTGTTACTTAACTTGGTGGTGGTAATCACTTCACTATATATCTGTATCGAATCATCTTTTTGTATACCTTAAATATATACAATTTTTATTTGTCAATTATGCCTCAATAAAGCTGGAAAAAAATCAATGTGAAAATTGGGGAAATTTGAACACTGGATATTTGATAAAATTAAGTCTTATTTTTCAGAGATATATACTGAATATTTATAGATAAAGTGATATGGTATCTAGGATTTGATTCAAAATATGAAACATGATTGTTCATGGTTGTTAAATATTAAGGTTGGGATATGGGTACACAAAGATTCTTTATACTATCCTATGTTTGTATTATCAGGTTAAAATTATACATAATAAAAGATTTTCTAAAAATGAAGAGTCTTTGAATAACAAAACCAAAATTGTTTTTTATTAGAACTACATGATAGTATTTTTAAATATTTTTATATTATATAAGGACAGCATAAAAGTCAAATCAAAGTACATAAACAGAAAAGCTCTTTTCTAAATGAGTTAATACACATAAAGCACTTAAAAAGATGTAGGATACACTATACGATGAGTGCTCAAGAAAAGTTAACCATTGTTATTATTTTCCTAAATGTAGTGGGCCTAAATCTTAGCCTGCAAACACGAGTGTACCGAAAACAGAGCTTTATTTTTCTACAACTCAACATAGTTTCTTCTTCAATCCCAATTTCTCCTAGGGTGGTAGGGAAAAAACCTCAGTCAATTCTAGGATCCTCTCAAAGTTTTACTTGTAATTGTAATAAATCGCAGAGGCTTCTGAAGATCTAAGCGTTGGAGTTGGAGGTTTAAGGGGACGTATATCTGATCCTCAAAGTCTTCTGTTCACACCTAGCATCTGCTGAGACATCCATCATCTCATATGAGCGTCTCACCTTCGTGTTCTCCCTTTCTCTATCTTTGGGCTGGGTGAGGCTCTCTAATCTGCTTCTAGGGCAAGCTCAGGCCCTTGGGAATCATACTGCTGCTCCCAACACAGTGCACATGCTGAAACTCTCTAAGGGCATTTCTCCTCTGAGTTTTTCCTATTCTCTGAGGCTCCACCTGGGAGACAAAACACTGATCTCCTTTTCTCTTGAACCTCCCAAACCTGGGGGGTTTTGCCCCTTTATCACCCTCCACTGCTCTCCAGTCCAGGCAGAGCCCAGGGAGCTGGAGCAGAGCCTTCTTTCTTCAAGACCCACCAACAACGGTTTTTCACGTATCTGTCATTTCTGCTCAGCACTGCCTTCTCTCCCTACCTGGGAAACCCTTGTTCTTACTCAGCTGTTTTCCCTCACATATTTGCCTGTGCCCCTTTAAAATTCAAATGCCAGGAAAAAGGTGCCTTTTTCTTTGCTTTCTTCTATCATATCCCTTCTCTGAGGCAACGATCAGAGAAAGAATAGCTGACCAAACAGGGAAAGGAAATCATGGCGGAATATGCTCGTAAATATTTCAGTTATTTTCCCTTCCATTCCAACAATGCGTGAATGGAAAAAAGTACACAGCTGAGTTACTTAATCTTATTCAAATTCCCATAATTAGTTAAGGCAGCCTGGCTGTGTTTCAGAACATCCGGAATGGGGATAATATTGAATGTCTGTCCTCCACTCAACCACTGAAAGAACAGATGAACTCTCCAGTGTAGGTTTATAAGTCCAAAGGAGATTCTCACTTCATTATTTTTCAAGAAGACATAAAATCTATTCTAATAAGCCTAGTAAAAGCTAGCAAGCTCAGACCAAGAGAAATGTGGCCAGATAACATTCACCAATTGCTATACTTCAAGTTTTAGTTGGAATGTTCAAGTGTTCAGGAAAGACCCTCTCCCCACGCCCCTTTAAAGACAAAATAGAAGCTAGTAAAAGTAAATTTCAGTGCTTTTAGTTCCAGGTTGTCCCATTCTGCTGCACATTTGGAAATCATGCCGTGCTAGTGGTTTCATTCTTTTTTCCATGCACACATTCAGTAAACATTTAGTGAGCAACTGCGTGCCAGGCGCTGTGCTGAGAACTCACAGTCACAACTAAGCAGGAGGCGATCTGGTTCTTCCTATATCACAAGAATGGAAAAACAAGCACCACATGTACTCACCGTTAAATTGGAACTAATCGATTAACGCTTGTGTGCACATATGGAAATAACATTCATCGGAAATCAAGCAAGTGGGAGGAAGGAGGAGGAGAGAGTTACATTCACACCTAACGGGTACAATGCACACTATCTAGGGGATGGACATACTTATAACTTTGACCGAAATGGTACAAAAGCAATTTACGTAACCAAAACATTTGTACCCCTACAATATTCTGAAATTTAAGAATAAATAAATCAGTATGTATTGGGCTTGTTTCCCAACCCAGTTTGGCTAGGTCCATGCATATGAATTTGAAAAACCATTAACCTATTAAATGTTCTGGCCCAAAACATTAGTTATTATGGGCTAAGAAATGTGTAGTCAGGAGACGTGACTAAGAAAAAAAACGCGGTTATAGTGGCTTTCAGCTGAACAGGCAAAGAATAGAATGAAAAGGCCTTTTATTAGTGTGTAACCGTGTGAACGGAGCACGGCGGTGAGAGAGCATTGTGCCATCTGAGTATCAGGTTAAATGCCACTGCGTTATTACTGGTCTAATGAATTTTAAAAGTATCGTTCTAACGCAAATCCAGTGAGCAACAAAGATAAAGAAATTCTGCTGCCACAGCTAAAAACATTGCCACTACCAAGGCACTTTCTAAGCCAGCATGCACTCAGACTGAATGACACTTTGCACCCATTGGAAACTCTCTCCTCAAAACAAACATTTCTCTGAACTTGCAGTTCTTAACCCAAGTTAAAGACCAAGAGAAAAAGCACTAATTGTAATCTAACAGTTCAGGTACCAAAAGGCCATGTGTTTACCTTACTTCGCACATTCCCTGAATTTCTAGTTCACTGTAAGTAAAGAAATTACATTTAACATTAGTTACACTTTTTTCCTCACACATCCTGTATTTTTTCCACCAAAATGAAAAGTTGAAACTTTTTTTGCTAAATTTCTATTAGTAACAATTATGGGCTTATAGTCAGTTGAATCAGGTCATTGGCTAAAAAGTAAAGTCCCCTTATAGAAGTTGCCAGGTTGTTTTTCTTTTTGTTTTATGGGAAAATTGTATTATTTACAGAATAGTTACAGGGTCAAAGCTATTTCCATATGAAGTCTAAATAAAGTGGCTATCCAGATGAGCTTCCTTCTAGAGATTGGAGACTTTGAAAATGCCATATATAAAAGAAAAACAAGAAGAAATACTCCTCAAATATTTAACCTGCAGTCATAGTATAAGGATTACCCCTATTATATAGACTTCATTTCTATTCGAACCACAT
Organism: Cheirogaleus medius; assembly: GCA_008086735.1. NCBI lineage: Eukaryota > Metazoa > Chordata > Mammalia > Primates > Cheirogaleidae > Cheirogaleus > Cheirogaleus medius. The sequence continues at coordinate 63,559,840 of VBSM01000529.1, forward strand.
TTTTGTGACTTAAGCCATGTCTGTGCAAACCTACGTAGGAAGTGGTATAAATGAAGAAAGAAACAACTTCTTTAATTGAGGAGCCATAAAATACCTCAGTATGGTGTTTGTAGGTAACTGGGGACCATGACTCAGGCTGCACCAGTGAAAACCAGACTTTCTCATAGAGCAGAGAGGGTTTGTTGACCCAGAGTCTTCCCCTCTCCCTCTTGTGGCACTCGCCCACAAAGTCCCAGGGCTACATCTGCAGGTCAAACGGGGTAATTCTTAGGTAACTCTTCACAGAGTGTTAGTAATAAATGGTGAGCTAATCATAGGGTATTAGGTAGAAGGTCAGTAGTAGAGGCCATGCAGTCAGGAAGAAAGCTCAGACCACACTGCAGGGGCCAATCCAGAGAAGACCTCATGGATCATTCTAATAGGGTTAGGACTAGCTGCCAGGAGCTCTGCCACGACTGCGCTTTTAAACAGGGGCTGTTTCCAACCCCACCCTCACCAAGAGGTCCTTTCTCCACTGTACCTATATTTCATTTTCTTCCCTTCTAAATAAGAGGTTTGCAGAGGTAGGACTGAATCAGGGTCCCATGCCTGTACCCTAGCTGCATGGAAGGCTAGAAGAGTAATTTGAAGAAGAGGAAATTACAATGTGAAATTCTACAAATAGTGGGTCAAAGGTTGGTAGGTGATCAGACACCAAAATAACGTTAACTTCAGTTTACCCCTTGATCATTCAATAGTAATGTTAAGCTCCCTTCTACATGGACATTTCCCAACTCCTCATTTTAAGGCTAAGAACATGCTCCTCTTTTTTGTGTCATATCCTTTTCCTAACAAGAGTCAGGATTTGATCGCAACTACTTCCTCCAATCCATACTCCATTCTCTCTTCCTTGCCTTTCCACCATTGAATGACCGACCACATGGCTCTCTGGTTTTGTGGGGTTGTTAACTCCTCATACAAAAAACTATTATTTATTGTTTCTATTGTTAACTGTGTTGAGCTTGGGAAGGATGGGGTGTGGCAGTTAATTCTGTCAACTTGGTTAGGCTATGCTGGACAGCTGGTTGGTGAAACACCAGTCTAGATGTTGTTGTGAAGGTACTTTTCAGATGTGACTAGCATTTAAATCAGTAGACTTTGAGTAAAGCAGTTAAACCTCCATAATGTGGGTGGACCTAATCCAATCAGTTGAAGGCTCTAAAAGAAAAGACAGAGGTCCTCCGAAGAGGAAGAAATTCTGTTTCCAGACTGCCTTCAGGCTCAAGATGGCAACATCAACTCTTCCCCGAGTCTCCAGTCTGCTGGCCTGCCCTATGGAATTCAGACTTCCCAACTCCCACAGTTGTTTGAGCCAACTCCTTAAAATAATTGTTCTTCTCTCTCCCTCCCTCCCTCCCTTCCTCTCTCTCCTTCTGTGTGTGTGTGTGTGTGTGTGTGTACAGCCTATTGGCTCTTTTTCTCTGGAGAACCCTGACTAATACATGAGGGAAGGAAGGTTGAAGGAGATATTAATAAGTTCCTGGCAGGGAATTTTCAAGACAGAATTTTAAACTGTGTATTTTTAAATGTCCTGTTTTATTTTTCCACTTTACCCATTCTATTGTTGCAGCTTTTCTTACGGAGATATTAGTAAGTTCTTGGCAGGGAATTTTCAAGGCAGAACTTTAAAATATGTATTTTAAAATATCCTGTTGTATTTTTTTCACTTTAGCCATTTTATTGTCGCAGCTTTTCTTACCAAGTTTGGTGTATCTCTTTCCCCAGGCATACCTTTATTGGAAAGAAGGGCTGGGTTATAATTCAAGATTGCAGCAACCGGTTTGAATCTCTCCCAAAGTTTCCTTGGGCTCTAGGCTTTCTCTGGCCTCAGTGACCTGGTAGAAAATTATTCTCCCTCCTCAGGAAAAAAATTGAACAATCTCTATTCTTCTCCTTATGTCAAGGATGACTCACACTAGAATGTGTGAGGGGACCAGACGCATTATCATTCACTTATTCCTTTCATTCCTTCACTTTTCCCTGTGTGAGGCTTGTAAACCCAGAGGTTAATGTGGTCACATTCAAGAAGTACAGCCAGAGGGAATCCCACCATTTTTGGAATCTCTCAAAGAACTTCAAATGGGAGCCTGACATACATTAACACCTCTCCCAGTCACTTCCCACTACCCTGCCAGGGCTGTGGGACCCCAGCCTGCCTGGCTCTGCCTGCTGCTGTCTGGCTGGTTAGCACAGGTTTGCAGAATTGTGCTCCTTAGCTGTTCCCTTCGGCAATAGCAGACACTGGGACTAGAGGATGCTCCCAGCCCCTCTCTGCTAATGGCAGCAGCTTCCCAAATGCCTGGTGCAGGGCCTGTTCCTGTTGACAGTCCTCCTAAAGCACCTGTGAGTGTCAGCAGATGAAGTTCTTGATCTTCGGCATCAGGGCTGAGTGTCTCGGCATCACCTTCAACGACACTGCTCACAGCAAGTGCTGCCAACGGGCAACAGCAGTGGCAAGTGGGACTCTTTTCAAAGGCCCTTGCTCAGCGCTGGGGCAGGTTGCTCAACCTTAATACTGTCCAGATGCTTTTAAAAGAAAACAGCCCTTACAGCCCTCAAGAACGTGTCTGCAAACTCTAAGCAAGAAATACTTTAAGTAATGTCTGAAGCTATTAAAATATCCTTCAATTACATATCATGGGGAAAGAGTTTTAACTCTACAGTACATTAAATAATTTCTTTCTAGATTATCATTAAAATAAAGACAGTTTTCAAACAAATTACCAGGTGACAAATAAAAAAGATAGAAAAAAACGGGGAGTTCAAGGATCGCCCAGAATATATCCATGGGCCTAAGCTCAACCCTGCACTCAGCTGCAGAAGTGAACCTCACCCCACCTGGCACCATTTCACTCCCAACCATCTCCTTCTGGAGACCTTTGAAATAAGACTTACAGAGATGACTCTCCGATGGTTTAGAGTGACCTTTCATTCCCCAAGAGTCCTCTCAGCACTGATGGGTCCAAAGGTGGGTAACCACAGAACTGGCAAAAGCTGAACTTTTTTCTTTGCTAATTCCCTTCCCCTACCTTCAGAGGACACATGGACAAATCAAGGCACAGAAATATCTCATAGTTCCCCAGCTTAATTATGCATGGCAGATACTGCTAGCTGCCTGCCTAGCACAGTGTAGTATATATCCTTCATTGCTAAGAGATTCTCAATTTTGTTCAGGGTGACAATGTACCCACCTACATTTCCCTTGCAGCTAAGGGTGACAAAGGGACACAGTTTTAGTCAGAGGTCCCCAACCTATGGTGAGTTGTGTAATTATTTCATTATATATTACAATGTAATAATAATAGAGTACACCATAAATGTAATGTGTTTGAATCATCCTGAAACCATCTGCCCCCTCCCCAGTCCATGGAAAATTTGTCTTCCTTGAAAACGGTCCCTGGTGCCAAAAAGGTTGGGGACTGCTGGTCTAGAGAGTTGCTGGTCAGAAGTTGTGGAAAACTCTTTAAAGGAGTAGGTTTAGGCAGGTTTTGCCCTTAACCCTACTTCTCTGGTATGTGGAGGTCATAGAAGTGGAACTGCTGCCATTTACCAGGGGATGACCATAAGAATAAAAGCCACATGCTGAGGGTGGCAGGGCCTGAGCCTGAGTGCCTGGTGGCCTTATGGATCCTTTGTGCTGGTCCCAGATTCCCTAACGTCAGACTCTATTTCTGTGAGAAAAGCAAACACCTAATTTGTTTAAACCACTGTTTTTAGAGATTTCAATTACTTACATCCAAGCACAATCTCAACCGACAGGCTATTTAAACAACACTTGCATGCTACCCCCACAGTGGCATCTCAAGTAATATTTCTGTGAGATTATTCTGAAGCATGTTGAGTCTTCTCTCCTTTGAGACTTGTGAGTATTTTGGACAAAATTGTTATTTTCCTTTTTTTATAAAAATGAAAAACAGATCCCTATTTCCTAAATCTCACAGTATTGTTGACATAAAGTAGAATTGATAGCTCAATGTATCTAAAGTGAATCATACTGCTTTGTTTTTGTTTACGGGTTTATGTTAGTCAGGGTTCTCCAGAGAAACAGAACAACTAGGATGTGGATATATTTAGAAAGAGATTTATTATAAGTAATTGGCTCATGCAATTATGGAGGCTCATGAGTCCAAATCTGTGCTGTGGGCTAGCAGGATGCAAGCCCAGGAGAGCCAATGGTGCAGTTCCAACCCTAAGACTGGCAGCCTAGAGAATTCTCTTCTGCTCAGGTGGCTGGTCTTTTTGTTCTTTTTAGGCCTTAAACTGATTGGATGAGGCTTATTCAGATTATGAAGGGTAGTCTGCTATTCAAAGTTCACTGATCTAAATGTTAATCTCATCCAAAAACACCCTCCAAGTTGATGCATAAAATTAACTATCACAGGGTTTATTTGTTTATTTTTTAGAGCAGATTGACTTGGTGATAAGTGAAATGGGATAAATTCGTGTCCTTGCCAAATCCCTGGAGTTATTTTTCCTCTTTAACAATGAAAACAATATGTCGGGCAGGTGGGAGGGGGGAGGAAGGGATGGGTATATACAAACATAATGAGTGAGATGTGCAACGTTTGGGGGATGGTCAGGCTTGAAGCTCTGCCTCGAGGGGGGAGGGGAGGCATGGGCAATATATGTAACCGTAATATTTGTACCCCCATAAGATGCTGAAATAAAAAAAAAACAATGAAAATATATAAAACTCATAGCTACTTCTTAATAATAATTATATTTACTCATAGCTTTAAAGACAGTTAACAGAGATATCTGAAAGTGCCAGTAAAATCTGCATTGACTGAAATTCATACTCCCCTCAAACCTTGTCCAAATGTTCCCTAAATTCCAGAGGGTCTAGAGTTTTAAATTGTTACTAACAAGAGTAAATGTTCCCACTGTGAAATATAGCAGCGAGCTCCAGGATTTAATTCTGTGCCATAGGCCTGACATTCTAATTGTGAAATCCAATAATATCACACATCCTTTTCTTCCCCCTTCAAAATAATAATTTAAAATATCATATAGTTTTTTGCATCTGAGCTTTCAAGTATCCGGGGGTTGTTATCATTAGTTATGGTCTGACCGGTCTACCCAAAGAAGCATAATCATGTATTTGATCATTTTTCAAATCCCACTTCATTCTACAAAGGATTTGTGACATCTTACATAAATACTTATGATATGAAAAAAAATTAAGAATAGGAAACTTCCTAAGGGCAGGAGGAAAATAAAGTCAGAAGTAAGACTAACACACAAAATATCACCCACATATTTTAACATATTTGCTAGAGGTAGGCCATAATTTTGGCTTCAGTATTTCTAGTGCTCAAAGGAAAGTGAGAAATCCAATCAGTTCCATTATTCAGAATTTTCCATAAGATAAAGTAAAAGGGAAAAGAAATGTTCTGGGTAATAATAGTTTTCCTCGATTATGAGTTTCCTACAGATATGAAATATCATGGATAATACCCTTCCGAATATTCCTACTGAAATGTGTACTTTTATGATTTTCATATCACTGTTTAAGATAGGGTATCTTAAAGTAGGCCAATTCTGCAGAAAAATATTCTATAAAGAGCAAAATAATCCAGTCTCAGTAAATCACTCTCTACAGCTTAATCTAAGGACAAAATTTGCAGTAGAGTAGTGATTTCTGAATCACACCTCATGGACCCTCTTGAATTTCAGGGGGTACTTCTAGGGTTATCCTGATTTTGTGAGCAGGGCTCAGTTTAAGAGATCCAGTCTCTTGTTATCATCTTCATATATTTCTAGATTCAATTTGCTAATATTTTTGTTGAGGATTTTTACATCTATGCTTTCCAGGGATATTGGTCCATAGTTTTCTTTGCTTGGAAAGTCTTTGTCTGGATGATGCTGTCCTTAAAAAATGAGTTGGAGTTGGGAAGTGTTCCCTCCTCTTGCATTTTCTGGAGAAGATTGTATAGAATGAATATTATTTCCTCTTTAAAATATTTCATAGAGTTCATAATTGGCACTGCCTCATATTTCTAACTTTCTTATCCAAGCCTCATCTGGGTAGCACTGCCAGATAAAATACGGAATTCCTACTTAAATCTGAATTTTAGATAAACAATGAATAGTTTTAAAATATGTTTGTGCCATGCAATATTTTAGACATGCTTATATTAAAATATTATTTATTGTTTATCTGAAATTAAAATTGAACTTACCCAAGAGAATAAAAAGAATGTGTTTACAAAAAAATTGGACATGAATGTCCATAGTAGTATTATTTATAATAGTTGAAAAGTGGAAACAATCCAAATGTCCATCAACTGATGAAGGGATAAACAAAATGTGGCCTATCTATATGTATTAGTCAGGGTTCTCCAGAGAAATAGAACCAATAGGATATAATAGGAGATTTATTATGAGGAATTGGCTCATGCAATTTGGGAGGCTGACAAGTCCAGCAATCTGCCATCTGCAAGCTGGAAGCCCAAAAAAGCCAGTGATATAATTCAGTCTCTCAGTCCAAAGGCCTGAAAACCAGAGAAGCCAATGATATAAATTTCATTCCAAGGACAAGAGATGAGATAAGATGTCCCAGCTCAAGCAGTGAGGCAGAAAAAAGGAGTGTCTCCTTCCTCCACCTTTTCATTTTATCCAGGACCTCAACAGATTGGAGGATGCCCACCCACATTGAGCAGGGCAACCTACTTACTGAGTCCACTGATCCAAATGTTAATCTCATCTGGAAACACCCTCACAGACATACCCAGAAATAATGTTTAACCAGATATCTGGGCATCCCTAATCTAGTCAAGTTGACACATAGAAATAATCACATCATACCATGGTATATTATCAGCCATAAAAAGGAATGAAGTACTGAGTCATACTATAACATGACTAAACCTCGAAAACATTCTGCTAAGTGAAAAAAGCCAGATATAAAAAGTCACATATTATATAATTCCATTTATAAGAAATGTCTAGAATAGGCAAATTCATGGAGACGGAAAAGAGCTTACTGTTGTCAGGGGCTGGAGGGAGGAAAGAATGGGGAGTGGTTGTTAATGGGTATGGAGTTTCTTTTTGGCCTGATAAAAAAGTTCTGGAATTAGATAATGGTGATGGTCACACAACTTTGCAAAAATACTGAAGACCACTAGATTGCATACTTTATTATAAAAAGGTGAATAAAGTGAAAAACTATCAAAGTGTAGAGAGAGTGTTTACAATGTGCTAAACATCTGGAAATGTCTGATGTTTACTACAGATTCTGAAGTCAAACGTCAGGATTTGAATGCTGTCTCCCTCAATTACCAGCTGTGTGTCTAGTCAAGGTGATTTAACCATCTGTGTCTCAGTTTTCTCATGGATAGAATCTGTCAATGCTAGTGTTGCCATTGTTTCTGTCTCCCTGTTTCCCTCTGTCTTCCTCCTGCAGTCTTTGTTCAAAGAGCAGCCAGAGTGATCCTTTTAAGACCTAAGTTAGTTTGTATCACTTCTTTGCTCAAAACTCTTCACTGTTTTTACAGATTACTCAGAGTAAAAAGATGGGGACCCATACCAAGGAGAAACTTTTGGGAATGAAGTCAAAGTGGAACAAGACAGGGACAATACAGATAAAGGAAAGTGAGGTACAATAAAAACGAGGGAGGAGAACAGAGCCAGGGAATCCCCGGAAACAAACCGTCATGGCTTCTAAACTCTGCATCAAAAAAACAAACACACAAACACAAACAGATGTTAGAAAATCTATCTTTAACTTACTTCAAATAAAAATGAGTAACAGAAAGGAATAGAGACCAAATCCCATATGAAGTTATTATCAATACAGAGACAATAAGGAACAGAATTACATCCTGCAATCAGTCAAGCAGACAAGAAAGATAGCACCTTTAAAATAAATCTGTTATTTCAAAACAAGCTAAAATACATTAAGAAAATAATAGAAGTATCACAGAACAACATAAATTAGTATCAGCAAAACAGAAATGAGATGACAGAACTCAAGAATTCAATATATGAGGAATAAAAGAAAAAATTATTTTGGATATGCAGTCTAAAGTAGTAAGAACACGGGAGCAAATAAACACAATAAATAATGTCTTAAAAGAAGTAGAAGGTGAGAAAGAGAAAAATGTTAAAAATCAAAAGACGTAAAGGAAAGTACAAATACTACCACAGACAGGCAAAACCAGATCTGTACAGATGACAGGAGCTGCTGAAGGAAACAACTGCAAGAGAAGAGAATAAATGCAAAAAACTATAATTCCATTAAAAAAATCCTGAAAAGGTGATTTGAAAGTATATAATGAAAAATCACACCATCTACCAGAGAATATCAATCCAAGATGATCAGCATGGCATGTTATAGTAAAATTAGTGGGTTTTAAGGGAAAAGGAAATCCTTTGGACATTTAGGCAAGTAAGAGCAAGTACCTTATAAGGGAATGAAAATGAAATTATCTTCAGACTTTTCCATAGCAACACTGTATGCCACAAGAAAACTGAGTAACATATTTAAGATACTCAAAGAAAGAAAATGTAAGCCAAAAATTTAACATTCAGCAAAACAGATTTGAATGTAAAAGCACAGCTGTTTTCAACATACAAGAACCCAGAGAATACCGTTTGCCTGAGCCCTTCCTGAGGAATTAACTTGAGAACGTGTGTTAGCCTCAATGATTTGAGAGACATTGACGTATAGGCTGGTGGTGAGCCCTGAAGATGTAGTTCCCTGTAGAATTAAGACTGAAGGAGGGAGAGAGCATCAGATGTCATGGCTGTTACACTGACAGTGTAGATCTAGAACAACTACATATAAAGAAAGAAAGGAGAATGGGGCGGACATATGCAAAAAAGTTTATGGTTTCAGTAATCATAATTGGAGGTGATAGTGTTGGTATTGTTACGTTGAGACTGTCGAGTATGCTATGTGGGATAAAGCAAATGAGTAATTATGAGATATTCTAATTCTATTGTCCTCTGTATCCTTGAGAACCAGAACTCTTACTATGGAAGAAAGGAGTTCTGAAATTTTTAGTCTTCATATTTGGATGGAAAATATCAGTATGAATACATGAAGTATTTTATCTTTAAGAAAAAAAGTGCATGTGTGTGTGTGTGTGTGTGTATCTATGTCTATCCCTGAAAAGTTCCAGACACAATGACCAACCCAGGTACCCATGAACAGCCCTAGTGCCCATATCAGGTGTCCTCAAACTACGGCCCACGGGCCACATGCGGCCCGCCAAGGACATTTATCCGGCCCGCCGGGTGTTTTTGCCCGTTTTGTTTTTTTACTTCAAAATAAGATATGTGCAGTGTGCATAGGAATTTGTTCATAGTTTTTTTTTTTTTTTTAAACTACAGTCCGGCCCTCCAACTGTCTGAGGGACAGTGAACTGGCCCCCTGTTTAAAAAGTTTGAGGACCCCTGGCCCATATGGTGGTCTTGAAATAATATTTCCCATTAAAAGAAACTAGGGCTTCTTGTTTTTTGAGAACTGGCTGATTTCAGGTATGAGGTAGGAAATATATAAGATGTACCTGGAACATATCATTCCAGGTAGCAAGGAAGCTGTCAAAGACTATAGGGTCACGTCAGAACAACTTGGCACCAACTTGAAGAGCTTCCCACTAGACAAAAATGGAGTGATTTGAGCGTTAATAAGGATAATAACTGCAACGGCAGGGGGAGGAAGTGATGACTATTTTTCAGTCAGAGCACATGGAGGGATTTCTGGAGTGGCTGGCAGAGTTCTTTTCCCTTCATCTGGGTGGTGATTACAAGGACATTTGGCTGATAATACTTCACTAAGCTATATGCTTTTTGTGTTTTTGTTTTATTCCACAATAAAAAGTTACTAAAAATCACTGTTGATTGAAGGACATTATTTAAGCCTCTTGGACCTTAGTGCCTTTTCTTGAGCCGTGAAAAAATAGCTTCTCGTGTTCTCTCTGGAATTTTATTTTACAACCCAAATAATGTTGTCCACATAGTAGTTATTTGTCATGGTTATGGGAAATGACTGCATACATTACAATTCTCCAGGCCAGTGCTTAAATCGTGTTTAGGGAGTGGAGGTAGTAGAAGACTGGCTTAATTTTGACAATAATTGTGTCTACGCTCCAATGTTCTCTTTACAACTGCCTGAAAAACACATTTCTCTCACCGGGAGCCCATTAAGGAAGAGGAGGAAGGGATGAAGGCGGCATCCCTGAGGCAGTAAAACCTCCCTGCTCCATCTCTTCCTTCCTCTCAGGAGGACGGTTGTTTACAATCACTATCACACTGTCCTGCTTCAGATTGAAATCATCACATGGCCAAAATCTACTGAGAGCTGTTGTGGACTTCAAGGTTTTACAACTTCTTTTAGCCCAAATGAAGGAGAGCCATGGCAGAGTCTTGAGTGACAGTAGTGGCCAGACCCCCGTACCACTAGTGACTGGGCTGCTGTTGATGGGAGAGCTCAGAAGGAGGCCAAACCGGGACAGGAGGTTGATGGACTTAATGGACTGGCTTTACCCTGACTGACAATAATCTGGACACACCTCTGTGGCAGCCAGGTAGTGGGGTTAGAGTGTGGACAAAGGGACTCACAAAGGGACTTATGAGGGAGCTTGAAACCATTCACCTGGTTTGGGAACATTTACATCCCTTAATTCTCTTTCTTCTTTTAAATGAATCTTTATTCCTCTTATATATAATTATTTTAATGTCTTTATTATACTGACAGATACATATTGTCAGTATGTATTTTAATATTTTATGTCTTTAAATATTTTATGTCTTTATTATTATAAAATATTTACATATAAGAGAAGCAAAGGCATTTTAAATTTAATTTTATGTTAATTTGGTTTTATTGTATTTCACATAAATATCAGTCTGTGACTGATTGAAAATTAAAAAACAAAAAAGTGTTTATTGCAGATAGTTTGAGAAGTACTGAAACAGACTACATTAAAACCAAGAAATCCTATTCATTAAAAGTCACCATAAAGAGTAAAAAAACAAGCCACAAAATGGGAGGAAATATTTGCAACACAAAACCAACAAAGGACTAGTATCTAAAATACATAAAGAATTAATTCAACTTAATTTAAAAAATGGGCAAAAAAGCCTTGAATGATCCCTTCATGTAAAAGGAAAGCCCAGTGGCCAATGAGCATATGAAAAGGTTTAATTCATCAGGGAAGTGAAAATTAAAACCACTGTAAAAACCACACATTCTCCAGATTGGCAAAAATTTAATTCTGTCAATTCTGAATTTTGGTTGAAGGCGAGGAAGCTCTCATATATTGCTGATGAGAGTTTTAAAATTGGTTAAATCACTTTAGAAAATTCTCTGACAGCGTATGTCTACAAAAGCTTAATATACATACGTCCTGCAAGCTGGCACCTCCACATCCAGGCACACCACAAGTGTTTAACACAGTAAGTCCAATGGCAGGTGCAAAAATTCTCAAAGCAGCAATATTTGTAATAGCTCCAAACTGCCACAACCCAAATGTACCATTACCTGAAGAATGGATGAATTGTGGAATAGTCACACTATGGAACACTAAACAGGAATGAAAATGAACAAATCACAGCTTCACATGACACTATGAATGAATCTTTCAGACATACACAGTTGTCATGGGGATTCGTCACAGTTCCATCAAAGGGGCAGTGGGATATTTCAATGCACAAATTGGTCTATACTGTTGGGAAATAGGCTAAGAGACATGAGAAGTTCCAAGGCAAAGTCCTGCAAAACCCCTGGTCCACAGATTCCTTCAAGGCAAAGCCCTGCAAGAACCCTGAAACTTCTCATGTCTCTTAGCCTATTTCCAAACACTACACATTCAGAAATAACCTGGTGTTGGGACATTCTCATCTAGAGGTCTAGAGGGTTCGCTCCATCTTGGAGCTGAGCCATGCTAGAGGGGAGGTAGATGTTGAACTCCCTGAATGGAGTCTGGGGCCTGGGGAAATTTCAGATTCTAACTTATGGTTTATAGCATCAAAGTCAGAGGCTAAGACCAGAACTGAGGCCACCAGATCTCCCCCCACCCCGCAAAGTTCTTGCACTGGCACTGCCAGGACCGGAGGTGGATGCAAACAGAAAGTTTTGCTGCTGGAATTCCCAAGGGGCTAGGCAGAGGGGGAACTGCAGGAACCTAAGGTGCTGGGACAGCAGGTTGGCAGAAGCAGGTAATGCGCCCAACATCACCTCCCAAGGGCCCCATCTCCCAAAACCATCACATCGGGGATGAAGTCTCAACATGTGAATTTTGGGTGGCATAAACATTCAGTTTATAGCACTATGAGACTAATTTACTTTATGAAGTTGGGACCTTTACCCATGCTTTCCCTTGCTCTGTCAGCACAAGTAACGGTGAGTTAGCTAAGCTCAGAAGTGAAGGCTTTCCTGCCCACTGTGAGCAGAGTCCTCTGGATCACTGTGTATCTTAATGTCAGAGGCACAGAACTCTACATGCCCACAGAAAGTATCCTGGAGGGCCCCACTATAGAAAGAAAAGCCTCAAATTTTGCTTAAAAACTGTATATGGGAAAAGGGTTCTATTTGCCAACCATAGGAAACAAAATGCAAAATGGTATACTGAATTACAAGAGTGAGAATTAATTTTCAGTTGTCTCCTCTGTTTCTTTGAGGGTTGCAGACTGATATTTTTTGTAGCTCACGTCTGTGAGTGACTCACTATTGAAAATAAGTATCTCTAACTCTAAACAGAATGAAGATTAATAGTCTGCTGTAAATACTGTTGGTTCACGGTGTGAAAGCTTGTTTCGTACAGATGTTAATACTAATTTGTGGCTTTAAAACACTTCTTGCGTTACACCAATGTTCCATTCCCATATCCCCTGTGGACAGCTTTTGTCTATTATATTACTCAACTCCCTTAACACCAAGTCTCACAGGCAGTAAGAAACAGAGTCCACTTTTGAATATGCCAGAAGGTAAGGAGAGGGCAATCCCCCTTCTGAGTTAGAAAAAGAAGACTACATTTGTAAGGGGGAAAATGTATATATCTATATTTATAAACAATAGATTTTTTTACACTGTATTTTTTAATTATATCAATCAAAATGTATTAAGGATCTGTTTTGTGCAAATACTCTGCTAGGGTGCTGGAGACGAGACATTGAACAAAATATGGTTTCCAACCTCAAAGTTCCAATTGTCTAGTAAGGGTTAGTACTGGGCTACCATGGAGTGATGGGACTTACAGCTTTTTGCTAATTTTAAAAAATTCCACATTTTTATCTAGACTCATCACTCATGTGAGCATCAATCTCTTAGATTATGAGAAGGGAAAACTTTCCATTCTTTTGCCTCAGCCAGCTATAACTCTGAGACATTTTCCTGGGGTATCTTTGTCTAAAGAAGAGCAAATGTACAAATGTGGCACTGATACGGTAGTGGCACCATGTCCATGGGCAAGTCAACATGTTATCATTTGATGACAATGGAAGCAAATATTGGGATTTAAAACCACAATCACTTTCTAAGGACGATGGTTCTCATTAAATGAAAGGCCATCTTTTCAACTGAGCCTTTTCCTGGGAGCTGAGTTTGGAAGCAGGGATTGGAGAAAGTTTCGGGTCTTTTGCATAACAGAGTGAGACAGATCGGGAGTTCTCAGTGCCTCCTTGCCCCCCCCCACCACAAAAGAGGTGAGGAGGAAAGAGTTGGAGGAGGGCAGGAGGGGTAGAATGAGGTTAGGATACTACATAGGGTGAAATGGCCAGGGAACCACCCCCAGTAGTGGGATGGCCAAAAGGATGATGTCTGAGAGTCGATGTGAAGTCGTTTGTGTGGTTGCAATGAAGCATCCCTCCTGTCCTGCAATCTTCCCCACCCTGCAGTGAAGTCCACTGCTCATACACATGATTCGCGTGAATGGGTACTGGAGCACGTGGTAGACAGAATATTGGCCCTTAGGCTTATCCTAAGCCCTGGTACCTGTGATTATGGCAGATGACTTTACAGATGGGATTAAGTGAAGGATCTTGAAGTGGGGAGATTAGCCTGGATTATCTGGGTGGGCCTGATGTAATCACAAGGGTCCTTACAAGTGGAAGAATGAGGCAGACAAGGAGTGTCCGATTAGATGTGACTCTAGGAGAAAGGCACAGAGAGATGCAACAGCGCTGGCTTGGAAGATGGAGGAAGGGCGCTGACTCCAGGAGCTGGAAAAGGCAGGAAACAGAGTCTCCCGGGGAGCCTCGGGAAGGGAAAGCAGCCCCACTGACACCTACATTTTAGCCTTGTGAGGCGCATTTGGACTTTTGACCTCCAGAACCATAAGCTAATAAATTTGTGGTTTTAAGCCACTATGTTTATGGTAATTGTTACAGCAGCAATAGAAAACTAATACATGGTATAAATCAGGCCGAAGAGCTGAGTGCAAAGACAGGAAAATCTAAGCATGATTTAGGGGCAGGCATTAGGCCAGAGGGTTGCTGTGGCGGGCATCCTAGAATTTAGAGAGCTCAGTTTGAGTCAGACTTTGGGGAACTTTAAATAGGAGATTAATGAATTCAGACACTATCTTTGGGCCATGAAAAGCCACGGAAAGGTTCAAGAATAGAGTGATGTAATAAACGGAATTCAGAAGTGGAGACCAGGAGAGCTCGCTTTAAGGATGCCCAGGGATGCTCCAGGGGCTTGGCTGAGTCGGGGTGAGTGAACAGACCCTGGGACTGCACCCCCACTTCCCTAGAGCACCTTTCATTATTACCTGTTTCATATTCTGGGCTTCCACTTCAGATTTTACTTGAACAAGGCATTTTGTATGTAAAGTAACAAAATTAAAATACCAAACAAGCACAACTTGCTGTACAGAAAGGGTAAGTGTCTCGTTTCTGGTTGCCCAGCTTAGGTGGTAGGGCAGGGACTTATTCCCCAGGAATCTCAACCCCAAGTTCTGGACTCTTCTGGTGGAGGGCCAGAGAGACTGGAAAGGGCAGTAAACAAGGCCATCTGTTAGGTGATCCAGGTTTTAAGTCTGAGACTATGGAAGCTTCAAGTAGGAAAGGAAAGGAATGGATGTGAAAGACAAGCCCCACAAATCAACATGGCTGGGAGACCCAGTGGACCCAGGGGCACCAGCTCTTCCTCCTAAGGTCAGCAGGGGCGAGGAAGAAACACTATGCTGACCCTCCCACCCCAAGTCCAGTAACCCATTGGCAGAAGGAACAGGACACTTTCAAGCTCCAGCACAAAGGAGAGTCACATTAGCAGACTCCAAAGAGGGCACAGTAAAGATGCAGGGAATGCTTTTACAAGGACAGTCCAGTCTTGGGTTAACAAAGCAATAAAGGAATGAAGTGACAAAGCAGGAAGCAGAGACCTGGACTCAGGCTCCCGCCAATGATCCCAGAGAAAATACAGCCCCACCTATTAATGCCTTCATGACCCGGCTTCCAGGAAACTGGTAGATCATAAACAAGCTCTGTGATAGCTCAAAAGGAATGTTTAGGATCTTGGGGTTCTCTAAGCATGCTTTTCAATTGTCAGGGTATTGTTACCCTGGGACATTGTTACAGGAACATTATAGTGACTTGCGCATTATTACAATACACAAGGTGATTTAAACAGTAAAAAGGTTTTGGTGAATTAGTAGTTCTTTTGTTTCCTACAGTTTCGCAGCTCATCTTCAAAGACATCTTTTTAAAGTTTTCAGATTCATGGAAAAGCTGAATAGCTCTTACCCAGATTTTTTCCCCCTGACTCCAAATCTGTATATCTTACTGTTTTCTAGACACTCCACCCACCAGTTCTACCCTCACCTCCAGTTCAACTTGTTCAAAGTGGAAACTCAACCCCTTTCACTCCCACCTTGCTCTTCTCCCTCCTATATTTTGTACCTGGGTGAAATGTCCTTTTTACCCTTTTGGTCATACAAGCCCAAAATTTGGGGAGTCACCCTCATTCTTTTATCTTCTGTCCTGTCTCCTACCATCACTCTTTACAGCCACATAACACCAACCACCACCATAACAATAAATTATAGTGGCGATCATTTTTTGAGTACCTATTACATTCTAGGCATCTTAGAAATATTATTGCTAACCCTCACAAATCCTGACAAATTTGTACCATTATCCTCACTTTATGGCCCAAGAGTCTGAGGTTCAGAGACATTATTTCCTCAAGGTTCACCTGCTAGTAGGTGGTAGTTGGGGCCAGGATTTGAACCCACATCTGTCTGATTCTAAAGCATATGCATTTTCTACCACACAGGGCTGCATCCAATAGATCAACAATAGTTCTGCCAAATTTTCCTAAGTGTTACTAAAATCTGCCCACTTCTCTCCATGCATAGGGCTATTTGCTACTTTAGTATATCCTTCCATTAGTTCTCTCCTGGACCGATGGCACAGCCTCCTTGCTGGTCTCCCTACCTCTGGCCTTGCTGTATTCTCCAGTGGTATATTTTAAGCTGACTGACCATAAACACGTTCCTGGGTGCTCACCTGAGCCTACTGAATAGGAATCTCTAAGCCTTCATGGCAGTCTCGGTAACAAGGGCCCCATTGATTCTCATGATGGGACAGTATAGCCAAAGGCACCTCTAAGAAGAAAACTCTGGGCTCAAAATCTTCAGTGGCTCTTGGTCACCCCAGGATAGACTGAATACTCCTTAGCCTTACATTGAAGGGCCTTTTCTGATTCAGCTACAACTCATTCTTTCTAATCATGCTGGCACATAGAAGTCACCCAGCAAATTGATGCATAGTATGGTAAGCAGAATAATGGCCCCCAAGATGTCCATGTTCTTATCCCCCAAAACTGTGACTGTGTTACCTTATGTGACAAAAGAGACTTTGCAGATGTGATTGAGGTTATGGACCTTGAGAAAGGGAGACTATCCTGGATTATTCAGGTGGGCCCAGTCTAATCACACGAGGCATTAAAAGCAGAGACCCTTTTCTGGTTGGAGTCAGAGAGACACCATAATAGGAGAAGGGTCAGAGAGAAATAGAACACAAGAAGGACTTGACCTGTCATAGCTGGTTTTGAAAAAGCAGGAATCGGCCATGAACCAAGGACTGTGGTGGCCTCTAGGAGCTGGAAAAGGCAAAGAAAGAGATTCTCCCCTAGAACGTCCAGAAAATAATGCGGCCCTGCCAATACCTTGATTTTAGCTCATGTTGGACTTCTGACCTCTAGAACTGTAAGATACTAAATTTGTGTTTTACAGTGTTAAGTTTATGGTAATTTTCTATGGTAGCAATAGAAAATGAATGCACAGTTTTCTGACAGTGACCTGCCCATCCATATATCCACATGTACCATTTTCTCTGCCTGGAGTGCCCTGTCAGGAACTCCCCTTGGAAAACTCCTATCCACTCTTCAAAACTCAGCTCAAATGGCTGATTCAGACAGGTATTTATGTAGATTCCTTCCACTCCAATAGCACCCAATATTTATTCATGATAAGTGCTGACATCATCTTGCTTTGTGTTTACTTGTATGTGTACTTGCCTACATTCCCCATTCCCCTTAGGGCTAAGATCTTTTCTTGTTCATTTTGTACTCCCATCCTGGTATAGTGCCTAGCATTTAGTCAGTGCTCAAAAATATTCTCTGGGTAACAACTATGAACACACTGAAGGAATTGTATTATATAAGCACCTCATGTAAGCCAATACATGTTGGATTCTATGAAGTTTTTTATTAGAATATCAGGGTTTTCAGCATCAAAGGTAATGGTTTCAAAGATGAGTCTCTTTGAGATGGATAGTTTATGTTTATCACTTACACTTAATTACTTTCTTTAGAAATCAGATTATTTTTATTTTCCTTATATGAAAAGCATTTATGTCTATATTTTACTCCAGGCAGAAAAGACAGAAGAAAAAAGTTTCTTCAATTAAAGTCATGTCTGTATCCCAATGTCATTATCAAAGTTGGGTTTACACATCTTCCCAGAGCTTGGTTCTCACCGGTGCCCTCTCTCCACAGGCACACGAAGAAGCTGGGGGCTTTGCTGGGGCTCCTCCACCACAGCTGAGGATACCCTTGTAGCTGGGAAGGCCCTACCCAGACCTGAGGTAAGAAATCAGATGCTTCCAGAAAGAATCTGTCTTAGTCTGTCTTCTGTTGCCCATAATAAAATACCTGAAACTGGGTAATTTATAAGGATACAAACTTTAGTCAACCAGATCGAGTACTGGTTCCACTGCTTTCTAGTTACATGGTCATGAGCAAACTAGTCTCCCTGAGTCTTCCATCTTCCTCTATGGAGAGTGAAATCCATGCCCCACTTTCTTCAAAGGATTATGACAAAGACTAACTGAGATCACGGAAATAAAAGTGCTCTAAGAGTCTGGGAGTGAGGAATATAATGATTCACTTCTGTTTTCCTGCCTACTAGAAGAAACTGTATAGACAAAGGGTGGGGATTGGGTCAGCTGATCCCTGTTGGGTAGAACGTACGGAAAGTACGTCCTGAGGAAGGTGTCAGTGGCACCTGAGCTGGGTACAGTTTCTGTCGTCCTCATTCCTCATCCCCACCTGGCTTCGTCTGTTTTCTGTTGCTTAGAGCAGAATAACTGAAATAGGGTAATTTATAAAGAAAAGGAATTTTTTTCTTACAGTTCTAGAGGCTGGGAAGTCCAAGGTTGAAGGGCTGCCTCTGGGGGGGTCTTCTTGCTCGTGGGGACTTTCTGCAGAGTCCGCAGGCCTCCAGGGGCATCACAAGGCGCGGTGCTGAGTGTGCTGGCTCAGGTCTCTCTTCCTGTTCTTATGCAGCCCCCAGGGCCACTCTCATGGTAACCCATTCATCAGCCAGTGGCTGAATCCATTCGTAAGGGCAGAGCGTAAGGCCCCACCTCTCCCACTGCCACATTGGGGATTAAATTTCAGCATGAGCTTTGGAGGGGACAAATGTTCAAACCATACCAGAATCCTACAGTTTTGTCCCGCAATCCCTTGTTTGGCCCCACTCAATGTCGATAGGAGCCCAGGGCCCTGTCCCACACCTGCCTTGGGGCACAGGACAGGCTGTAAGATGTCACAAGGACTTATTTTCTAAGTTCCCTGGAGAACTGTTTTTGTTTGTTTCAACAAGTTGCTGGTTTCTCAATCCTGGCTACAAATTAGAATCACCTGGAGGCCGATTGCATTCTGATGTCACTGAAGAAATTCTTACCCACCGGTCTGTGATAGGTATTTTTCAAAGCTCCCCAGTTGACTTTGATGTGCCGCCAGGGTTGCGATTGTCACCAGGCAACGTTTTTTCAAATTTCTATTGCAACAAGAATCACCTGGAGTGAGCCTGAGGCATGCGGCGTGCAGGTGCCACTGGCCCGCCCCAGATGGCCCCCCTCCCTCCAGACTCTCATCAGCAGGTCTAGAGTGGAGCCTGGAAGTCTGCCAGGTTAATGTGCAACTCTCGAGAGTCTGGCACAGGTGGGCCCTGCCTGCCTCCCCAGACCCGAGCCCTGCAGCCTGCCCCGGGGAGCCCTGACCCTAGAGCCCACTACTAGTCAACAGTGCCATCTGTAGGAGCCCAGCCCCACCCACAGCTGAGAGGCCAGGACACTGGGAAAAGACACTTGGCTCCGGCCCCTAAAACAAAGGCTGAGGCTCCTCACAAGCACCTCTTTGTCTATACAGTGCTGACAATGCAAAGAGGAGAGGAAAAAGAGTGAGTGTGCGTTCACGGTGTCTACACAGGAAACACCCCTCCTTTGCCCCCAGGTGGCAAAAGCGAAGCAGGCCTTTATGACGTCCTCTAGTCACCACCAAGGCTTGAAATCCCAGTGCGGCTCCAGCCCCACCCTTTCTCCTAGTCACTGGGCCCTGCAATAACTTACCTTAAATTTCAACAGATTTTAAAGGCTGAATCTCAAAGAAGAGTTAAAATGAACATCTACCCATTACCCCCCACCACACATTGCAAACACCCAGTTGTTTTAGATTCATCCAGGTTTTGTTCATCCTGCCCCACAGCGAGTGTTTATACCACAGTCCTTGTGGGCCACTCTACTTATAGCTGCATGAGATCACAGCCGTCCTTTCTCCAGGGAAGGCTGTGAAACAGGAGCTGCAGCATCAGAACATTATGGCTGGTGTATCGGGAATCAATAACATAACTAGGAAATCTGAAAGCATAAGAAGTGACTGTTCATCGGAATACTCTTCACCCGCTTGTCGGTTGCCACTGCCTGACACCCGCCACCGATAGAGTACAGATGAACCCCGACTCCTTCCCTTCAGATTCTTACTGGCTGCAAGCCGCCTGCCATGTGTGGGAGCAATGTCAGGATTACAGGAGGCGGAGGGACTTGGAGCCATTTCTGCACACACTTGCCAGAGCCTTGCTGCATTCCAAATTCCCCTGACGTGTTTCAGACAGCACGTAGGCGCGTGTGCTTGTTAATTCCTGACATGGGTTTGGATCTTCTGTACAGGAGGGGCAGCTGCTATACGGTAGCCGAGTGTCACCTGCACTGCGGATGCTGCGATATGCAGTCACTGCGATGCCTTCCCTTGTTTAGGAAAGGTTGAGGCTCATTCTTTTTCCCCAAAGGTATTATTCTTCATAATTCCATCCAGTAAAGGAAAATGTCACGGTGACTTGCTGCGTCCTCAGTGCGACGTGACCTTACCGAGGCAGGGACCATGCTTGACCATGCTTCACTGGACGGCCAGCCCCCCATCGCCTCCCTAAGTCCTCTGCACTTACTGGGCCCTTGTAAATGTTAATTGAACAAAAGAACAAATCAACTCATGACAAGCTATGCATAACTTGGTTGTATCCAAATTTAATCTCGCTGCCAAGGTTTCACAACATACATTGAGAGGTGAGAATTTGAGGCATGCCCTAAATTCCACCAATAATGCCAAGGCTTCTGTGAAACATCAGCGAAGAGGAAAACAGTGGTTTATGGAATCTCATGAAAATCTGTTCATGGCAAAAGTCACATATTTGCAAACAATTCTAACAAAATGACCCAGAGGCACTTTAAAAGGCTCTAGGGCTTTGTGAGGCTCTGGGTGACTTCTTGGCACAAACCTTTCCTGGCACTTTGACTTGTATTTTCCTGCCTGACAGGACACATTACTCAGAGCGTTGACATAAAGCTTCTGTGGTCAGCCCTGGGAGGACGTGTGCACACACACGGAAGATGGAGAATTGAGACTATTTTAGTGCCGCTCCACAAAAGACATCTGTTTTAAAAACATGTTTATGTTTGACACAAAAATATATTTCACTAAATTATGGCATGAATTGACATATTCGTGGGCCTTAGAGGAGATCTAAGTTTAACTTTGGAGCTCTCTCTTCAATTTTATGAAAGCTTAGAATTGCCAAGGAAGTAGGGTACCAATACTCTGGCAAGGAAGTTTGTCCCCTGGACGCCCTCTGAGAAGGATGACCCAGCAGGGCTGCCACTATTCACACATTATGCTTAACTTAAAAGATTTCTCTGAATATGCAATGCACCTTAATTATTTCTATTATGTTCTATTCTGTTTTTTTAAAATGCTGGTCACATCTGCTATGTTGATAACCTGCCCCTCTACTGGACTGTGATCTGTAGTTGGAATAATACTGCATTAGAAAAATGAAGACTGACCCCAAACTAAAGACTATCAGAAAGCCACAAAGACTGCTTGGAAGATTTAGGAATGCTGTGGTCAGATCCATACCCTGAACATACTCATCAACTGTGGCCCTGCAGTTCGTGGTCTGGGATGCTGGCCTGCCTGGATGCACTGGGGTGGCAAGACGCTGGGCTCACAAAATGGGGAGTAGGGATAGGTCAGGGCTTTGCATTCTTTCTCCTGCAATACAGTGTGATCAGGGGCAAGCCACCACTTCTACCTCTGAGTGGAGGCTCATAGAGCTCTGTCATCCAGGAAGAAACGTCCCATCCTTTGAGGTGAAACTCAAATGTCACTGTCATGAAACTTTCCTTGACTCTTACAGTTGAAAGTCTTCTTTCTTCTTAACACAGCACTTAATTTACACCCTGCTTTATGTACATAACCCTTCCTAAACTATGGATTAATTATGCTTCAGGCTTATTTCCTTTATTGACTGTAAGTACCATGAGGACTGTGATGTCTTATTTTTATATCCCTGTATCTAGCACAGTGCCTTACACATATTAGGTGCTCAATCAATATTTGGGACATATACAAAGAGGCCAAAGAATGTTTTGTTTTATTCAGTCATTCCTCGGTATCCATGGTAAATTAGTTCCAGGACCTCCCTGCAGATAACAAAATCCACAGATGCTCAAGTCCCTTATATAAAATGGTCTAGTATTTGCATATAACCTATGCGCATCCTCCTGTACACTGTAAATAATCTCTAGGTTACTTATAATCCCAAATACAATATAAATGCTATGTATATAGTTGTTATACTGTGTTGTATTTTTGTTTTTTATTGTTTGGAGACAGATTGTCACTCTGTCACCATGGCTAGAGTACAGTAGCATCATCATAGCTCATTGCAACCTCAAACTCCTAGGCTCAAGCAATCCTCCTGCCTCAGCCTCTCACATAGCTGGGACTACAGGTGTGCGCCATCACGCCCAGCTAATTTTTCTATTTTTTTGTAGAGATGGGGTCTCGCTCTTTCTCAGGCTGGTCTCGAACTCCTGAGCTCAAGTGATCCTCCCACCTTGGCCTCCCAGAGTGCTAGGATTACAGGCGTGAGTCATTGCCTCCAGCCTGTGTTGTATTTTATTTGTATTATTTTTATTGTTGTATTGTTTTTTTTTTTTTTTTAAAAAAAATTTTGATCCAAGGTTGTTTGAATCCATGGATGTGAAACCCATGGATATGGAGGGCCTACTGTACCTGAAAGGTGAAAATTATTTGTCTTTGAGAAAGTGTCACTAAAATTCTGTAAAAGACTCACTTATCCAGCATTGGAATTTCTGCACCTTTTACCTTCTTCCTGCCCATCTCTTAATTCATCCATCCATCCTTTCATACATCCATCTTTCTATCCATCTTCCATCTATCCCTCCTTCCAGCCATCCTTCCAGCCATCCATCCTTCCATCCTTCCATGTGACATTTATTGAGAGTCCACTGTGTTTCTATGCTAATCACCATGGTTACTTAGATGGGTGTGACAGTCCCTCCTCTGGATCCCAGAGTTGAGTGGGGCAAAAGGCAAGTGAGAGGGTAATGACCACATAGTGTGAGAGGTGCCATGAGGAACGGCAGTGCTCTCTCACCATATATTTTTTGCGTGCTTGCCTCAAACTTTTTAAACTCTTCTCTACCTACAACGGTTTTGTTAAGCTTTATAGCCTATAGTCTGTATTATGAAAAACAATAGCTGCATACAAATATAAAATTGTTATAATACTGAATATCCATTTTCAAAATGTTTACATATATCTAAAGCAACAGATGATAAAGTGGGAACAACAATACAGTGTGGAAAACAAACTATTTAAGTTGAATAACCTCACTCTACTGCTTAAACTCTTCATAGGCTTCCCTTTGCTCTAAGAATAAAATCTGAACTGAAGTCTGACCATGGCCTAAAGGTTTCCGCCTGATGTGGTCCCTACCAGCTCTGGTCATACCCCTCTTCTTCCACTGTGTGGCAGCCATGTGGGCCTTTTTGTTCCTCTGCTTGGTACATTCTTCCTCTGTCCCTTCTGGGGGCACGCTCTTCTTTAATCCTTCACATCGTCTCAACCCAAGAACTCATCAGAAGGGTCTTCCCTGCCCACCTTGTGTAAAGACAGTCGCCCTGATCTTTTCCTTCATAGACCTAATCACAGTGTGTAATTATTTCATTTGTTTACTTGTCTGTCTTGCTAGACTATGAGCTCCACAGGCTGTTCACCAGCCTATCCCCAGAGACTCATATGGGTTCTGGCACACGGTAGACACTATAAATACATTTTAAATAAATGCATGTTAGGGCGGCTCACAGAAAGAGCATCTCCTTGGGAAGGGAGGACATCTTTCACCAGCCAGGAAAGGGCCCTGCAGAATCCAGCAGCGGAACAACAGCGACACCAAGTGCTCAGTCAGCGTCACCCACGGCATCTATTCCTTCCCAGAGATCTCAGTCATTAGGCGGCTGTTCCTGGCATTTTAACGTGGACGCTAGTCCACTAAGTTTGTTTCTTTATTCATTTCCTTAATATAAAAAAATCCAAATACTGCCTTCAAACATTTCCCACCACAGAGCAGGACATTTTAAAGCATGTGGCCTCCAGCTAGACAGCCTTTAGGAGTTGCTACCGTAATTTCCCCTTTTTTTTTGCTAACCATTTGGAAACCTTACATTTTCAAACCTGTATGCTTTGAAAAGGCCTGCTTGCTTCTACTTTGTTTCTCAAGCTTTGCTTTGATTTACTGTATTTAATTTGCTTCACCTTCTAATTTGTTAAATGACACGTTATTAAAATTCCCCAGGGAGCCCGCAGGAATCTGTGCTGCTGAGAGACAGAATGCATTCTGGAAGAGTCGATGACTCACATCCAAGCACCCCCTTACTGGGTTTTGGAAACCCATTATGTTATTACTGAGGAGCCACTATGGAGAGAGTCAGCGTTGGCCTGGAAGCTGCATCAGACGACTCACGTCTTCGGCTGATGCAGAAAAAGCCCGCTCCGCCTTGTCATTCCCGCCGTCCATCAGAGCGTCGGTCTCTGCTGCTGCTGGTCCTCGGCGCGAAGAAAGTGACCCTGATCGCTCATCGCACCTGCTTGTTTTCTCTCATTAGTCATCCCTACAAGACAGGAAAACAGAACGTTCTCGCTCAATTAGAATGACGCCAAAATGCATCCCCGAGGTCTGTCCAGCGCTGGCAAGAGGAAAATACCAGCCGCAGAAGAGGCCATGAGGCCGCGACGGCCAGCGCGCAGCCTGCGTCCCCGGACGGGGTCATGAGGGTGATTTAGTGGCGCTGCCAAGGCAGGACGGCATCGTGGCGGTAGGCAAATGGAAGTAAGTGTTGAGTAAAGGAAGTGCAGGCAAACGATGGTAACAGAAAGGCTCCTAATATTTACAGAGCTAACCCTGGAGGAAGGCTAGGGCAAACTTTCTTTACACGGTGAGAAAAATAGATCCCAGCACTCTCCTAAACGTTATTAGATGGCTTTAGGGACCATCTTGTCTCTCTAATAAAAATGGAGGCAACTTCTCCCAGCAGAGACCAAAGCCCCGGGGCCTCTTTGCTAATGGCATGTGTTTCTACTCCACACACCCATTTTGTTTTTAAAAATAAAAAATATGCGGTAGTTGTTTGATCTGATGCATGTTTCTTATACAAGAAAAAAGTCATATAACACAGAACTATATATGAAAAAGAGAAGAGTTGCCTCACCTTACCTTCTTTCTCCATAAGCGTTTTTTTTAGAGCAATTTGGTATATGGTAGTGTGTGTGTACACGTACCCATATATAAATATATATGGATGTATTAATATATACATCTGTACATATACACACATATTCGTGCTATTTCCCAAGTGCAGTTTTTATTGTTCCTTTGTTTTTGGTCCAGTTGGAATCTCAGGCACACTCCTCCTTGGTCTGTGCTGTGTTGGCCTGTCCCTGGAATCTGACTGCCCAAACTCCCCTGGCACCTAGTGCTGGCTTCCCTACGTCCCATTCCCCTACTCCTTGCTTGTTGGATTTGTGTATCGTGGACGTGCATTCTGGATTTTGTGCATGCCTTCCTGCCACCCTCTGGCTTTCTTTAAAAGCACATTTCTTTCCCCGCTCCCCAGAGTCTCGCTCTTGTCCCCTGCACCTAGAGTGCAGTGGCAACATCATAGCTCACAGCAACCTCAAACTCCTGGGCTCAAGCAATCCTCCTGCCTCAGCCTCCTGAGTAGCTGTGATTACAGGTGTGCACCACCGTGCCTGGCTATTTTTTTTCCATTTTTAATAAAGAAGGGGTCTTGCTATTGCCCAGGTTAGTCTCAAACTCCTTACCTCAAGCAATCCTCCCGCCTGGGCCTCCCAGAGTGCTAGGATCATAGGTGTGAGCCCCCACGCATTTCTGATAGAGACCACATGTCCCCCAGAATCATTTCACCCCAGTAAAGTCCACCCCTTCCTTTATCTCACCCACCCACTGTCAGTGTCACAAGAGTCCCCAGGCAGCTTCCAGGATGTCTCCTTACCTTTAGGTATGACACAAAATTCTACCCCTGTTTCCTGGTATGTCTCTCTGTCCCTCAATCTGCCTGCAAGCTTGTTATCTTGCTGCCTGGACACCCAGGCATGGCTCTCTCAGCACGAGGGGTTCCCAAATTTGGACAAGTGGAAGGCACATCTATCCCCCCTTACACACAAAATCTGTTTGGCATTTTGTGTTTATTACATGACGATGGCCACTTTGCTTAAGAATAAAATAAGAAAGAAATGAGTCATTATTAGAAAGGTTGTCACAGTAGTTTCAAAATGAAATCATTTTGCTATTTGCTTCTAAGTGGGACTGTAATGTTGTCTTCCAGGTCTGTCTGCTCCCCCCCCCCATATCTTTTCACATCCTTCATTTTTACCTATAATTTCTTTTGCATTGATTGAGAAAGTATTTACTCAAGGCACAGCTCCGCCATAGGCACCGTGAGGGATGTGAAAAAGCCATGGGGCCAACTCTTTTAAAAAGGTGCTAATTGAATTTTCCCACATAAAACCCCCCATAGCATTTTATTTCCTAACTCTGCTTCTCACAGTCAACTTCATTTGCCCATTTAATGCAATTTGCTCCTCTTGATAAGATTCTATTAAGTGATTATTAAGACATTCTGAGCTACTTCAGTCAAGTACGCCTCTAATCATTACCTACCTCCTGGGGGTGGTGCGAGGTGTAATTAGTTAAAGCTCACTGTTACCTCCCAACATCCGGAGCTAGGAGATGAGACCACATCCACACAGCCGGTCAGTCCGTGGGGCCCGACGCAGCCTGTCTCGTTTACCTAAATCCCACAGATGCAGGTTTGCTGGGAGCCAGCGTTGGGTCTGTAGGAACAGGCAGAGCACTGGAAGTCACCTATCTCTATGTACATCAAATTGTATCCCTCAGGGTTGATTTCCTTTGGATTCTAAACCACATTATTTAATAATCCTCATCTTAGTGTTAATAAAGCAAACACTAAAAACTTCCTCTAAGAATTGAGATGTGCTGAAGCAACTTAGCACTACCCTCAAACTTATCACTCTTTTATTCTTTCAGAAATATTTATGGAACTCTTACTGCACGTGAAGCACCAGATTGGGATCTAAGGCACAAAGTTGAGAAAGAAAGTCATCGCCCTCAAGGGATTTATAATCGGTAAATGACACAAATGGCAGTTTACATTTACGCAAAAACCTACCTACTCTGGGTGGGGTGGAGAGCCTCCAAGTGGTTTAAATATTTCACTGATGAAAGTACTCAAACCAAATACCAAAGGCCCCAGGGCTCCCGGAGTCAGTTTTCTCTCTGTGAGCTAGTTTAAGTCCAGGGAAGATTAGAAGCATTTAATTAGCCGAGGGAGGCACACTGCTTCAGTAGGCACACAGGCAACAGTGAGAAAAGGCATGGATAACATCCCTGTAATAAGGGATCAGGTAGAAATACCGGGAAAAGAAATAAGAATTCACGGAGCATGGCAGTGTGGGAACACTTTAGTGTAAAAGCAAATAGCTTTACAAACCCCAGCAGCTTCTGAGGGCTCCTTGCATTACAGTGCAGTACAATGATTTATTGTCATAATGACTCAAACACACTAAGAAAAGTTTACAGTATGGCTACCAGGCTGGGGAATAGGTAATAGAGAATGATTTCCATCAAAAAATATTTCTAGAAATTTAGATCAGTTCTTAAGATGATTTAAACCAGTTCTTAAAGTAATTCCTCAGTAAAAAGATGCAGTAGGCAAATTCTAGTTCAAATAAAGAAGTGCTTTCTAGCAATTTTAGCTTCCCTTAAATGGATTTGGCGACTTTGAGAGGTGGTGAGTTTCCTATGGCTTTGAGGAGTTTAAGCAAAGTATGGACAGCCACCTGTGAGGCTGCTGCAGAGGGACTTCAAATGTCCACTTGTGGGTCAAATCTAGCCTGCCACAAGTTTTGCACAGCCCAAGAGCTAAGAATGGTTTTTACATTTTAAATGTAAAAAAAGCTTTTCAGTGAGAACAGTTGCTCAATTTTGCCTCTACCTACAAAGCCTAAAATGTCAACTATCTGGCCCTTTACATAAAGTGTTCGCCAACCCCTGCTGTAGAGAGTTGTTGTTTCCCAACTCTGAGGTTCTAGGATCAGAAGCACACCTCATTTTCTGATCACGCTTTGATCAAAATGACTCTGTATCAAAACTCCTTCACTACCCGAGTAGAAGGTCCCTTGACAAGACACAGTTTTAAGTAACAGTTGTGTGTTACATTCACCCAACTCTAACAGCAAATATGTAAGATCCAACACTCAGTATGGAGCAAGGTTCTAGGTCACTCCACTCCCCGCCTCGGAGGTTACGCGGGTTCCATTCATGTTAATGTGTGCTCAAGGCAGCCCAGGCGCGGCTGGGAGTCCCTTCTCACCCAGCTTTGCCGGTGGGGCGGCTTTCGTGTGCAGCTGTGGTCCAGGGGATGTCTGTGCTGGATACAGAAATTGCCACGGCACTGGTCACAGGACACCTGCAGCCTCTCTTTTTTCTTGCATCCCTCTTTTGAGCACCGGTATGTAAAAATCTTCTTCTTACTCCTCCGAGGCTGAAATTTACAGTCTCTGTCTATGTGATTGCTGACCACTACGTCTAGTATCTCTCCCTTTTTTACTGAGATAGGGACATTACAGAGTGGGCACACAAATCAACCTTGATCTAGTGTTAGGTGATGCTTGTTGGGATACACAAATGCTTCTCATTCTTACATATTAAATATTATACTTTCAGATTGTACTTAATGGCCAGGGAGAAAGACAACTCCGTGTGCTTCACTAGGCAAACAGAAGAAATGGCATATTTCAAAGTCACTCAGATCTCCCCTCACATCAGTGCCAAATGGGACAACATCTCCTGGGGCATCCCACACACAAAGGCCAACAATTGTGGGACCATTCTTAGGGGTTCCACCTGGGAAGGTGGCGGAGGTAAAGGCCACCTTCTCTTGATGGTGGATGCAAGGGCCCGGGCCCACTGTGTTATTTTTACTCTGAAAGAGAAATGCCCTTAGGAAAACATATATATTCAAAATTTTCTAATGTTTTTCTCCTATTTTTTTTCTCCAAGTGTGGAGGGAATAAAAATCTCAGCTTCGACAAATGCCATCTCTACCTATTCTGCCTTTGCTGGGGATTAGCAACCCTTGGAAGGCGTTGGTCTCCAGGCATTCTGGGGACAAGAAACAAAAGGCTGGTCCTGTGGCCACCACAGGTGGAAGGCGGTGGTTTCAGTAATGTCAGCGTGATCCCTGGGTCTCTGTGAGAAAGGAGAAACAAAGCGGAAGAAAACCCTGACATAGCCCCGTTAATCTTAGCTTAAGGTAATAAATTCCACTGCTCAAGCCAAGAGAACAATAGTCTCCAGAGGATTTCATAACCTCCAAAGACAAATTTATGTTTTGAGTTAGTCTTAAAAATGTGTATCTATACGTCTGTTTGTGTTTTTCCTAGCATCAGTGTGCCTAGACACAGGCAAGTCACTCTGGGGACCACAGCACGCAGTATGTGACATTAAGAACTACACATTGTAAGTATTTGTTAATTGCTTCAAGGAATTGCACAGGCGTGCACACATATCTCCTCCCAGCCCAGGGCCGTGTGACTTCTGCCCCTGCCTCCCACTCTGCTGTCTGTCAGATCACAGGGGCACAGAGCAAAGTTTACTGCACAAAAAGAGCCGAACTCACGCCACAAGCCCTACGTGGATTCTCCGTCTTCCATTTCCGAAGTCCTGAGTAAAAAAAGATGATGGTCATGTCACATTTTACTAAACATTCATTTTGTGACCTGAAGTCCCTCTTGAAAACACCATTTTCACCCACTGTGGGTGCTTTCACTGTGACTATTTTCATAAGCATCTGCAAGAGGCTAGAAATGTCCAAATATTATTTGGAGACAAACTGTGGTCAGGAACCTGCAAATAGTTTCCCTTCTGTGTCTCCACCTCCTGGTCCCCTGCTCTCCCTCCCTTTCTCCTTACACCTCTGTCCTTCCCCGACAGCTCACACGTACGCTCTCAGCTCCTCCCAGACAGTAGGCGTAGACCATGCGTGCAGTAAATGACAATCTGGATGGGCACATTTCCTCTGTCGCAGAACCGTGTCTTGTCTCCCAGCCTCCCCCACCCTCCTTCCGTGGCCCCGTTTCACAATTAGAATCCAGCGCAGAGTGGAAAGAGCTGGCACTCAGCAGATGGCTGTGGGCAGCACCTTCGCACAGCCGGGTCGCCCACACCTCGGCGGAAAGAACCGGGGAGGCCATATGTCGTTGCCGCTGCTGTTGCCAGCTGAAGGGAGGCTTTGTTCTTTTGATGGGTTTGTTGTGAAAGGGGAACATAAATAATACACACCCTCTACTCCTCCCCAGCAATCTGGGCAGAGCTCGCTGGCAGTCCTCGGGGTGGCTCGGAGTGCCCCAGTTGTTCCCTGAGCACGGTTGGGTATGAGGGCTGGTCTTGGCCACCGGATGGATTAAGTCTGATTAATTGCCAATGGTAAATAATACTCCTGTTGCTTTTCTCGTATTTAATCAGCAAACGAGCTCTTCCCTGAAACAATCGAGTTTCCCTATAAAAATTCAGATGTTTGTTTTCACACAACCCAAAAAGCTTCATACAGAGTAGTTTGGAGCAATGGACGCCCCACCACGCTGAGCAGTGTGTGTTGGCGCGGAGGGGAGGGCTAGGTGGGAGCAGGGGCAGAAGGGAGGGGAGCAGAGTCAGGATGTCCTCACTGCTCTCCAGGAAAAGAGGGTCAGAGGATGGAGCCTCCAGGTGTGTGCTGCCATCAACCAGCCGGGTTTGTTTCTCCTACAGAAAGCTGCTTGCTTCTCGTCACTCCTTTCCAGCTGTGAGCGGGCAGCACAGCCTTGCTCACACCTGATTCAGTCCTGCAGTGCAGGGCATGTCATAAATTCTCAATAATTTCTTGTGGATAATTGAATGAGTGGTTAAATGAATGACTGCTTCTTGCGTTAAATTCTTGATAGTTTAAAATGTGTTTTGGGAACATATAGTGTGTGTTTGCACACATGCATGCACATGCACATATATATACACCTATATATGTATATGCACACACAAAAAGGGTCTAAAATAATCTATTCATAGAATGTACAGCACCAAGAGTGAACCATGATGTAGACTATGGACTTTAGGTAATAGTGTCTCAATGTAGGTTCATTGATTACAGCAAATGTACCACTCTGGTGGGGGGTGCTGATGATGAGAGAGGCTGTTCAGGGGATAGGTGGGAAATCTCTGCATCTTCTGCTCAGTTTTGCTGTGAACCTCAAACTGCTCTAAAAAATAAAGTATTAATTTAATAAAATAACATCTATCCAAGATATTAACAGTATTTAATATTATTTATTGCTGGTCTCTATCTTCTGTTTTTCATGTATTGCTTTTATCATTAGAAAAAAATTAGCTTCATTTGGGAAAGGAAGCAAAACATGTAACATTTGTCTTAGGAGTCTCAGGGCTGAGGAGTGTGTTAGTAGGAAGGAAAAATGAACCCAAACAGTATCAAACATCATCATCATAGGAATTGCAATTTAAACAGAAACTAGAGTGAGTGCCCTGTGTCAGGCACTGTTCTGAGTATTTTACATGCATTAAGTGTAATCCTTATGACCACAGAAAGAAAACCCATTAATGGATTTCTTTTTCGCAGAAAGAAAACCCATTAATGCCAATGATTTATTTGCATTATCTTAAACAGTGTGCATAATGCAAAGATGAATAAATGAACACAAAATACAGTGTACAACAATTTCTGGATACTAGTGTGTAACTGACAACTGGGCTCTGAGGTACGGCAATGTAAAGAAGTCCACCTGAATGACAGCTCCTGCCTTATTGGGTTTGCAAGGAATAAATGAGCTATGGAAGTTTCAGGCACTGTCCTTGCCTCTGAGATGAGACTTAATGAATGATAGTTATTCTCTTCAACCCTCAGTCTGGTTCCTTCCTGGGATCCTTCCGCAGGAGAATGGTAACATCTTGGGCTTCAGCTGCAGCATCTGGAAATACTAGCAGCAATGACAAATGACCACTTGTGTGACCTGAGTGTGGGCCAGCCCCAAAGTAGTTGTTTGATAGCTGTCAGTCTATCCATTAACTTTGCCGGTTGAGTAGTAGTAACCTGTATCCATCCCATTTGCCGACACACTGATATCAGCTGGGATCTGTGTAAACACCACGAGACTGCCAAATGCCTTCTGAAGCACCACTCCCCACTAAAATTCTTGTTCCATGCCACTGTCATGTAAAATGGATTTTAGTTGAAAAATGTTACTTCTTTCAACGTCAGTAATCTATACAGAGTTGTCACCTCCATTAACTCCACTATTTGTTAGAGTTCACGGATCATGCACTCAATGAATAGGCGAGGCAGCTGTGAGTTTTTGTGGAGTGTAGCGAGGACTCAAGTTCAGGAGACCGAGTGTTAATCCTGACTCTGCCGCTCACATAAGGCTTCAGTTTTCCCCACCCTAACACGAAAGAGTTGACTGTTCACTGTTGCTTCTAGCTAGGACATTTTGTGAGTCTGAGCTAACAAAGCCTTCGGGCAAAAAAGAGGCAGCAACCTATCCCTGAAACAGGGGTGTTATAATGAGTGCACAGTGGGCCCAAACCTGTAGGTTCATAAGGCCGGTGCTCTGGCATGACAGACGGGCCAGTCTTCATTATCCCTCAGAATAGACGTCTTAGAAGAGGCAAGTGTGGATGGGTTTTGTCGGAACGGAGGAGCAGAGCCTTTCTGTTCTAGCGGAGGGGGTTAGAGAAAGGAGCCTGAGAAAGGTTTTCCTGCTTGGAAAATGTTAAGGTCAGCCCAGCTGGGGCAGAACATGCAGTAGAGGAGCATTTAATAAAAAGAAGAACACCTTACAATTGTTGAGTTCGGCAAACTTCTGTGGGGCGCCTGCGTGTGCCAGGCATAGGCTGGTACCGGGATGACGGGAGACCTGGTCCTCGCCCTCAGGGAGTTTGCCATCTGGTGCTCCAAGACCCCTGACTTTTGGGAGAATGGAAGCAGTGGAGGGATCCTCATGCTTCCGAAAGAGGCGTCTAGAACAATTGAAAGATTACCACCCCAGAAATGAAATCTGAGTTGAATGGCTCTGCAACGTTGGCAGGGAGGAAGAGAGTGAGGGATTACGTCTTTCCCTTTAAGATATTTGATTCCCTTCTCCAGGCTCCCCGTGGTGCACACTCCCCTGCACGCTGTTGACAGTTACTGTTCTAAAACGTGGACAGCCCTGGGTCACTCTGCACCGACACACCGACACATCGTTGGCTCTTCATTTGCTGTGGGAAACTCCCAGCACAGCGTTTAAGGCCCTTCACAGGATGACTTCAGCCTATTTTCCTAGCCTCATCCCCGGGCTCATCCTTACGCAGCCCAGAATATTGCAGGATGCACTTTTATCCTGTTGCTGTTGCTGTGCTCTTGCCCATTTCTTGATGTCTACTCCCTCTTCTCTTTATAGGACCAACTCAAATATTATCCTTCCTGAGAAGACTACCCCTAACTTACAAATTCATTCCATTTAGCTCAACAAAACATTCACTGAATCCCTTTTCTTCCGGTACATAGTACATTGTCCTAGATATGCAGGCATCCCAGTGAGTTAAATCCTCCAAATATGAAGGGATTGTGAATGAAATTACTAGATGACTCTAATTTGCAGACTAGAGTTTATCTTGCATGTCAAACCTTGTCAATTGACAGTGGCTACCTGGCATGCTATGCAAAGAAGGCTACTGATGCAACATTTTGGTCTAGCAGGAGAAGCACAGTGATTGATCAATGATGTCTGCTGCAGTCACAGGAGTGGGTGACAGCAAACATGCCCTTTGCCTAAACTTTC
Source organism: Cheirogaleus medius (assembly GCA_008086735.1). Classification (NCBI taxonomy): domain Eukaryota; kingdom Metazoa; phylum Chordata; class Mammalia; order Primates; family Cheirogaleidae; genus Cheirogaleus; species Cheirogaleus medius. The sequence goes on from VBSM01000529.1 coordinate 63,593,880, forward strand.
ACTGGACACTTCCAAAGGGCACATACTTTTTTGTGGTTGTTAATATAATCTTGTCTCTGATTTTTTTCTGTTAATATAATAAGCTCTTAGTTGCTATGAGCCAGTTTTTCAGCTGTCTGTTTCCTTTTTCATTGACTTCATCCACATTTGGCCTATAGATTCTTTGAGGCTTCCATTTGCATGAAAGTTCCTAACATCCATAGATCTGGCTAAATAATAATAATAAAAAAGGCAGCTGTATTAAATAACTTCCATTGATATTGGGAATCATGAAGGAATTAATATTTGGAATTTTTGTTTTTAATGCTCTGAGCTTCAAATGCTGCTGATTGTGTGGCTAATCCTGTCTAATGCTGTCTTCCACATTCAATTAATAACGTGCCCTGGATGCTTAACGATGAAGTGCAGTATGATTTCCATCCAGCTGTTTGGAGAGCAAAATGCTTTTGCAAAAGACTAACTATACCTCTTCCCCTCCTTGTTTGACTGGGTGCCCATGGTAGGGAAATTTGTGCCCGAAGCTCAAGCCAGGTCCTCCACCTCTGTACAGACAATTCCTAATGAGGTTTCTTTCTAATGCAAGTCAGGCAGCCACACAGTGTCCAGTGATCAAAGTCAACTCAGATTAAACAAGGAAACCTCCCCAGTTGAGGCTGAAAGCAGGTCTTATCTACTTTGGGTATTTTTTTGCTTTCTCCATAGGGTCTGAAAGTGATTATCTTCCCAATCAAGGAACAACCACTGAAAAGGAATGTGACCCGTGTAAAGCCCAAGGGCACACAGGTTTCTCTAACCAGAAACACGCCTGGTAGTGTGAGGGGCCGCCTGCGATGTCTTCACTGCCAAGGGACAGGGGAGGGAACGAGAACAGAGCCTGGATGCCAAACGCTCTGCTGGGGGTGAGGCAGCTGCCATTTGAACTAATGCTTTTTAAAATCTCCTGCTGGGGAGAAGGCTGGGGAAATGCTAATGGATGTAATGAACCAAGGCTCCCAGGAAGGGAGAGAGAGCAGTCCCACGGGCTGAATCCTTAAAACTAGAGCAAGGAAAGCGCTTTGGAAGAGAAACAGTGGAGCAAGAGTGTGGCCCAAGAAATGGGCAAGAGCCCTGAAACTGAGGTCCTGGAAGTCAGCCCTTTATCCTTGAAACAAGGGATTTTGTCTATTTCTAGCACAGAGATGAGAGGTGGGTGATTAACTCCAAACATGTGTGCCCCGTGTGCTTCAGGAAGGCCTCAGGGAGGAGGGGAGAGTTCGCACCTCTAGGCAGCAGCAGAGGGGGAAGAGGGAGAGCCCAGGGCAGTGGGGCTGTGTCCTCACCCAGACTCCTGCCCTGCCTGTGTCCACGTCCCGGCTGTCTCGGCCTTGTCTGTGGGCATTCAGCGGGGCACCTGTAGCCACCTCGGCCCCTGGATTAGTTTCCCATCGCCACTGAACAAACTACCACAGACTGAGTGGCTTAAAACAAAACACATCTATTCTTTTATATTCTGGAGGCCAAAAGTCCAAAATGGGGCTTATTTGGCTAAAATCGAGGTGGAGGCAGGTCTCATCCCTTCTGCAGGGTAAGGGAGAGTCCATTCTCTTGAGTTTCCCAGCTCCTAGCTGCCACCTACGTTCCCCGGCTCACGGCTTCTCCCATCTTCAAAGTCAGTAGTGTAGCACCTTCAGATCTCTCTCGCCTTCCTGCCCCCCTTTTCCCTTTGTAAGAACTTTTATGATTATGCTGGGTCCACTTGTATAATCCAGGATAATCTCCCTATTTTGAAATTCTTAATCACAGCTGCAAAGCTCCATTTATCATGTAAAGCAACGTATTCACAAATTCCAGGGGTCAGGACCTGGACGTCTTTGGGGGCCATTATTCTGCCTGCTGCATCCCCCTCCAGTCTCACCTCAGCAGCTGGAGTGTCAGAGTGCTGGGCTGTCCCAGGGGCTGGGGCTCAGGGGCCAGGGTGAAGGTGAGTCAGACAGGACGGGGACGGCACCGCTGGCATTTCTTTACTCTCCCTTCATCTACTGATCCCACCTGGTTTATAAGTGGCAGCCCCAGGAACAGTCTCCCACTTCTGCCACCTTCTGGATGGACAATTTGCCTGGAGCTTGGACCGTCTCTACCCATGCCCATGTGTTTGGGCCTCCTTGTTATGCCTCAAGTTAGGGCTTGACAGATACGGAGAGTTAATAAGCTATTTTCCCCACCCACTCTTCCTCACCCACTTGCTAGAAGCAGTTCTTGGATCACCATGACACCAAGGGCCATCCCCTGTTATGAATTAAAATGCGGTTTCCAATAAAAGCAGTGTTAATAACAACGGAGTGAAATCACTGAAATTGTACTATGTTCAAGGTACATATGTGTCAAACAAATTTGTTGGGTGGCTTAGGGCTGTCCTTCTCCTTAAACTGTTATTTCTATGGCAAAAATGCTGTTGAGCAGCAGACATTCATTAGCTGGCTCTGCCTGAATGGTAGTTTTCCAGCTACTGTGCTGAACGTAGTATTTCACTGCATTGCCTGGCCCACACTCGTGCCTCTGTGATTGCTCTACTAAATTGCTCCCTTCCTAGGAGTTTTATTGTTTCAATGGTAGCTTCCGTTCCCTCACTATACTGTAGAGACAATGAGCGTGCCTCTTTGCCTTAAGAATTCTTAAGATAATTTACAACATTGGGACCTCAATGTAAGGTTAATGTGAAGAGCAGGGAAGTGCAATTAATGGTCAAGTTGTTAAACTTGATGTAGACTCGTACAGCAAATGAGAAAAGTATCTGGTGGTAAATGAATCAGGGCTCAAGATCAGCCTTTTCTAAATTTGAATCATAATTTTTCCATTTCTAACTATTTGACTTGAACAAATAGAAAGTATAACCTCCCCATACCCCAGCTTCCTTGTCTGTGTGAGGGAGATACTAGTACTGCAGCAGAAACCAAGTGGTCGCCTACCCAAGAGCCATGCCCAGATCCATCTTCCTGCCCTGAACACAGCAGACACACTCTATTCTGTGTGTCTTCTGCTTCATAGCTGGGAATGGCCATGTCACCCGGCCCTAGCCAATGGTCTGGACGTGGAAGTCTGCTGGGGAACTTGGGGAAATGGTTTCCTCTATAATAACAAGCACCGAAGGAGATCTCTCTTTCTCTTACCTTTCTCTCTTCCTGTTTTGGATGCTGTCATGTGATGTTTGGGGCCGCCATAATCATGTCCCCATGAAGGGAAAGCCAAGAGAAGGTAGAGACACTTAACTCTGCCATAGCTACTCACCTCTTTGTTAGGCAAGAAGACTAAATGACTCTATGGTTTAGGCCACTGTCAGCTGAGTGTTCCAGTTCTCCTGACTTAGCACGTTCTAACCAATATAAATTCCTATCTCGGGAGTCATTGTAAAGATGAACTGAGTTAGGGTGTGTGAAGACCCTGGCACAAAGCTATCATTCCATAAATGGTAACCTATAATTATTATTCTGAATACCTGGGGAAAATAAAGATGACTTGCCTTTTAACTTTCCACTTTTTATTATCACTAGCTCACCAATATGCTTGTGCTGGGAAATGAGGCTCATGGGCTCAACTGCATTTGTTAAGCAGTTTATATCCTTACTTGGAGTCCTACAACATGAGTTCCTCAAGCCCAGAGGCCGTGTCTTCTTCGTCAGTGAGCTCCATGCCTGGCACATACGGTGTCTTCAGTAGGTGTTCTTGGTGGGTGGGTGGGCAGATGGATGAATTGGTGGGACAGACGGACAAGTGGACTAACCCCAGAGCCTTTGCAGAATCCCTTCTTCCCCAGCATAAGGCCCAGTAGCCTCTTGTTTTGTGTAACACACACAAAAACCGAGAAGCAAAATCAGACTTCTGTGGGAAACTGGCACTTCTGACCTTAAAACCCTAACCAATGATGTTTTATAGTTCTACGCGGGGAGGTTTCTACCTGGGCAAAGAATACAGTTCAGTGTTCTCCCAGCCCGGCATGAGCCAGCCTGTCTATTGCTTTGATGAAAAGTCTAAATAACGCTGTAAGGGTTTATATAATGTGACTTTTTTTTCCCAAGAGGAAGGAGATGACTTGCACAGAGGAGTTTTTAGAAAATTGTTTACTGCAAAAAGAAAAAAAAAATGATGTTTTTATTTTACTATCAGGGCCAAAAAAAAAAAAATTGTTCCCAATAACCAACTTCTGTTGGGGCTTCTGCTAGACAAGATAATCCAATTTCTGAGAGACTATAGTTATTCTCTCATTTGCAGAAAAGACTGCTAAATTTGGAAATAGATGTTGAATCAAGGGTTAAGGATCACTGCAAGATACTCATAGCATGCTTGTTCTTCTCCTGAATAGCCTGATAGCACTCATCTACACAAATGAGCCCCTAGATGAGCCCTGGTGTGTGTGTGTGTGTGTGTGTTTTCAATCCATTCTTACCCCCAAGGTTTCTTCCTTATGCATAGAAATATTACAGGTCAAGACAAAGAGATTTCTTCTCACTGTTTACCCTGTGATGACCAGTACCAATCATGAAAACTTACTCTCGCTCATATCTTTCTATCCTCCTGTAAGAATTTCTATTGGCGCTAATGACACACTGAAAACAATGTGTATCAAGTGTACCGCATGGAGGTAAGTAGTCTAGGCCTGATTTGGCAGCTCTGCAGTGTCATCAGGAACTCAGGTGCCTCCATCTCTCTCTTCTAGCATGTGGTTTCCATCCTCAAGTCTGCCTCATGTTTCAAATATGGCTACAATAACTCCAGCCATTAAGGCTGCCTTCCCCATAGGGAAGGATAGGAAGAAAAAAAAGAGAGCAAGGAAAGAGAAAAAGATCACGTTCCAACTATTTTTCCCCCTTCAAAGAGCCTTCCAGAAGTTCCACTCAGCAATATACATTTATGTTTCATTGGCCAGAAGTTAGTCTATGGGAACTATCTGCAAAGGAAGCTGGGAAATATAGTCTTTTTTTGCTGAGTATGTCTCCAACATGTATAAAACTGTAGCCCATTACTAAGGAAGAGAGAATGGATATGGAATAGGAACAACCAGCATATGCCTTGACCTATCTTTTTTTTTTTTAAAGAGACAGGGCGTCGCTCTGTCAGCCAGGTGGGACTACAGTGGCGTGATCATTGCTCACTGCAGCCTTGAACACCTGCCTTGCCCCATCTTTATTTTGCTTGCCCTGTTTCACCTCCAAGACCCATCTAAGTGTGACCTCTGATCTGTCTGGGTTTTGGTTTCCCTAAATCACTGTTTTGCTTTTAATGTTTATTATCTATTCTCTGTATGGATTGGCCGTTTGTGGCATTGCTAGTGATGCGCTTTAACCAGACAGACTGCACAACTCCACCCAACTAGGCTTTACTGGAACCTTAAAGAGAAGCCTAATGCCTGCAGGGCAGACTGCCATAAATTTGCCAGTGCCATCAAAGACATTAATATAGAAAAAGGCAAAGAACTTGTTAACTGAGCCTTTGTTGTGCCTCATTTAATCCTTCCAACCTACATCTCTAGGAGGTAAGTGCCCTTATTAATTTCCGTTTTATAAATGAGAACACCAAGGATCAGAGAAGTTGAAGTAAGTTGCCCAAAATCACACAGCTGTGAGTGAGATTTAAACTTGGGTATGCTTTATTCCAAAGCTTTTCCTACTATCCTGTATGTTTTAATAAGTTTTAGACTGTTTCTGGAAAATGAAACTAGGCCCAAACTGGAGCCCACAAGGAGTGGGGTCTGCCCAGAACACACCAGCCCAAGCCTGGCAAGGGTCACTAATTTCAGAGGCTGCTCTTGGACCTTTGCCGATCTGCAAGATGCAAGTGGATGGGGTAGTGGAAAGGTCACCATTGGTCTGGTCCACAGCCCTGCTGCTGCCCAACTTCTTTCCCATGGTGGCACATGTAAAGAGTGATCATATCTGTATGGCATGAGGGTAACAGAGGGGTCCACATCTTGGCTGGCTCATGGCCTTTTTTCTTGCCATTCCCTCTGCCAGGAACACTGATGTCCTTTTTCTTTTCCAGAGACCAATCCAGAACCCCACATTGCATTTAGCTGTCGCATCTCCGAAGTCTCCTCCAATCTGGGGCATGCTCAGTCTTTCAGACCTTGACGCTTTTGGAGAGTACTGTTCAGGTATTTTTGTAGAATGCCACTCAGTGGGGTTTGTCTGATGTTTTCCCATGGGGTGACTGAGGTCACACATTTTTGGCAGGAATGTAGTAAAAGCGATGTGCCATTCTCAGTCCATCATCATACCAGACAGAGTACATGATGCCCATACATCTTATTCCTGGTGATGTTGACCTCGTTCATTTGGTTAAGGTGCTGTCTGCCAAGTTTTCCTACCATAAAGTCATTATTTTTCCCTTCATAATTAAAAAGTGTTTTAGGGAAGATACTTTGAAGCTATATAAATATCCTGTTTCTCTTCAACCTCCTGCCCACTAATTTTTTAGCACCTATTTGTGGATCTTGCCTGTGGAATTCTAAAGGTGGTTTTACATGTCCCGCATTCCTCCTTTATTTATTGTAATTATTCTATAAGGAAGATTTTTCCCTTCTTTCCCATTTATTTATTTATTCAATTATTTATTTATATCAGTATTGACTCATGGATATTTACATTAATCTATGAATTATAATCTAATACTATCATTATTTATTTTGCTTCTCAAATTGTTCCAGCTCTGTCCATTGGAAGCTCTTTCAGGTAAGCTCTGTGCCCTTTTGACATGTCATCACTCTTTTGAAGCACCTTCTTACTTTTTGGTATCACCAAAGTCTTCACGCTCATCTTGAATTTTCCCTGTCCCCATCCTATAATCCATCACTTTTCCAAAGTAGCCATGGTTCTTTTGTTAGAGAATGGTATTAATATTTAGAAAACAAGATCTGGGCATTGTGTGACATTAGTTATCACTATAAGATAATTTGGAATCAAAATATAATTTCAATTTTAGAATGAGAAGTGTAGAGATTAATGAGGGTACATGATTGCCCAACATTACACAGCTCAGGAGTAGCAGAAAAAGTGCTCAAACCAGAACAGGTTCTATATTGCACTCTTAACTTCTCCTCTAGTGTAAATGCCTCATTTATTGTAAATGTGAATTACTATTTGGCAGAAAATGTGCAGATGTGCCATATAAATGTGGTTTCTGGTTGACAGAATGTCAGATAAAGTAGATATACATAAAAACAAATTTGGCATCCAATAAATATTTTTAGATGGATTTTGTTGAATGTATCCTTATTATCCTCAAATATTTCTTGGTTTCTGTGGAATTTTCCTACTGTTCAGTTGTACTTTAATTCTTTTCTGGAACATGGTAGGGCATATATAAAATAATAAAGAGCATAGAAAAACAAAATAAATTAAAAATAATGGCAGATTTACTTTCCCCTGGTCTTTGGATGGAAATTTGATGGTGGAGTCCACCCTCCCTTTGTTGCTCTGGTAAATCAAAACACCAAGGCTTAGGGGCAGGAGCAACTTGTGTTTGGCAAGCGGTGAGCCCAGGAGCTAGAACCGAGGTCTCCTGGCTGGATCCACCTCCATGTTTGACCCTTGTGATCTGACCAATCAAAGCTCAGAGCAGGACACCCGCTCTGAGCTTTAATTGATCAGAATCCAAGACAAAGATACCTAATGCGGGGGAAAACATGGTGGCTTGATGCAATGATACTGATCCAGAAGCAGGAGACCTGGTGTCTAGTCCTGGCTAGAGCACTAGAGTTTTGCACTTAATCGTTTGTTTACACCAGGCAAGATCTCTCATCTCTCTGGGCTCTGCTTTCCTGGCTTTAAAAGGATACGGTTGGACTAGGTGATCTCTAAGGACCTATTCTGCTTTGAAACCCTTAGGTAGCTTCAAATTCCTTTCTAGATTTCCCTAAGAGGGCCTCGGGCCAGTCGGTCTCGTTGGTAGAGCTCTTGCGCCACCTAGCGGCTGACTCAGAGCCCTTTTTCTCCCTAAGATGCCTTCTGCTCACGGCTCCCGCCTCAACAGGAGCGAGAGAACAAAGCCATTTCAGCCCTTCCTTTGCAGGACTGCAGCAAGCTGCCAGATCTGGGAGGAACACATGTTTAATTCATGTCCTAGAAATATATGCTGTGTGAACACACTGCCACTTCCTATGGCAAAGGCCTTAGCACGGTGGGCATGTGTTTACAAAGCCAGGCTCCTGATGTCAGGAACACCCAGCGAGGGCCCTGATTAATGCAACCCAGGGGAGATGTTGGGGTTACTTCCCTCGTGCTAATCTGTTACACACTGGTCCCTAATGCTTTCAGCTGCTCCCCAGTTAGCATTCATTAAGCATGTAGGCGGCGCTTCCATCCCGGGCCCCAGACCTACTGTCAGAACCCTCCTTCAGACATGGAAGCAAAAAGAGGTGGAAGGGCCCCTTGGTTCTCCTGCCAATCTGGAGGAATCCTTCACCATATGGAAGGTCGATCTCAGTTTTTCCTTTCTCTGACGACATTCCCATCTTCCATAAAAACCACTTCTGACACCTGCCTGACCCTTAGAGTTTCGCATCCTGGTATTTGTCATATGTCACTGCCGGTACTGATCCTGGAATCACAGCCGACTACCTGATCACCCTTCACTCCTCTCACGTGAGTGCTGTTCATCTGGGTCCGGCAGCTCCACATCTTTTGCCTTTGGTTTCTATGTCCTGGTGAGGCAAGTACAGACAGTATTGGTGGTGCCCATTGTACAGGCAAGAAAACCAAGGTTTAAAAACAGGTTAGGTGACTCCCCAGATAACAAAACAGGGAGTGGAGGAGTTACAATAAAGCAAAGAAAGTCTGACTCCCTTGTTCAATCATGCAGTGTTTGGGAATGTGTTTTGTTTTTTTTTATATGGTCTCAATGAAGGTCCATTGGTTCATTAATTTTCACCAGGAACAATATTGAAAATCATTAATTGCCTGTGCTTTAAACAGCAGTGTGGGGTTTTTTTCCTTGCCAAGCAAGACAATGGGTGTCAGAGGGTGGAGGGGGCACGGGACTGAGAAGCAGAGAGCCTGGGCTCTTGTTTAATAAGGTCGCCACCAAGCTGGGGCCTCATCAGGGAAAGGAAGGGGCAGGACTGAGGTCCCTTCCCTCCCAGAGCTCCAAATGTAAAAGGAAAAGGCATTTCTGATTTGGGGTGTGTTTCTAATCTTGGATCTATCCAAATAAAACAATTAAATAGGGCTATCTCTGCCTAGTAAAGAAGTATCATTCACCTGGCCAGTCCAGATTGTTCAGGTGGGTTTATTGCTTTACTGATTTTTAAGCTTTTCTCTTTTTTTCTCAGATGACCTGGCCTGTTCTTGGTAGAGAATTTCATTCCCAGGTGATAAATTCCTTTAGGGCAGGGATGGCACATTGGTTTCACCTTGAGTGCCCTTCACATCAGTGGGCAGTGGCTTTGTGTTAAGGTCCGTGAGGCCACGTTCTAAGGCTCCGTGGGAGAGTGATCGCTTAGCCATGTCTGCTGTGGGCAGGGGCTGGGGAAATGTGGAGGGCTGGGACTGTGCCTAGGATCGTGCTGCAGGACTGGAGAGGGGCAAGGGACCCACGCCAGGCCCGAAGCCACAGAGCTGCTGAGACACAGAGCAGGGCTCAGAGCCCACCTGCCTCCTGCTCAAGTCTCCCTCGTCATGAGGCACGGTGGGCAAGTAAGCGCTCAGAAGATGGTGATGGTGATGATGATGGTGAAATTGATGGTGCCGCGGCAGCAGGCTCTTTGCCTGCTCTCTCAGTAGGTGTGTAAACCCACAGATTTGTTTTTCCCTTTCCAAAGGACAGAAAGGCTTAACATTTGACAGCAGGTTGACCAGATAACATCAATAAATGCACCAAATGCTCCTGTCTCTATTAAAATATGCCTTTCTCCTCATGGCCAGTCCCAAGAGAGACTTCTAAAAGGTAGGCAATGCACAACTGACAGGTAGCAGGAGGAGAGTAGGACCGCAGGTGCAGGTGGGAGGATGGAGGGGATGGGGGCAGGAGGACAATGGGCCCAGCCTCCTTGGCCTCACAGGGGGTGTCTGAATGAACAATGGTGGCTCCTGGCCTTTCAAATGGAAAAGGCACATTCCCAGGGAGGCTGGCTGTGGAGAGCTCCCAGATGGACTCGCTGTACTGTGAAGGAACATTCTGTGTCCCCTGGCTGGCAGCGATTGCCCAGCCCATCAGCTTCCCCTGACTGCACAGCGAGGGCGCTGATGGCATTCTCACGGGGCACCCCGGAGCGTCTGCCCCGAGCAGATGTCTGCGCTCTGTGTTCCCACAGAGCAAGCTTGCCTGCGGCAGCCCATCCATCTTTCTCTCCTTCATCTGGGAGGCGGTGCGGCCGCCCTGAGCATCTGCAGGGAGCTCTCTCTCCAGGCCTGGGAGGATGCTGCCCAGGTAGAGAAGGCCCTGGAGCATGAATGCCCCTTTTGTTGGCAATGAAATAAAATCTGTCCTTTTACAAAGCATCTAAGCTGCCAAAATCCCAGGTAGCAGGGGCGTGTTTGACTTGCTGCTAGGCAGGAATTCCTCAGGCTCTGTGGGCTGTAAACCTTCTAAAGGCAAGGCCTGGGCCTGCCTCTTGATGTTGATGGGATTCCTCTCCTAACACACAAACTTTCTTCCTGGGCAGCCAAGTCAGGAGTGAGGAGTCTCCGAGCTGTCAGAGAGCTCAGGATTCACCTTCCAGCCAGGGCCTCAGGGCAAGCAAGGCCTTTCCCTCCTCTTCAGGGCACCACCCCTCAGCAGGAAAGGACGCTCGGTTCACACTGGGGCCCACCTGCTCCCACCCGGCTCTCTGAACTTTTGAACTAGCACAGTAACACCCTTCACACGTCCTGATTCTGATGCACCCACATGTCTGATGATAAAAGAAACCCAGTTGCTACTCCTGCTCCAAGGTGTCTGGCCTTTCTCTTGTAGGGTTCTTTCTTTCTTTGCCACCATCGCCACACATTCCTCTAGCAAGGAAACCCCAAGAGACCAGCAGTCTGCAGCACACAGGCTGTGTTTATGTCCTCACCATGATTAGCACCAAGGGGTTATAAACTGAACATAATTTGGGGCCTGAGGGACCTTAAATCACTGTCAACAGTGAACTTATTATAAACCAGCTGAGACCAGGGACTAAGTTTCTATCTCCAAGGACTCCACGGAGGACACACTCCAGAGAAGAGAACACACTCCATGTTTAGGCTAAGCTGAACTCCCACCACTCAAGCCATCCTTGCCTTTGGGATTGGATAAGGTAAGTTTTGCCAGGATTCCTGACCCAAGCTGTCATATCAAGTTTCTTTACACACCCTGGCCACATTTCATCCATTGTGCATGTCTCTGCATTTTATTGATATGGCAGAGCTGTTCCTGTGTATAAGTACACTCCCTGCCACCCTCAGGAGGAAGGTCCTCAGGTAAGTAAGTAAAGGCTCGTGCATTCAACAAACATATATTTAGCGTTGACTAAATAGGGCCCTGCGAGGCTCAGAGTTCTCCCTAGGTCCTTAAGAGGCCTTCAGATATGAAAAAAAAAAGAGTATGAAATGATACAGGTGCTATGTTAGAAGTACTAGGCTCAGTGGGAGCTGTTATTTGCTCCAGGGGGAGAGAGTTGAACTGGGAGTGCGGGTAGGGGGTGCAGGAAAGCTTCCCAACATCTGGAGTTGTTTGGGGAATGAAAGTTAAAACACAGAGCTCTTACATATACTCTAAGATTCATTCGCCAGATTTCAGGTTGTCTGCCTGCTCCTCTGGTGGGGCCCAGCATGGGGGGATGGGCTGAGTTCTCCGAGCTCCCAGGGGATGGGTAGGAGCAGAGATGGTCAGTATCTCGCTTTTCCACAGCGGGAGCTGTGCACGTGCGAGTACAGCTGCCCGGTCAAGGCCATCCCCTCTGGGGTACAACCCTCCCTGGGAAACCCCAAATAGAGGTGTTGTTCAATAAGAGCTATGTTTATCTTAGAAACACTCCAAGTTGGAGAGAAAAAAAGAAAAGAAAAGGCAATGAAGAAACAACCCATACATGGCCAGAGATCTGAACACTGTCCAGGAAATCCAGCTAGGTTTGTCCGGCAAGGCCATGGACTTGTGCTTTCACATGGAATGGCTAAGGAAGAACACTTCACCGCACACGGACAGGCCTCCACCGCCGCAGCACCATGACAGCTTCCCAAATCCATGATTCGGGTTTTATGGCTCTTACTGAGGCATTTTTTCATGTGCCTTATCCAGTACAGTCACCGTCGTAGTTAACATATATAACACACATATTAACACGGAAGTACCGTCTACATCATAGGCAACAATTCACGGCTAAGGACCCAAGGCAGCTTCAACTTGTCTTGCTGATTTCACTGCTCGTGTGGATACAGAGAAATGAGATTCTAACATGGATTATCACAATTGCTGGGTCACAATAGAAGCCATGCTTTCCATTCTGCTATTTATTGTTTATTTTTACTTCATGCTCGATTTCTCTGCTCTACACAGGCGTTAGGAAGCCACACACCTACTTGTTGCAACCTCTGAAAGTGCTTGGAATTTCCAAGCCTTACATTTTGGGGAAACTCCACATCCTTCAAAATGGCCCGGAAATCAGTCTCCACAGGCGGCTCCGAGGTGCTTTCGGTGCAGCTCCAATTACCCACGGCTGCCTCGCCCTCGATCTGGATCTTAATGGAGTGCGTGACACCAGGAGCCTTGGCCAGGCAACGCCAGAATGTGCAGCACTCGCCGACCCTGGTCACTCTGGCCTTCGCCAGGCAGTAAAGCAGCAGCTGCTTGTCCCCGAGGCTGCCCCACTTCTATCCACCATGGCCACCCATGAGGTTGTGACATGCCAGACACAGGCTGCTGCGCCTCCATGGCAGCCAGGTAGGGCCAGGTGCAAAACTCACTTTTGCTCTTACTTTATGGAAAATCACGTGATGCGCTATATGCTGCCACTAAAAAATAATTTCTGAGTTTAAAAGCAGCAAGCTATCCATGGCCATGGGTTCATTTTAAGACATGTTTTTTGTCCTTGAGAAAGTTACACTGCCCAGTAATGCTCCTGGGGCGGGGTGGGAGGCAGAGGCTGGGACGCACACCCGGGCGCGGCGCTCCCACATGCTGTCACTTCAGGCTGTAACTTTCCTGGCAGAGAAGACTGCTGAGCCATTTCGGATCCTCTCCTGCCTGGTGCAGCAACTGTTTGCACTTCAGGGCTGTAGGGCCCCCTGCAGCACAGCTCAGCACCTCGGCCGATCAGGCCCTCTCAGTCACTACGCTGGTGGCTCTGAAGACCAAGGCTTGTCAAAGATGTGCAATAGCTTCTGTACCCGATGAACTGTTTTGGGCCGTGCCATTGTATGAGCTCACACCCTATACAGCGGAGATGCCGCGTAGTCACGTGTGTTCAGTAAGTCTTTGTCCTATAGGACAGACACTGTGCTTGCTGGGCACCAAGAATCCAAGAGTGAACACACTTGCCATCTTCACGGAGCTAAAGTTGTAGTAGAAGGAGGCAGACAATAAGCAAACACAGGCATCTATAATACAACCTGTCTAGCGACAGGTGCCGAGAGAAGCACCAAGCAAGGTGGGGGGATGGGCGCTGCTCTGGGCAGGTGGTCAGGGATGGTCTCTGGGGAGCTGGCCTCTAGCAGGGGGTCCCAAAGGGAGAAAGAGAGCCCGGGGGCTGCTGGGGCCACACTTCAGAGGCAGCAGCTGGTGCTCAGGAGAAGAATCTGGCAAAGAGCTCCATGGGCTCTAAAATCAGCTACAATTTATTAAGTATGCACCATGCATCAAGCACTTTGCACACCTCTTATGCTCCTGACAAACACAGTCTCATGTAATTGTCACAACAGTCCTGTGACAGATACAACTATCTCCCCGTTTTTTAGATGATAAAACAGAGGCTGGAAGACTACCTGCTTTGTCTCAGATCAGAAGGCAGGAAATGGCAGAGCTGAGGTGTGAGCCTGGTCTAGCCTAAGTCCCAAACCCACGTTCCTCACCTCCTCCAGGGTGTGCGGCTGCTCGCTGGGAGACAGTCCACCCAGCTTCTGTGAAGGAAAGGACACTTCTGAGGCCCAGTGTTGCCTTAAGATGCTTTGCTCATCATGTAACCCCTTTGTGATTGTTTTCTCTCTCTCTTACTTGGAAACATTGTCCAACCGAAGCTGCTTCTCGGGTGGCTTCCTGAGTCTTTGTTGCTTCACTGTTCTCTGTGGTGAGTGTGGTTGCCACCAGGAGGACCATGAGGGCCACTTAGGTCCTCGGCTTTCTCTCAGGGCTTCCTGGGGCTCCCAGAAAGTTGCGCAGCTCCATCAAGAACCTGGCACGTGGGACTTACACATGTGAGGTTGCTTCACTCGTATGCTAGCTCTGAGGTGGGAAATGCCCATCAGGGTAGCCACCTTCACGAACGCTTCATCCGGCAGAACTACCGTGGTTCCCCGAAAATAAGAGCTACCCATAAAATAAGCCCTAGCAGGATTTCTAAGCATTTGCGCAATATAAGCCCTACCCCGAAAATAAGGCCTAGTGATGGGCGTGGCTACGCAGCGTATCTGCACAACCCATGCATTTCGTCGAGGAGCGGTAAAGAAGACCAGCAGCCCTTCCCATCTGCCCCATGAGAGCTCTATTGCTCGACATGAGAGATTGGGGCCAATGGTTCTAAAGGAAATAGAGTCGCAAGAAATTCAGGATGGAATTCGGGGTTTGGAGAGTTATGATGTTCCAGAAAAAGACGACTTAACTATATTTGAATAAATGTAGATTGTTGTACCGTACTTAAAAAAAAAAATAACACATCCCCTGAAAATAAGCCCTAGGGTGTCTTCTTGAGGAAAAATAAATATAAGACCCTGTCTTATTTTCGGGGAAACATGGTACAGGGACACCGTGTGCTCCTATGAACACACCAGTTTGAGATTAGTCAGTTTGCAGATTTGCAGAGTTAGACAAAAAAGAAAACAAAAACAATAAAACAAAGAAATCAAGCTGCATGATCCTGAGCAAGTAAGTCATCAGTCCTCTCTGAGCCTCAGGCTCCTCGTCTTAACAATGGGAGCAATCATGCCAACATCTGTCCACTGTTTTAAGCGGTGATGACACACCATGAGGATGTGCTTCTTATGAGGGCACTCCTTCATCCCTCCCCAGAGGAGAAGAGGAAACACGAGGTCAAACGCCTGGTGCAGAGCCCAACCCCTATCTCCTGCATGTGAAATGCTTGCATGCTATAAAACCACCCTGGGATTTATCCATGCTCAAGCAGTGGTTTTGTGTGTTGACTGCCTGCTGTCCTCAGCCAGCCTACAGAAGGCAAAGCGAGGTCACTGAAGGATGTCTCTGCTGGCAGAAGCAGCACTGGAAGTGCCCTGACTCAGGATGAGTGGGAAACATCTCAATAAACACACTCAATAAACACACTCTGGCAGCACTACTCACAACAGCCGAGGCATGGAAACCAGTGCCCATCAATGGATGAATGGATAAAGAAATTGTTTTAGATATATACAATGGAAAGTTATTCAGCTTGAAAAATGAGATACTGTCATTTGCCACAACATGGATGAACCTGGAGGACTTTGTGCTAAGTAAAAGAAGCCAGATACAGAAAGAAACATACCGCATTTTTCTTTCTCACTTGATTCTTAACTTGCGTGTAGAATCTTAAAAAAAAAAGTCAAATACATAGAAACAGAAAGTAGAACAGTGATGACCAGGTGTGGGGAAAGGAAGGAAATGAGGAGAATTTGTCAAAGGGTACAAAGTTATATAGGATGGTTAAATCTGGAGATCTAACATACAACAGGAGGACTACAGTTAATAATATTGTGTTATATACCAAAAATTTGCAAAGAGAGTAGAGTTTAGGTGCTCTTACTACAAAAAAAAAAAAAAGTAACTAGGGAAACTAGGGAAATTGATGGATATGTTAGTTTGCTTACCTGTCATAATCATTTCACTATGTATATGTATATCAAGATATCCTGTTGTACACCTTAAATATATTCAATAAAAATAAAATAAAAAATAAACACATTTGGATTGAAAAATCAAAATCCAAAGCAACCCAAGATACAAATGTATGTATGGGTGGTTGTAGCAGTAATTAGTGGCTAAGGCATGGATTCTGAGTCAAGCCCTTGAAGCCCTTGGAGTTCAAATTGTAGCTCTGCCACTTTCTGTGTGATCTCTGGTGACTTAATTGGCATCTCTGCAGTTTTATTTCACCCTTTGTAAACTGGGGATAATAATAGTACCTACCCCAGGGTTTTTGTGAGATTCAATAAGTAAACCTGGACACACACACTCACACTCACACACAGATGGAACAGTTCTCGACAAATTAAGCAACATTTAAGTGTTGGCTATTCTTATAAGGTAAGTGCCAGGTAAATGCTGGTACATGATACTTGTTTACTAAAAGAAAAAAAGAAAAAAGGAAACAAGACATAGCCAAGGATCTACCAGTTAAAACTACTTAATTTAGGGTAAAAAAAAAAAAATCCAGGCCATGAAAAAGATGCTGTCAATAATTATTCAGGAATGGTTTTCTCTAGGAAAAGCAAGACAAAATGTGCCCTGAAAAACCTACTCCTTGGCGGAAGACACACACGGTGGCTCTTGGTTGGGTGCGGATTAAAGTGCAGCTCACCCCAGCTCTCCAGGGACAGAGGAGGAGGAATGTTAAGTGTGTGCTGAATTGTCGTTAATTAATTTCTCAAGGGCTGCCAGTAATCAGGAGGCTCATTAATGCGTGTTAGCCTGCCTTTCGTTCAGAGAAGGAGCAGCGAATGTAAATGCAGTGCACTTGGAAACCTTAACAACCGCTCAGTGCTGTAGTGGGAGGGAGAAGCCGTGGTATGTCTCTAAGGAAAAGAAACAACCCACAAGGGCTTCTTTAATCACATGAAAGGGGAACAATTCTAACTCAACAGCAGCAGAGGCTCCCTGCGGCTTTTCAAAATATTATCATTTGGACCTGGTTGTTCCTCTGGTCCTGTAGATGTTTAAAGACGCCAGGCTCCATCCATATTTATATTGCTCCCAGCAGGGCTCATAATCCTGAAGGGCAAATTCCTGTGGCCAGGGCTGGGCGGGCCGTTCCAGAAGGGGCTGCCCTGAGCCCCCCAGGGCATGTGCTCGAAGAAAAAGCTGTGCAGAGAGGTCCCCAAAGGCACCCCCTACTGAGGACTTGGTTGCTGAGCCAGGTTGGGTGTGGGGGGAGGGGCAGTGGCTTCTCTGTGTCTTCAAGGCCAACCTGGGGTTTCAGGAGCTCTCATGCTCACTACTCCTGACCTGCCCTGAGAAGGAGCTTGAAGTCACTTTTCAGAGGAGCCCTTTCATAGACAAGGACCAATGTTTCCTGGCGACTCCTGTTAAATGTACATAAAACCTTAGAACAGCGCCTCACATGCAGTATGTCCTCTGTACGTGTTTATTATTCTCATGGAGATTTGACAGCGTTAACCACTGGCAGTGGCTACAGGACTTGGTGGGTGGGGCCATCCCTCCAGCTCCTGACACTAGGCTTCCTGACAATAGCCACTCCACAATCCATCACACGACCAGCCACGGCATCTTGGTCTGTGACTCAAATCTCCCTCCTTCCTGTGTCCCCATCCTTGTCCTTGGTCCACGTGGGTCAGTAACACCAACTCTCACTCTGACCCTCCCCCCAGCACTGGAGGGAGGGGCCGGGCCCAGGTCCCCTCCCCTCCCCCAGAGTGGGATGTGCCGCTGCCCAGCAGGGAGATGAGCCCACAGAGAGCAGAGTTTCTTCTGGACAGGAAAGGGATGCCAAGTAATCCCTGCCATACTCCTCCTAACCAGGGAACAAACACTTGAGTCATTTAACACATATACGCCTCCACTGTGCGCCACCCCATCTCTCCCAGGGACCTCAGATACACACCCCTCTCATGTGACCCCAACCAACCAAACGTTTCCTCTTACGTTTAGCTCAACAAACATCTATTGAACACCTATGTCTTCGTCTGTTTGTGTTACTATAAAGGAATCTCTGAGGCGGGGTAATTTATAAAGAAAAGAGGTTTCTTTCACTCACAGTTCTGCAGGCTGTACAAGAAGCATGGGGCCAGCGTCTGCTTCTGGCGAGGGCCTCTGTCTACTTCCACACGCCACGGAAGGCAAAGGGAGGCATGAGCAGAGGTCACGTGGCAAGAGAGAGGCAGCAGGAGAGAGAGGAGGGAGGTGCCAGGCTCTTTAATAAGCAGTGCTTATGGGAAATAATAGAGTGAGAAATCACTTACTACTCCGAGGACAGCACCAAGCCAAGCCATTCCTGAGGGATCTGCCCCCAGGATCCAAACACTTTCCATTAGGCCCACCTCCAACACGAGGGGGGGGGGGAATCAGATTTCAACATGAGATTTGGAAGGGACAGACATCCAAACTATATCAACCTGGTATGTGCCAAGCCCTATGCCAGTATTAGAGATACAGAATGAGTAAGATGTGTCTCTACTCTTAAGGAGCAGTCTAGAGAGTTAGTCACACCCAGAAACACAATTCTAATAAATGGGATCACAAAGACATGTGCAGCAGCCTAGGCTTCCTAGAAAGGCTGGGACCTGAGGTTGGTCTTAAAGGACAGCGTGGCAGGTTCCCAGGTACTGGAGAGTGGGTGGGAAGGGGACGGCGTGGCACATGCCACCAAGGTGAGCTCAGTGCTTGGCGCATTGTAGATGGCCAGCACACCCACTGAGCTGACTGCCGGACAGGGTGGCAGGTGGTCAGCGCTACCAGAGTGTGGATGCTGGGCCATGGTGGGAGAAGTTGCTGAAGAGGGGCTGAACCCACCAGGGCCCTGAGTGCCAGGCCCTTGTCTTATAAGACCTTTCCTACAAGAGCTAAAGCAAAGGGGTGACAGTGTCAGTTTTACATCTTCTTTGCTCATTACTCTACTCCCCCAGAGGAAGCCTCCTGAGAACTCTGAAGATTTGACTTCGAAGATCGCAGTTTTATGTGACTAGTAACTCCTTGGAACACTGGGACTATACTACAGCCGTAATATAACCAAGTTGCTCCTTCACTAACCAAATTTGCTAACTAGATATTAAATCTTGAGATACTTGGTGGAAAGTTTATAGGGTGAAATTTTCAGTCTTTACCTTAGTTCCTAATCTGTAAATAGAGATTTTGAATTCTACTGAAATGCTTTCTTCTCCACGAATGTTTCCTATTAACAAGGGTTTGTTCCCATCTCCTGTCCTTAGTCATGAACATGCCTCGGCACATCGGAGTACACAGTCTTATTTATGGGCCAGTATCACAATATTACAGCCTGGATTGACTTCTGAAATGCAATAGGCAACATGTTACAGCATAGAAAAGAATCTTATTTCCAGGCTTGGCCACAAATTGGGCCAAGGCTGAATTCAAAGGAGTGGTATTTATTGTATTGTCTAGTATTAAACCTGAATCATGCCTCACTCTTTAAGATTTTTTGCTACTTTTTAATGATTTTTCTGAAGATTAAATGAAATAATGAGTAAAGTGCTTAAACATGTTCTACCTATAGTAAACTCCTAATAATGTTGCCTGTGTTCATTATGATTAACAGGATTGTTCTGCTGAAGATTCAAGTCACTTATACGTCTGCAGACAGAAATTTATCTACTGTGAGAAATGAGTTTGGTGGTTTTTTTGTGTCAATTAATTTGGTCTTATTACTTTGGTGTTCTTTCATGTTTTGTGTTTATGTCCTGGCCCCCTAGTTAGACTCTAAGGATTTTGAGGCAGGGATCTTGTTAGATTTATATTTTTATATCACACACAGAATCTAGCACCATTCCTTGCAAGTAATAGATGCTCAGTAAATATATCTAGATTGACTCGATGCTAGAAGGGCCTATAAATGGGTATTAAAATGTTAATCACCACAGTACTTGGCAGATGATTGCCCCACAGTCCTTTTCTTCGCCTCTCCTTTCCACTTCAGGAAAATGAGAAGGATGAGGATTCGTGGGTGGGTAATGAGCCCAGAGGACTATAGACTCTGCCTGACCGGCTATCACGGTGTCTCTCCTCCTCACACCACACACTGGCCTGGCAAAGCCGTGACCTCCTCTGACCTCCAGGCTCAAGGGCGCCAGATGCAGCGGCACTTCCCCAGGCTGTTGATTGTGCTGAGGTGCACATGACTCCTCCAAAGTTCAGGAGAAGCACTGGAGAGGCGGCCCCTTTCTGAGGTATCACCTGCAACAAGTTAGGGCAGACTAAGTTGGCTCCATCCTCTCTTTCAAATAATAAGCCATTCAGTCTTGAGGAGAGAAATGAATCAGCAACCCCGGGGCCATTCCAGCGGCTCACACAGCTGCCAGCTGGACAGCCCATCTCAAACAACCAATTAGTATGAACATCACAAGCTGATTTGAGCAAATCCAGGCACCTCTCTCTGCAGGTACGAAACGGGCACGCATGTCTGCGTGGAAAAATGAAGTTGTTTCACCTCTCGTGGCATTGTTCCATTTCAAGGAACATGCTTTATTTATCTCAAAACTTGGTTTCCGTTGACTCGCTGGATGAAAAATGATGTGAAGTTACTGAAATCATCTGCTCAGGGAAATGAATCCGAGCACAGTGAAAGACATTTTGCTGCTTTTTCAAAGCACATCAGTCAGCCTGTCTTATGAGCAAAACAGAATTTTGCTACAAGGTAAAGACAGTAATTATTTCAATCAGCAATTGAATTAGATGTAGAAAGTCATGAGGAATAAAGATGCTGAACCAAGTCCAGTGATTCACTACATATGCTTCTCGTCCCTGTTCTAAAGTAGCAATAAACAAGAGTGAATTCAGCTGTGGGATGTTAGCTTTTCCCCCAAATGGGCTGAGTCACAATTCATCATTCATTAACTGATGACCCCTTAGCATGACACAGACACGCGATGCTAACAGTACTCAGTCCAACACCGCCCTTGGTGTACAAGGACCCTGGTGGAAAATGGAAAACTACCAAGTTCTATGAGAATTAGTGAAACAATATATTTTCAGCTCCATTGCTGAAATAAATAAGGACCTTTCAAGGACCTGGAGGATTTTTATTCAGCATCTTGTTAGACCATTCTTTTGATTTTACATATATGTTTCTGGAACAGGAGGAAGGAAGAGATGCAGAGAGAGTGCGGGAGCAAGGGCCCCCTTGTTCTGAGAAGACTTTGACCAAATTGGGCTAATATGGTAGAAAAACTGACACAGCTGATAGTCTTTTTTGCACATTTAGCACATCTGAAGTTTCTGCTTTGATTAGCATCTCCCCATGTTATCTGAAAAGTCTATCACTGAAGCAAAAACTGACAGTACTTCAAGGAGTAATTGACAAATCCGTGATCAGAGTGGGAGCTTTAGCAGGACTTTCTTAGTAATTGATAGATCAAACAGCCAAAAAATTCAGTAAAGTTATAAAGATTTGAACAACATGATTAACAAGTTTGATAAGACTTAGCTAGAGCACTGCACCCAACCACTGAAGAACATACATTCTTTTTTAAATTACATATTACCATTACAAATAATGAATTAGGGCATAAAGCAAATTTCAAATCTTGACAAGTTTCAAAGAATCAATATTAAGTTAGAAACCAGTGAAAATTATAATTTAGAATCCCCACACATTTTGAAATTTAAAAACACATTACTTAAAAATCCACAGAAACAGCAGATGGCTGGTGGCCAGTGGCTGGGAGGAGAGGGGAATGGGAAGTGGCTGTGTTTAATGGGTGCAGGGATTTCTTTTGGGGTGATGAAAATGTGTTGGACCTAAATAGAGGTGGTTATGGCACAACACTGTGAATGCACTAAGTGCCGCCGAATTGTACATTTTAATATGGTTAGCTTTATACTGTGTGAATGTCACCTCACAACAAGTGCTCATATCTCTGTTTAAATCCTAATGTGTGGATACATGGGTGTGTATAGTTTGTGAAACTTTCTCAAGCTATACACTCGTGTGCGCTTTTCTGCATTTTACATATATGTTTACATTTTCTATAGTATGTAAAATATTTTCAAAAACATATTACTTAATAACTCATGGGTCAAAAAGAAATCATACTGTAATATATAAAAAACTAAGAATTGCGTGACTACACTCAAAATTTGCTGTCTGCGGTGCATTCATTCAGACCAAGGGATGTGCAGGTGGGAAACCAGCAGCGGCAGAGGATGGCAGTGAGGTCCCCAGGGTGTAATGAACAAAGACTTATAGCTTTACATGTTTATGTGGAAAAAACATTACTTAAAACAAATTAATAAACTAAGCATCAAACATAAGAAGGTAGAAAAAAACAACAGAATATTCCAAAAGAAAGTAAAAAGAAGAAAGTAATCTCAAATTAGAGAAACAGATACAGGAAGGACAGTCAGCAAAGCCAAAAACTGACTCTTTGAAGAGACTAACTTCTGGAAAGATTGAATAAGGAAATTTAAAATATATAAAAAGAAAGAAGGTACTGATAATATTAGGAATAAAAAAAGGGAATACAAAATGATCAAAAAGATAATAGAAATAGAAGATGGAAAACGTTTATTAAAAAAACCTTATAAAGCCAATACATTTGAAAATGTGCATTAAATGGACAAATTTTGAGAAAAAATTACCAAAATTGACCAAAAAAGAAATAGAAAGCCTACATCAGCAGCAGCAAAAATCTTCCCACAAAAGAAATCCTAGGCTTAGAGAGTTTTATTTGTGAGTTTTACAAGACATTTCAATTACGGCCTCAGATTATAACAATGCATTAAATAACAAGATTCATGGGATGTGATCACAAAATTTATTGCTGTTTTGTCTCCTACTGTTTAAATCTTCTGGGTGAAGGTAGTTCTTTCCTTGCCATTGGATGAAAACTCAGCCAAGCCCCTTCACTTTTATGGCTATTATTGAATAATAGAAATATTTACTTTTAGACACAAACCCAGACTCAAATTAGTAGCTTACAATGTCCAGTCCAGGCTTTCAATTTAAAAATTAAGACTTCACTCTACCTTCTCTTCTCCCAACTAGGGGCTTGGCAGGCTAACCACCATTTTGGGGGGAAGGAAATGGAATAAGAGTCTTCTCTTTCTCTCTCACCTTCTCAATCACCCCTCCCCTATACTAGTCAGGGGACAGAAAAACACACCAGTTATTTGAGAAAGAATTTAATATAAAGAATTACTAACTAAAGGTAAAGCTACTAACCAGGTAACTGAAGAAAAGGTATCATAAACAATTTCAGGAAGTAGCTACCATCCCCAGGGCTGAGGGAATAAAAGGAAGAAGGTGGAAGTCTTAAAACCTAGAAGCTTAGATGAGGGTCCTGCTGAGTCAAAACTCTGACCCTGAGGAGGAGGCAACACTGGTGCTAGTGTCTCAGCTCAGAGGAGCTGCCCAGAAGGCTGGGGCCCTGGCTCTGAAGAGTAGGCATGGCCAGCACATAGTAATGTCTCGGGATGAAGCGGTGAGATGAGTCTGGTCCTGGAAGTTTTGCAGAAACTGCAAACTGGATCAGCTGCTATTATGGAAGGAACTACCACCTACCTGGTGAAGATGCAGTGCTGGGGTGACAGCCACTGAAACCAGGAGCAGACAGGAAGTCCCCAGGGAGCAAGTGGGGGGAGCATGGCCCTTCTGCTGCTCCAGCCTTCCAGCATCCCTCTAGCCCCTGGTTGGCAGAGCCCAGCAGGGAACAGCTCTGGCCCTAGCATCACAGAGCAGAGAATGAAAGGGTGGACTTGGAGCTGAAAGACAAAAACTTAGTAACTGACATATTCCCCATCTGCTCTCTGCTGTTTGTGATCCTCTCTAGGTTTGGGAGATGGGGAAGGAAGCAGAGCAGAGAGTCCTTATTTAACTGGTACTGTTAGAAGGGTGCTTGGCTCTCCTTGGGTCCCCAAGGTAATGAGGCTGATTCTCTCTCATGGAGTGTTTTCATGTGTACCTTGGAGAACCTATTTTCTTACCCCATCACTGTGGATTTCCTTTGATCTGAATGAATGCACTGTATTCTGGAAGTTGTTTATTCATCACCCCTTAATGCCAAGGAAAGCAGTATCCACTGCCAGCTTCCCCTGTAATGAAACCTTTTCACCTCCCCAACTAACCTGACTCTATTTGCAGTAATCCAGGATGACCCCATGCCCAGCTCTTTTGTGCATACCTAGCCATGTATGAGCCAAGAGAACTACGTGCATTCTTTGCCCAGGCAAATGTGGGGACCACAAGTTGATTCAAGCCCAGCAGCACCTTTGTTCCAATGCATCAGCAAACCAGCCGGCCAACCCCTTTCTTGCCTTCTGTGTTCTAGGTGGGAGCCAGAAGACACAAGTCCACCAGACCTGCGTAGCCGCAGAGGACACACACGGAGCTCTCCAAGGGGAACTACTGAATCCTATCTTGGTTGGCTCAATTCATACCAGAAATGTTTTCCAAAGAAATCCTCTTGAAAAATCTCCATTAAACTCCACTCTCTCTAGCCACTGACATGTTTGAGAGGGTGAGGAGTTGTTAGTGTCAAGGAACTGATTCCTGGATATTTCCTTTGACAAGGCAATCTTGGTCTAGCAACTCACTTCGGAAGTTTATATCTTTGAATCTTGGTGCTTTGATTGATATTTAATCTAATATCCTTTTACACCAATCTTAAAGTCTTCCCATTCATCCTAACATTAGTATAATATTGATCCTAAAATCAATGAAACAGTACCAGAAAGGAAAATTATAGGCCAATCTAGCAGGGTATGAAAAAGATAATCTATCATACTAAGTTGGGTTTATCCCAGGAATGAAAAATTGAGTTAATATTATAAAATTCATTAATGTAATTCCTTACATTAACAGATTAGAGAAGGAAAACCATTCGATCACTTCAACAGATGGAGAAAAAGTAACCTAATTTATGATAGACAATTATAATTAAGAAGGTAACTTTTTAAAGCAGAAAAAAAAAAAGTAACTTTTTTAACAGGATAAAGGCCAAAATCAAAAACTTATGGCACATCTCATTCTTAATGGTAAAACTTACAAGTATCCCCTTTAAAATCAGGAACAAGTTGAAGATGCCCAATATTATCATGCTATTAAACATTATTCTAATGATTCTCATCAGTAAAATTCAAAAAGGAAAATAAAAGGGTATATAAATTGGAAAGAAGGGCATAAAATAGTCACCTTTAGCAAATGATATGAAAATGATATGATTGCCTATGAAAAGTATTCAAAAGAATCTATAGTCAAATTATTAGAATTAACAAGCGAGTTTAGCAAGGTGGCCGAATATACAAAAACCAATTACATTTCCATACAGCAGCCCCAAATTTATAGTAGTATAATTTTTAAAAGATACCATTACAATAGGAATAAAACTATAATAAAATAAAGGCAAGGTCTTTATGGAGAAAAACTTTATCAAAAAACATTAAAGAAGATCTGAACTAATGGAGAGCTACACCATGTTCATAGTTAGAGAGACTCAATTTCACAGATATGCCAACTCTCCCCAAATACAATGCAAGTCAATATCTCAGTACTTTCTTGTGGACCTTATCAATCTGTTTCTAAAATTTACATGGTAAAGCAAAAGTCCACAAATAATCAAGATACTCTTGAGGAATAAGAACAAGGTAGGGGTGTGTGTGGGTGTGTGTGTGTGTGGGTGTGTGTGTGTGTGAAAGTAGGGGTTACTCTGCAATTTGGGGTAAATCTATGTAAATCATGATAAATCTATGTAAATACGACAATGTGGTATTGAAACAGAGATAGGCAAATAGACCAAAGGAAAGAATAGTGAGCCTAAAAATGGATCCATGAACACATGAAGACTGATTGACCAGCATTGCAGAGCAGTTGGGATGTGCGTGTGGGAAAGGGGTAAAGGGAATGGCAGGGAATGAACTATTCAATAAATAGTGCAGGAACAAGAGTGTATTCATACTGAAATAAAATGATATTGGATTCTTCCCTCACATCATGTGTTAAAAAAAAAGCCTAGGTGAAATAAAGACTTAAATGTAAAAGGAAAGACTTTAAAAATTTTGTATGTCAATATAGAAGAATATTTTTAGAACTTTGGGTAAGAAAGTATTTTCTGAACAAGACCCAGAAAATACAAACCACAAAGGAAAATATTGATAAATTAGAGAAATTCAAATTATAAATTTCTTTTTATCAAAAGATACCTGTAGAAAGTGAAAAGACAGGTAAGGGCGTAAGGTAAGACGGCAGGGCGTATTTCCATACATATAATTAATAGAAGATTAGTATGCAGAATCTGTGAAGAATGCCTAAAAATCAGTAAGAAAAATACAAGCAGTGCAATAGTAATGGCCAACAGAAATAAAAAGCCTTTTCACAAAAGAAAAAACATAAATGGCCAATTGTTATACAAAATGTAGCTTAATTTTATTAGCAATCAAGAAAAAAACAAAATGAAATCACAACAAGAGATACTTTTATACCCACCAGACTGGTACAAATTTAAAGTCTGACAATATTAAGTGTTGACAAGGCTGCAGGTACAATGGGATCTCCTAAATACTGATAATGGGTGATACATGCACTTTGGAAAACAATTTGACATGATCTAGTATAGTTGAGACTGCACGTCTCCTATGACTCCCAGGAATATGGCCCAGGAAAACATGAGTTTGCACATGAGCACCAAGTAACAAGTTTGAGGCAGCATTGTTTGTATTGACGACAAGCTGACCATGACCCAAATGTTCCCCAACGGGAGAATGGACAAATCAATTGTGATTATGCACAAAACAGCTGAGGCAGTAAAAATGAACCAACTACATCATTGAATATCAGATGGAGAATGTTGAGAGGAAAATGCATGAAATATATTTAGTAAGTTAGGAAAACAAGCAAAGAAAGCAATATTTTGTTTATTGACACATGTAAATGTGGTAAAACTATCAGCAAGAGCAAAGGGATGATAAAGCCAACTTTGAAGCTAAGGGTTATCTGTCAGGGAGGGGTCAGAGACCTGTGACTGGATATGGTCTCCAGGGCAGTGGTAGTATCAGGTAAATACAGGGGGCCCAGGCAACTTTAAATTGAAACAATGACTACATTTGTTAGTATAAGTATGTTCCAGATAGGGCATGAAACATACTAAATAATTACTCATTCTTTATCTGAAATTCAAAGTTTAGTTGGTTGCTGTTTTTCACTATTTTGTTGTTTGTTTGTTTGTTTGTTTTTGGCTAAATCTGGCAACTCTACTTGGAGAGAGCCTCAATGATATTTATAATGTTCTATTTTTTAAGTTTGGTGGTAGGTTCATGGCTGTTCCTTATATTATTTTATTTAAAAAGAAAACTTTAAAGCCAGTGTCATTGTTTATATTAATAATTCCACTTGGTGGATCCAAAGCTTTTGCTAAAATAAATAAGCAGCAGCTATAGGCTGGGCTGAGGTGTTAGGCACTGGTCCTCCCTGGCCACCCAGGGAAATGTCAGGTTGCTTTAGCTGGGCTTTCTTCTTATGGCTCTCTCTGTGGTGTGCTGGTGATTACCTCATCCCACGCCACAACTCAGCCGCTGCTGCTGGAAGGGCTAGGCCCGCTAGCTCAGCATCTCCTTTCACCATGTCTGCAAGTGGGGGGGGTTATGCAATGTGGGATCCGCTTTAAGCTCACGTTCCAAGCCATAATAGATTTTTTAACCATCAAAGGCACCTCCTATCTCCCCAACTCACAGCCCTCAGAGAAAACATCAGAAAAGAGAACACAAAGAACACCCAGATGAAAGAGGCGATTAGTTGCAAAATCACTTGCTCAGTCCCATAGCAAGGAACTTACTGAAGGGAAAAAAGCCTTTTGATAAACTTACCTGACAAAGACTCAAGACCTAAAGACTCTTCTTGAAGCCAGCCATAAGCAAAGGGAAAAGACTGCAAAGAACCCAGAAACAAGAGCAGGACATTCCAGCATAGCGCAAACAGCCAGGGGGAGGGAGGGGGCTGCTCAGAGCACAGAAGAGGTTCAGACCATCTGTCATTAAGGGAGCCCTGGGAGCGTGAGCAGGTCTGTTTAGCTCATTGCTATATCCCCAGTGCTTAACCCAATGACTGGCATAGAGTTGTCCTTAATAAATCTCTGTAGGTGAAATGCATCAAGGTGTAATAAATGAAAGAGGGAGTAAAGGAGTATGAAATGTTATTATCAGATCCTTTAAAAGGTAGAATTAAAAAGTCACATCAGAATCTGCTGATTATCTTATATATTTCCTTGTGTATTGGTACGTAAACTGTTTACTGTTCTTAACACAAAGTGTGGGTTTATAAAGCCCTGAATTAAAAGAACCCCTGGGTGAAGCCCACCTATCTATTCCAGTCAAGAACCTGGTATCCAGAGTGGGAAGAATCAAAGAAGCAGACCCTACCAGGTGCCACCTTAACTAGGCCTGCTTTTGCCTGGGTTTGCTTAGTCACTGGTAGTACTGTTTTATATGTACACCTTTGGTCCCTTATGGCAGACCTTGAGAGATGATAACCAAACTCCTGACACTTTTCCTTTTGACATGAGGTACTGATATGCTGACCTTCCGCATCAATCCTTGCATTTAATCATTCCTTCAATACACATTTACAAAGTATGGGCCTTTATAAAGGTACTGTGCTAAGCCCTGGAGGTTTAGAGGTAGCGCTTAGTGAGCACTTACTAAAGGTCAGGCAGCACTCAAGCCCACTCTAAATTAAATTAAATTAAAATCTGAGCATTTTCCAAATTACCACGGGAACACAGTGTATGTTCCCATACACCTGAGATGCTGTTCCTGAGCACCTGTGTTAGTTATCTTTTGCTGCATAACAACATTATCACCCAATTAGCAGCTTAAAACAACACACATTTATTTTCAGTGGGTCAGGCATCCAGGCATGTTTAGTTGGGTCCTGTGCTTCAGGGTCTCATCCGCAAGCTGCAATCCAGGTGTCGGCCAGCGCTGGGTTCTCATTCCTTAGCTTGACTGGGGAAGGATCGCTTCCAAGCTCACGTGGTTACTGACAGCATTCAGCTCCTCGTGGGCTGTTGAACCAAGGGCCTCCATTTCTTCCGGGCTGTCAGCTGTTGGCTGTCCTCGATGCCTTGTCACATTGCCTCTCAGTGCTCAAGGCACGGCAGCCTGCTTCTTCACTGCCAGCCAAGGAAAGGGCCTCCTCGGAAGACGGGCACTGCTGTCTTACATATCCCCTTGGCCATATTCTATTGGCTGAAAGAAAGTCACAGGTCTGGCCACACTCAGGAGAAAAAAGGCCTGACCAGTCGGCCAACTTGGAAACAAATGGAGATTTTCAGACCAGCAGCTGAACCAACGATATACACAGCAATGAATGGAACTAAAGTACTAAACCCAGAAATAGTTACCGCTTCACAAAAATTGTTGTGGTCGTCTCGGTGGAGATAGAGTTGGTTCCTCAAATTAAACAAAATAAACAGAAAAGCAAATGCTTGTCTGGACGCCACGCTCACCGCACTGTCTTGGGGAGGGGAAGCAGGGATGAGTGGACATCAAGCTTTGATGGAATGAATTCACGGTATCTGTTCGTTCACTAGAGGCCATTGGACCTGATGTTCCTCCACGTGCCGAGGAACACTGCGACTCCGAACAAAGGCACTCGGCGGCGAAGTGCATGGCCTTCTGCTGTTCTACCACAGCACAGTCACCTTCACACTGCCCCGACACTGCTTCCCTTCTCCTGACCGCCTCCCGTTCCTGAAGGATGGAACAATTAGAAAGTTTCTTTTATGCTGCTTCTATTAAATGTGAGCTTTTTGGTGCCCTCGAGGGGTTTTGAGGGCAGTAAAAACTATTCAGAGGTCAATGTTGCTTTTAGAAGTTCATATTCAGTTTATTAAAGTTACAGATTAAGAAACCAATATTTTTCCTAAAGCTTTTAAGTTTTATACCAAATCTTATTCCTCCTTATATATTGTCTGTAGCCTGTCATATTTTTAAAAACTGTGTTAAGGACCTTTGGATAATATGTGATCTTATTTGTAAGCTTAGCTAATTTAACAACTTCAAGCATTTTAAATTGAATTTATAAATCAATGTATTCTATATCTTTTTAAAAATTACTTCAAATTTTTTAATGTGGAACTGATAGAACATATAAATTACTTCAGTGTTTTGATTAACCTAATATAACTTCCCTGAGTACTTAAATAACACAGAACACCAATAAATCAAACTCTCAAATAAGGCTAAGCATACTTCCTTTAACGATTTCAGTACTGTATATAAACTTAGTAAAATTATAACTTAAAAATCTAAAGCAATTATTCACACATTATAAACTGGAATTTAAAAGGTGTTAATTCTAATATTAGGCCAGATTGTCTTAATCATTACAAGCACATAAGATACCCAATATGTGCTTCTCCCTCACACAGAATATTAATATACAATAGATTAATTTCCTTAATCCATACTTAAATCTAAATCAGCCTGTGGTGGAGCGATGCTTACCCACTGTACTGTATTCGTTTTCTAGGGCCCTGTAACAAATTACCACAAACTAGGTGGCTTCAAACAACAGAAATGTATTCTCTCACAGTTCTGGAGGCCAGAAGTCTGCAAGCAAAGTGTCAGCAGTGCCACGCTCCCTCTGGAATCACTGGAGGAGAATCTTTCCTTTCCTCTTCCAACTTTTGACGTCTGTCCACATTCCTGGGCTTGTGGCCACATCATTCCAATCGCTGCCTCCATCTTCGCATCACCTTCTCCTCTGTGTGTCTCCTCTTCTGTCTCTTAGAAGGACGGTTTTATTGGATTTAGGACCCAGTGAAGTATTTCAGGATAATCTTATTTTAGGATTCTTAACTTTATTATATCTGCAAAGATCCGTTTTCCAAATAAGGTAACATGCACGAGTTTCAGGGATTTGGACATGGACATATCTTTTTAGGGGCCACTATTTAAGCCACTACACCCACAAAACAACTGTCATTCCAGTGAGTCATGGTAACACCCAGGGTAGTGGCAAGGACATTGCCTGCCTTCCTGGCAGCGGCTCTGCTGGGACATGTTCTATTCATGGCAGCACTATCAATGTCCTTCAGATGAGGTTGTCTCACATGGCCTGAAGTTCACGTTCTACTTTACTGAATTTCTCTATCTCCTCTCAGAAGTCTCCCACCTACCCACTCCCACCCCAGACTGTGCACTTCACCTGATTAGGTTTTGCATTTATTACTGCTGAACATATACAAATATATTTTTTAGTTCTCTCTAAAGACATTTGAACCTGACAGAACTCTGCATTGTTTTCATATCCTTCGATCTGTTAGGATCATTGATTCTTACTTAGGGTTATTAAAATGGCATCCAACTGAATTCTGGCATCTCTCTTATGTTTTACCTGACTAGTTGGTCACACTTCTGAAGTCTTTCCACTGCCAGTTTCAAACATTTGGGTAGGAATTCTCTCAGGGCTTTGGACAAACTGTTGAAAAAGGAATTTCAAAGAACCAATTCTGACAACAGGTCTTTGCTTAAAGGAGTCAAAATTGTATAGTGATTAAGAAACTCTCTCTTGTTCCATATATGTATAAATATATATAATAATAATATTAGATCATTAAATACAAAGTGTCCGATTTTTGAATCCAAAGTGTAGTTTATTATACCGCAAACAAGAAACAGTGCAATTAATCAAAGTATGCGCCTAAACTATCGACACAGCTTTGCCATCTTAATGGTAGCTTGCTTATGGCCACAGTGAAGAAGCCTGGAGAGCAAGTGGCGATGAAATCGCAAAAGGTGTTTTCGACAGCTTGTTGATAATTGAATAGTTTTCTTTGGAAGAAGTGGTCCAAAGCTTGGATGAAAACAACAGAAATTTATTCAGTTGGTACAGGGTCTGGTGAATACAGTGGATGACACAGAGTTTCCAAGTCCAGCCTCTGAAATTTGAGCAGCATTGTTTGTGAGACATGTGGGCGAGTGTTGTCTTGCAAGAGGATTGGCCTGTTTCTATTGACCAATCTCAGCTGCTTAATCACAAGCATCTTCATCATTTCATTTAACTGATTGCAGTAGACATCTGCTGTAATTGATTGACCAGGTTTCATGAAGCTATAGTGGATGATACCAGCGCTGGACCACCAAACAGACACCATTAGCCTTTTTTGATGAACATTCGGTTTTGGACTATGTTTTGGCACTTCATCTTTATTCAACCATTGTGCCAAACACTTGCAATTGTCAAAAAGAATCCATTTTTCATCACACGTAACAGTATGGTGTAGAAATGGTTTCTCTTCTGAAGCTCGTTTAATTCATGCAGGACCCATCTATCCTTACCTTGCGTCCTTACCTTGCCCATTTGCTTCAAAGGGTCCCATATTGTTGGAATGGTAACGTGAACCCTTGCTGCTAATTCACGCATAGGTTGAGATGGATTCTCTTCCACTACAGCTTTCAGCTCATCATTATCCACCTTTGTCTCAGGTCACCCACGTGGCTCATTTTTAAGATTTCAATCGCCAGAACGGAACTTCTCAAACTATCGACATACCATGTGTTCATTAACCACATCCTTCCCAAACACTTCGTTGATATTTAGAGCTGTCTGTGCAACACTGGTTCCATGACCAAACCCATATTTGAAAATAACATGAATTTTTGACCTATCTTATGTTTTCACAAAAATTGCTCTAAAAAATTTTGAAACATAATCACAAGTCAAACCATGCATTTGAAAGACTGAGGATGTACCTTCATACACACAAAAAAAGTGTCAAAGTGAAATGTCAGAGATATCAACTGTCAAACTTAGCACTTAAGGAAATTGGACATTTCATACTTAATAACCTAATATCTGTACACACACATATGCCATGTGGTGTATGTGTGTGTACATATATGTATGTATATATATGCTGTGTGGCTTGGGAAAATCACTTACCATTTCTGAGCTGGTATACTCCTGTCTACAAAACGGTGGTACTATCACTCTAAGTTACTTCATACGGTTGTGAGTATTAAAAGAAATGGTGCACATAGAGTGCTTCCCCCAGTGCTCCACTTATAACAAGCACACAGAAAGCATCAGTGATTAGAATGCTAGAATTGATGTGCCTAGCAGTTGCTCAGTTGTTCAGTTGTTCAGAAGAGTGTTCCTATGCTCCCTTAGGGACTATATAAATACAAATTTGATAGAAAGAAACAATTCAGTATTGTGCACTTTAAAATATGGTGAGAGGATTGATCTCATGTTAAGTGTTCTTACCATAAACACAGATACATAGACACATACAAGGAAATATTTGGAGGTGTTGGATATGTTTAGTATTTAGATTGTGGTGATGGTATCTCGAGTATATGCATATATCTAAACTCATAAAAAGGTATACATTAAATATGTGCTTTTTTGTATATAAATTATACCTCAATAAAGCTTAAAAAAACAAATTCAGTAGATAGAATATCCCTTAAAAGGAAGTTGCCTCCTGCATACTATATACTATTCATTTTTATTTATATTCAAATATTTATAGAACACCTACTATCTACCAAGCACTGTTCTAAGTGCTTGGGATAGAGCACTGAACAACACAGGCAACAATTCTTGCCTCGTGGAGCTTACGTTCTGGGGTTGGGGGAAACGTTTTAGAAGATGATAATTACTATGAAAAAAAATGGAACAAGGGAAGAAGGAGGGTCAGAGCCAGGAGTGGGGTGGTTTGCAATTTAGACAGGATGGGTGGGGAAGGTCTCTTGGAGAAGGAGACATTTGATTACAGACTTGAAGGCAGTGAGGGAGTGGCCATATGCAGATACACGGGGAGATAGCATTTCAGGCAGAGGAACCAACAGCGCAAAGGCAGGGATGCTCCTAAGCATTAATAAATCCTTTATTAAAAGGATTTGTTCTGTAAACTTTGGATTCAGTCAAAAGGCTGCACTCAAGGATTCACAGGCCACATGTGGCCCCAAGGCCACAGGTTCCCCACCCCTTCCTGGAAGAACCTTAGTCACTAGTGTAAGTGGTTTTTGAGCTCAGGGCCCATTTTATTTCCCTCGGTATCTTTCTCAGTGCTCAGTACACTGTCTGCCCATGGTAAGTATTCTATAAAAGTTTGCTCTATGACTGATTGAATAGTACATGCTGCATCAATGAATTACCTAAACTAAAAAGACTTTCTTGGATACAAACAAACTCAGACAAGCATAACAGCTTAGAAGTTGCTTTTTATGTTGAATTTTTTGCAAACTTTTTGATTAGGTCATTTGTACTTCTTTTTTTCCTCCTATAACATAAAAAACTCAAAAGCAAATGCCTTCCACATAAGGACATGCAAGACACTTTCTACTTTATTTGAACCACATATATTTCCAAAAGGAATAATTAGGCAGAGAGAGGAGAGACATAGCTTTCTAATCAGCAGTACTATTGAGGACAGATGCTAGTTTATTTTCCATATACCCCAATTTTTTTTGCTACCATTTCAGAAATTATGATTTTCCATATTATAAAAGAAAAAAAAATCTCTGTGAGAAAGCAAGCAAACCAAAGTCATCACTGAGAATATCACACAGGTGTACATGACAAGCTGTAGCCACTGGCCATAGGGACATAAAATAGAGTTATTCTGCAAACCAATCAAAAGGGCCATTTCTATGAGCATCCAGCCTATTAGATGCATAATCAACAGTCTAACTAGGGCCTCTGTGTGTGGGAAAAGTGGGGGAGATAAAGATTTATTTTGTCAGCATGTTGTAGTTTTTCATATGATTCTTAGCTGTCTCTAGAATTTTTTTTCAGCACTCAGACAGACAGCTATAAAATTGATTGGCTTGAAAGCCAAATAAAATAAAACACAGTAGCCTACTTTGTCATTTAATACTAGCTATTTATTATGAGCAGTGCTGTGTTGGGATATCGACCCTGAGATTAAAGCTGAGGAAATATAGATTCTGAGATTCTGCGGACACATAAAGTTCCCAAGCCATGGTGACAGATGATAATGAGCTTATACTCAGAGGCCATCTTTTATCTCCATGGAGCCCAACAGCTATCATTTTTTAAAAATAATGAATTGTACAAACAATGCAGGGAACATTCACTTAGCAGTTCTGCAATGCGGCTTCCTTGGGCCCAAGTGTACTGTCAGCTGCCTAGTCTTGTTGCTATTGAGGACAGACTCTTCCAATTCATATATTGGTTGGTTGGTTGGATCATTCATTCTTTCATTTATTTCAACCTATCCAGCCATAGGAGGCATGCTTCTCCCTTACTATTCTTTGTATTCATCATGTTCTTTCCTGCCTCTAAGCCTTTTTTACTCCAGCTGGGAAGCCCTCTTGCTTCTCCAAAATCAAAACTCTACTTACTGCTCCTTTAACAAACAGCTCAAGTCTCTCATCTTCCACAAAATCTTAAGCAAAAACTTCATAGTAAATTGGTTCAAATCCTGGCTAACTCATTAGTTGTGAAGCTATGGGCAATTCACATCACTATTCCGAGTCTCATGAATTTACTCTAAAGTAGAGGTTAAAATTCTTCTCTCCAAGGTTTGTTTCAACACCAAGCATATAAAGTACTTAACACAATTCCTAACCCATAGTAGGTACTTAATCAATGTTACTTCCCCTGCTTGGCTCCTCTATTCTCAGAATTATGATAGCAGTTCAATTTATAGCTCGCACTTACGTAATTAAGCATACACTGAATTTTTCACAGCTGGATTTCCTGGATTTCAGACTCCTCAGGGCATCTTCCCTTCGCCTTTTGCTTTAATTCATGGTTCTCAACCCTGGCTGCACTTGACAATCACTTTGGATGCACCCACGGCTGGGCCCAAGCCCCAGGGATTCTGATTTAACTGGTGGAACCCAGACATTGCCTGACAACACAGTTCAACTCTCTGTCTACACCATGACTAGAGCCAGGCAGCTAGAGGGGCTGGAGAGAAACACATGACCTTTCTGAATGGTTGCACCTTAAATCTGAGTCCTACAGCCTCACTGGGTGGGCCTTGGTCTGGCAACCCTACAAAGTCCCCTGGTCCACTCGCTGCCCCACCTCTCTGGACAGTGATTTCTCACCTTCTGTCTCAAACCTCCAACTCCTCCTGCCTTATCATTACACTCTGCTAATGATTGGGGCACTGATTCACCAATAAGATGGGAGAAAAAAGTGAACTCCCTCATCACTACATCTTCCCTGCATGAATAACCTGTCTTCCTTCCTCTTGCAATGAATGGAATGTCCCTGCTCTGGTTAAAGACCAGACACCTCCACCTGTGTACACCCTGGAGCCCAATCCTTCCAGCAATTTTCACCTCTTCTCTGAGTTATCACTTATTCCATCTGGGTACTTCTCATACTGGACCATTCCCATTAGGAACTAATGTGCTATAGTAATTCCTGCCTCAAAATCTCTCCCTTGACCTCATGTGCCCTTCCAGCTACTGCTCCATATCCAATCTCTTGTCAGGAAAAAACAAACACACAGCAAAAATTCAAAAATAGCCTGTCCTCACTATCTCCAGTCCTCTCTTCTCGTTCTCCCTTGAACTCTTTACAATCAGCCTTCTACTCCGCTGAAACAGCTTTGTCAAGGTCACCAAAAACCTCCAAGGCCACATCAACAGTCAAATTTCAAGCCTCAAATAATTGCATTATTTGACACTGTTCACTCCCGGGTCTCCACCGAGTTGTAGTTCTCTTCCTACACCACTGGCTTCGCCTCATTTCTCTGAACTCAAACACTGGAAATCCTTAGGGGTCAGTTCTCTGACCTCTTATTTTCTCTACTTACACTCACCGTCCAAGTGACTTTTGTCTAATCTCATGGTTTTACCCTCCAGATCTGTTTATCTCACTCCTTTCTTAACATCTCCACCTGGTTGTGTCCCTGCAACATCAAATGTCACACATCTAAAATGGAATTTCTGATTCCCACCCACCCCATATCTGCTGCTCCTACCATCTTCTCTATCTCAGTGAAAAGCAATTCCATTTTTGGAGTAGTTCAAACCAACACCTTTGAAGTCATCCTTAAAACACATCTCTTGATACCACATCCAATCCATCAGCAAATTCTACAATACATGTTTTTCAACATTATTAATTATTCATACCTATAATTTTAAATTGCTAATAGAATTCCATCAACAATAACTATAAAAACATAGTGCCCAGCACTGTTCTAAGTACTTTACATAAAACTTACTCTCCACAAAAACCCTATGAGATAGGTGTTGTTGCTATCCCCATTTCATAGATGAAAAACCAAGGCATAGAGGAACTTGCCCAAAGTCACATAGCTGGTAAGTAGAAGAGCTAAGATACAAATCTAAGCAATTTCATTCCAGAGTCCATGTGCTTGACAAAAGTACTTTACATTTATCCTGTGCTTGAATAGATTGTTTAGACGTTTCCAGTTGCTCTAAGTGATGTTGTTTTAACCACCTTTGTATACGAAGTCTTTCCCTAATTTAGAATCATTTCTTTAGCATACATTCTCAGAAGCTGAATTACTCAAAAAGCACAAACATTCTTAATCCTTAAGATAGGTTCACCTATTATTAGTAATCACTGGCTCTTCAAAATCTGAATTTATATACAGTTATTAGGAAGCAAATTTTTTCTGAACAGAGAAGAAGATTTAAAGGAGAACTTAGTGAACTTTGATCCTTGATTTAGTCACTGTATATCTTAAACACTCATTCATTCTTGTGGTCATTATTTTCCTCATTTGTAAAATCAAGATAATTCCTAAATTACAACTTCCTTATAAGATGCATTAATCAAGCCCACATTTCTATCAAAAGAAAAAACATTAGTGTTATTTTCCCCCAAACAAACCACAAACTCTGAGACTTAGATCTCTTACTGTTCCTTTCTAAAAAGAGGCTGAGCCATTGCATCTTTTACAGTCATAGGACCACTGAATCTGACTGTTAAGTGACTCTGCACATCCAAATTTTACATTTATCTTTGCTCATTCTTTATTGTTCCAAAAAGCTACTCTACTCACCATTTGGAAACCTGAAGGAAGGATTACCTAGTGATACATTTGCCATGGTTGTATAGCAACTCTGACCACACATATTCTAGTTCTCATGCTCTAATCTCAACTTTCATGTCACAGATGTGGATGATGAATAGCCAATAATAAGTGAACTATACTTTTATGTTCTTTTTGGTTTTATTTCCATTCAGCCTTCAGAAGATCCCTATATTACAATGTGGAATTCCTATATTATGTGTATCAACACTTTATTTTGCAGAGACTTTTCACCCCTTACTTCTTCCCTCAGTCAAGAAAAACTAATTAAACTGGTATCTTTGAAAGGGAAAAGTTCCAGAAGCCAAAAAGACCCTGCTCCCCTTTCTTTTTTCCTTTCTCTAGATGCTGGCTTGTCTGTTGACAGTCAGTTCCATATGCTCTCCCCTGTATCTGAAAGGCTGGAAGCCTGGGAACTCCATTTCAGGATACAAAGCCAGTACATATCTCAGCTTAGATTCTGCCAGTGGCAGACAATTGTGGGAGATGAAGAGGGCAGAAGGAAGCAGGAGCTATACTCTTCCTCTAGCAGCAGATTTGAGATTTGAGATTTTGCAGTGGCCTCTGGTGTCCTTCCACAGATCATCAGCCTTAGGAGACAGTTTCCAAAAGTCCCTGACCTATGTGGCCGTAATTCCCTAAAAATTAGCTGCAAACCTGAGAGCTAACTATTGGCTTCCCTTTGCTCCCAACTGTTTATAAGCATAGAATTGCCTGTTTTAAATACATTCATGATTCGCATACCCAGAATGGTTTCTGTTTTCCTGACTGAAGACTGAGTGGTATGTTCCATCTCCTAGATTTGCATAAACCCGTGGTCAGGCATTCACCTAAGCAAAACAGAAAACAAAGAAGCCTAGTTTAGGTTATCAGTATCAGAGCCCCCACCCATAAAATGTAAAATGTTTTAAACACAAAAAGTAGCCTGTTTATATGATTTATTTTTCTTGCCCAGGTCTTGGAGAGTTCTATATCAAGAATCATACTACAGAGGCCAGATCTAAAAAATATAACACCAATATCACTAGTGTTCCAATGGAATACCTTGAGGATGGCTATGGTGATACGTTCACATCCATCCTTAATATTTTCAGCTCCCTTTTGCTTTAGTTTCCTTATTTTTGTATATGTTTATGATTTTATTCATTCTCATAAGTGCAGGGGCCTTTTTGGGGGGCAGGGGTGGCTTTCCCAGCACCTAGGAAATGTTCAAAAGATGCAGGTTACATTTAAGTAAAATAAAGGTATAGTTTTCTACTTGCCTTGGTGGAGTAAACAGCAGCTTACATGTTTCAAATTTAAGTTTACTCTTAGCAAATATAAGCAGATCATCAAGCCTCTTAGGTTCTCCATATGGGTTATCAGTTCCATTTTATACTAGAAATCCTTTCTTCCCTGTATTGATGATGGATTTATAATGACATGTTTCACACCTGCCTAAAACTCATAGATTTTAGATTGTCTCCCTAGTTGATGGTTATGCACATTAAAGCTTAAGAACCACTGTCAAAATGAAAACAGAGCTTCTTTGCTTTGAAATCCCTATATAAGGAATAGCTGCAAAGAATCCAAAGACTTGGGGCTCTTTCTAGGATTCCCATCTAAGAGAGGATGCATAGGATCAGAATTTTGGAGCTGGAAAGGTCCTTACAGATCATTTAATTTAAGTCTCTCATTTAAGAGATCAGCAATCATTATCTAGAGTTTCATAGACAGTTTAGGGCAGAACAGATATCAGAACCCAAGTATTTTGAATTTCAATCCAGTGTTTTTTTTTAACATGGTCTCCTATACACTTGAGTGAGTGGTGAACTGCCCAACACTACATGTGCCAGTCACCTGTGGACAGGTATATATACTAGCACAGTTTTCTAGCAGGTAGCAGTAAAGTTTTTCCAATGGATGCAAAATATCTTGAGGAAGGGATATCGTTTTCTAATACACACAAAGATGTAACACAGGCTTGTGGCAGGAAGCCTCCCTCTCGCTTTTTTCTTTAAGGCACCTTATTATTAATGTACAATGCACAGGCTCTCAATAACAAATACAGTACAGGTGTATTTTATGAAAATTTGAATTGTTCAAAGTTGAAATTGCTGATATAGAAAAATATTATAAAGTTTTGCTGCATAAAATTGCAACTCTCTAAAAAGTTGCTGAGAACTGCAAATTCCAAGTCTGGCTGGCCCAGTGAATTGCAAACTGTGTTCATGGATTATCATACAGAGGTGCTAGATCACACAGTATGACATGACCCACACTTTTATTGATGTGCACTAGAACGTCCACATGTGATTTCAGTGACTACTGTGCTATTGTTTGCACTATAAACCTTTAACTCAGAAGTTATAGGTGATATAACACTCTAAAACCCTAAAAACTGCCATTAATAGCTTACCATCTGTTAATTTAGGAGAGAACACCCTCTAAAAAGCATTGAAGAGAATGGTGTAAAGATAAAATATAGCATTAGAGAGAAAAAAAACCACACACACAGCAACAACATCTCCCATCTAATATTTATTTCTCTGTGAAAACTAGTCTTAAATTATGAGTATTTTAAATTATGTGATGTGTTTAGGAGAGTATCCTTCACACGAAATGCAACTTCCCTTACTTTAAAATTTTTTCATGTCTCTACATGATTCTAACCCCAACTTCTATGCCTGAAAGACGATGTGTAAAACTAGAAGGAGCCCTAGGGAGTTCCAATTTAACATCACATTTAGTGGTCCACAAAGGGGATGTAATTCTTTCTTTGTTAAGCTTCCTAGAAAGAAGTCAGATCTGGTTTTGCATATTTTTAATTCTTTTTAGTACACAGTGAAATGCATCATGATGTAGGTTATTTTTCCTCTGGGCTTGACCAGGGCTTGAGTCTCTAAGTCACCTTCACAGCTACATTCACGGGGTTTATCTTCATTATGCCTATTCAACTAATTAAAAAAGAGAGCCAGGTAATCTTAATGCCCCCCTCCCAGAATGATTAGAGGATCAATGAGCTAATAAGCACAAAACACTTTCACCTCATGTTTCAACAAACCTGGAGCATGGCGACACCTGCAGATGAAGAGAGCTGCACCCTGCACCACCTGATGCTCTGGCTGCTGACTCCACTGGTCTTTGGTCCTGGACCATCCAACCATGGACTGAGCACATGCTCCATCTGTCAGTGAAGCCGGGTCACCCAAATTTCTGAAGTTTGATTTTTTTTAGTATTTATAAAAAGCATCTAAGTGCTGATTATAAGGGAAAATTAGAACTTTGTCAGAGGGTTACATTCATTTTATGGTTTAGTATTGTTTTTATTTGGAATTACACAAATGGGGGCAGGGTGCCATGATGATTTCCATGCTTAGGGCTTCTAAAGGTTCACAAACTGGCTCCAAGTCTGCTACCCACTTGAAAAAAAAAAATTCAACAAAAAATTTCAACAACTTGTTTCCCAGAAGTTCTTTTTTCCAAGCAGGCTGTCTTCATGAAGGACTAAAGTCTCTTACCAATACAGATTTATCAGAACAACTTGGACAGTGCTATAAACCTAGGAAGAAAATGAAA
Source organism: Cheirogaleus medius (assembly GCA_008086735.1). NCBI lineage: Eukaryota > Metazoa > Chordata > Mammalia > Primates > Cheirogaleidae > Cheirogaleus > Cheirogaleus medius. The sequence goes on from VBSM01000529.1 coordinate 63,635,462, forward strand.
TCCAATTTAGCATGGGAGTAGCCCATGCTTTGATTCAAAGTTTGACAAAGTCTTTGATTCAAGGTCTCAGTATTAGCTTGGGATCCTAGAATCTAAGGAGGAAAATTATTTCTTCTTTTTTTTCCCAATTAAGGGTTAGGTTTGTTCAATGAGCGCTGTGACCCCTGGCACTTGTCATTTCTAAATATACATGACTTCTCTACTCTTGCACCCTCACTGAGATACGTGTGTGCATTAAAAACAAAAGCTATATATTTCTACTCTGAGTTTCCACACTTTGGACCCCCTCCAGACACCATTCTGAATATGGCACTCTGCTACAGGGTACTAAAAATGTTTCTTTCCTCAAAATAAAACCTTTAAAGATCCCTTAGTAGCTATTCGGGGACTGGAATTCAATTTCAATTCTCTACCCTTTGGCCAGCTGTAGATTCAAAATGCTTACATAAAACATTGAGAGTGTGTACTTCATGGCAAATTTGATTTTTCTTCTGCAATAGAAATGTGTGCTGTAGTTACCACAAACTATATTTTTACTTAGAAAATACACACAGCAATAATGCACCTCAACAAGAGAGAACAGATCTTTTTAAATTTTATTTTATCGGTAGCTTTGATATGAGCTTCAGATAGACCCACTTAGTACACAGTTTGTGAAATCTACACTTTCAAATCATAATACTCTCTATTTTAGGCTATTATATCTAAAAGCATGACTTCTCAAATCCTTTTATTACAAGTAGTTCTTGCACATAAATGTTACATCAAAATAGCAAAAAAAATGTAAACTTCTTTTGCAAACTACATAAATACTATAATATCTGCCTTGAAGTTATTCTTATCTTAAATCAAAATATACTCTAAACACTTTACATAGAAAACTTTGGTCAGTAGCCTATGTGTATAAAACATTATTTTTCTTTCTTACTGACTTGCCTTCCATGTTGCCAACCTAGGTCTTTGGAGGAGAAAAATTCAAAATAGAACCCAGATCAAAATTCAGTTCACAAGTAAAACAAGTACTAGAAGTATATTGATAACCTTGGGCAAAATGAGATGTCAAATTATTCTACACACTAAATCCGACAAGCCACCAGTGGTATGGAGGTAACTGAAAATAAGGAGTCAAGCTCATATTCGATTCTAATGGAAGGCATCAGCCTGCTTGTCAATACACCTCCTACTCTGCTGTATAAAAACGTCTATTTTCAAGTGAAAACCTCTTTCTCTATTCTTTTAGAGCACAACAGGTCATTTCTACAGCTATAGTCCTAGACTGGAAAGTCTAGATGGCCAGTGACTTTACTTCACCATTGCTGTCCTTAGAGTCTTTAAATACAAAGTTCAATTGTATAAATATACACATGCACATACACACATGTACATGCTCATGGACCACATATCACGGCCTTTTTCACTTCAAACAAGGTTTTGAATGTTTACCTTTTTTGTTGTTATTTTTTTAAAGTCTTTTTCCTCAGAATGTTCTTTTGGTTACAAAGTAAGTTTAATCTGGAGCCCTTACTGACTGATTCTTAGATTCCTATTGAACACCTAGCTACTGGCCATAGTTTCTTGGAGGAAAAACATAGCACTGCTGAAGCACTTCTAAAAATTTTAAATGCATGCAGCTAGAACTACATAGGCTTTCCAAGCAGCTACATAAGGTGGCTCAAGTAACATTATTAATTATTTATTTTGGCCTAAGCCCTTTTAACAACATCTTTTTGAAACACAGAGAATGGCTCTGAGATGGGGGCCAGCCCCAAAGGCGCCCGGGCTGGCGGGCTCTGCGCAGTCCCCAGCACAGCAAGCGGGAACCCACTGGGCAGTCTCTTCTCTTTCCGTGCATTTCCTCTAAATGCATCGTGTCCTCTCTTTACTGCCCATGCTTTTAAACTATGAAAAATTTAACCAAAAAAAAAAAAAATCTAGCAGTGATTAAGTCAGACCTCAAATAACACTGTGCATGGGCTTTGCTAGAGACAGGTAGCCATCCCTTCTTAACAGCTCTTTCCCCAGAAGAGGCCTGGCTGGGCGGAGAGGCGTCGGTGGCTCAGGAGCTGCTTTTATTGCAGACCGTGCCTTGGCTAATACTATCTTCCGTGTACTGGCTGCCCGTGTCGCTCCTGCTGAGCACCGTGGAGGGGACGCGGGAAGGGCGCCTCTCCGGGTTCTTCTCCTGAGAGAAGCAGCAGATCATCTTCTTCATGGTGCTGTACATGTCTTCGTCCTTGTAAGAGTAGATGATGGGGTTCATGACGGAGTTGAGCAGCGCCAGCAGCAGGAACCACCGCTTCACGTGCTGCACGCCACAGTGCGTGCAGTTCAGACCGTCCAGGAGCAGAACCACCAGGCCCGGCGTCCAGCACACCACGAACGCCCCTGGGGGAGAGAAGGGAAAGAATGTGAGCTCGGACCTCAGGCTGCTTACTCAGCTTCTTCTCGCCCAGCCTCCAGGCAGTGCTGTCAAGGGACCATACGCATTTGTTTTGACAACTGCAAAGCAAACTTACACCCTTCCTCTGGGCGTCTGAGACCTGGGCTTGTTAGAGACAAATAGCTGGGAACCTTCTGGACTATCACCCACGGTCTATTTCACTTTCTTACTTGCTTACCCAGGTCTCGCGGTCACGAGGAGCTCCGATTTCTCTCTTGCGTAGGAAGCAGTGCGCATGCGTGACCTGAATCATACTAGGAGGCTGCTGCAATAATTATCCACATTTGACAGACGAGAAAACTGAGGCCCAATTCCAGGTGGACATGTGGGGAGGCATCTCTGACTCCAGGCCTTACATTTAACCCTACATTGTGCTGTTCTCTAAATCAGATTTTCTATTAATAAATGCTTTCTTGAAAGTAAGACACACTGCGTGTATGGCATTCTGACCTAGTGGGTTTAACTAAGTCAGCCGCTCAAAAATTTTATTCTTCATAAATCCATGTTGATGCTTACTAAGCACTATATTCTTTTTGACATATTCACAGGCCATCTGCTTAATCATCTGCTCTAGATTTAGATTTTTTGGGTCAGAAATAAATCTTTCATGATGAGTTAGTTGGAAATGTGCTTTTTAGACTCTGCAATTGAACATGAACAGTAGTTTCTTTGGAATCTCTTCTATTGGATCGTACTTATCTCATCTCTAGACTTTAGGATATTTTTCTTCTAAAATATAAAACATAGGTTCAATATCCTCCTACTTAGTTACCATAACTGCAGATAACAGTAACATCTGACCTTCATACAGTGCTCACCCTGAGACAGGCAATGATGCAAACGCTTTCCTTGATTAACTTACAGGACCACACTATACAGCTAACATTATTATTATTACCAGGAAACTGAGGCACAAGAGAAGTTAAGTATTGTGCCTGTGATCAAATAGCTTTTAAGAGATACCTAATTTTGAACACAAGCAGTCTTTCATCATAGGTTGTGCTCTTGGCCACTACGTGACCTGCCTCTGTAGCGTGATAGGGTTGCTTTTTCCCTATGTCCTTATATCTCAATGCACTCGCTTATCCATTCAATAAATACTCATTTCAAGCTCACAATGCGCCGAGAGCTGTACTAGACAGTGAACGAGACCATGAACGAGACCATGAACTCAGGGAGCTAAAATACTAGCAGAGGAGACAGAATAAACAAGCAAATCTATAAACCATGTCACCAACTAGTTACTCTTACTGGTTAGAATTAGGCCTGGACAGTATTTCTCTTGCTGCTGCATCTTCCTTCTGAGAGAGATGATACTATAAGCAAGGCAAGTCAAGGATTATAGAGATATGGTATAAGGTAGGGAAGTGCCATGAGCTCTGGGGCCAGACAGGCATGTGCAGCTCCTCACCTTGTGAGCTACCTGAATCAGGAAAAGTACTTCACACTTCTCTGAGCCTCCAATCCCTGCTTTATAACATCAAGATAATAAACCCAATTGTGTGGGGTGCTTATGAGGATCAGAGGTGATGGAAAGTGGTGCCCAATACTGTGCTGGGGTCACTCAGCAGTAATGATCATGAGAAGTATGATTTGTTTCCCCCAAAATTAGATGTCTAGGAGATAGCAGGAAAGTTTAATTTTCCACTCCATAACTACAGCTCACCAATGGCTCCCTTTTTTTCTCCATTTTGTATTGTTTTTGGTCCAGCTGACATATGTGAATAAAGGGCTGGACTTGGATATAAGAGATCAGAGATTTGGGTCCTAACTCTTCACTTCCTGAACAACTCTGGGAGACCCAGGTCATAACTCTGGGCTTTGACTTCCTCGGCTGTAAATGGAAGACTTTAGGGTAGGTTTGGGTTTTTCAAACTGTAGGTCAGAACCCCTTAGTTGATGTGCAATCAACTTAATGGGCTAAGACCAGTTTTTTGTTTTAAATGAAAGAACAGAATGCAATAGCTTAGAGTGCATTACATAGATTAAGTGAAGTATTGTTTCATGAAAGTTTTGTTTCAGTTTTATAAACTATGTTTATGTGTGCATTGGTTATGAAGTAAAGTATATTTCTTACTGTTGGGTTTGGTCAAAAAGTTTGGAAAACACTAGTTTAGATAATCCTTAAGGCCTCATCCAGCTCCAGTGGCCTGTATTTTCCATAACTGTAACACTTTTGTTCTCTTTGCTTCCCAAGAGAGGGTTACTATGTTGTCAGGAAAGAAGAATGAAACAAGCCAGACGGCAAAAGCTGTACCTATGAAACTTTCTATATGAAATTCCATAATTCCAAAGAAATCTCAGTGGGAGTGTCCTAAGATCCTTGTGGTAATGAGAAGGAGGGAAAAACACTAACTTTATACTTTGTTAAATACATAAGTGGAAATTTAATAGAGTCTATAACTTCCAAACCAATGGAAAAAAAGATGTCAGTACAAAAGAAAGCAGAGTAAAAACAGTGAAACATAGAAAAAATGGGACAGATAAAAAACAAATAAGATGCTGGAAATGCATCCAAATATATTGATAACCAAAGTCAATGTAAAATTGTGGTATAGTTTTAAAAAATAGGTGAATCCAAACAACATGATGTGTAACATTACATCCACATATGGTAAAACCATGAGAAAAAGCAAAAAGATGATTAACGCAAAATTGATGACATGATTATCTCTATAGGAGAGAGGCCACTTGGGTGGCACCAGGAAGCTCTACAGTTATTGGTAATGTTCTATGAAACTGGGTGGCAAGTACACAGATATTCTTATTTTTTATTCTTTTATGTGTTAGTCTTTAAGGTCTCTATATATTTTATATAGTTTTATTTGAATGACATAGAATATACACCACCCCACAAACACATCAAAAAAAGGATAAAAGTAAATTGCCAATTTTTTCCTAAAACTCCACTCCCATTTTTTCAGATGTGATTTTTTTTTTTAATCGTGAATTTTTTTCCCCAGCATGAAACTCTGGCTCGAATTAATCAGGTGACCTAAACACTCTAAACAAATCTTCAAATTGATGCCCTGTTTTTCATAATATGGTAATTCATATATATTTTCCCTTTGCATTGAATTATATAAAATAATCATTCAATTAAAACTTGACAAACTTTTTATTGAGCAATGATTATGTGTCAAATTCAGTTCTAAGCATTTTATATGGATTAATCCATTTAATCTTCCTTACAACCCTCGGAAATAGGTCCTAATACTACCTTCATTTTGAACCTGAGACCACTGAGGCAGAGAGAAGTTAGGTGATATGCTCAAAGGCACAGAACTGGTAAGTGGCAGGGCCGGGATTTGAACCCGAGGAGAGGGTGCTTCTGGACTTTAAAGTCCCCTCTGTAGTATGTCATATCTGAATATGAAGCTGCATTTATCACTAGTTATTCTTTGGTTTGCAAATAGAAGGATTTTCTGGCAAGACAAGGGAAAAGGGGAGGCGGGGAGGGAAGGAAAGACAGGAAAGGAAAGGAAAAGAAGAAGAAGGAGAATAGGGAAAGAAGTGAGGGAGAGAGGAAGAGGAAAGGGAGAGAAGATGGGAGGAAGGAGGGATAGATGGAAGGGAGAAATCCAACAAAAATATTGGCTGACCATGGGGTAAGAAGAGAAATAAAAAATTTTCTGCCCTTATCTTTATAGTGTTTCCAGTGAACAAAAAAAAGTGAGTGTTCTTTGACAGAACACACCAGGCTGCCAACCTGGACAGCGGGTGCTTCAGAGATGTTGCTTTGAGCAGATGATCACACTCCCCGGCAGCAACCCTGGGAGCCACGCCATTCTGAGACTCCTCTGCCTGGAGGCCAAACTCTGGCTCCACCCACACCTCCGAATGGATGCATGGCTTATCTAACAGCTCATTCTTTGGGTGTTTTTACTATATGTCAGCAGTTAGATATAAGCGCCCCTCCCCTCCAAACAAACAAACAAAAAACCCTTAAACAGTGAAGAAAATGTCAGGAATGGTTTTGGCCTTGGGAATCCGTAATCTTGGAGACTTCTTAGAGAATGTGGAGATGTCACAAACATAAATGAGCAACTGTACTAATTCTTAAAAGTGAGGGAGGGGGTGTGCGTGAGACAGATCCTGGAAAATATTTATTAGACAATCCTCTGTCAATCTTCAATAAATTCTAGAAGAGAAAATTAGAAGGAGTGTCTTTTGAGTAGTTAGCCTCAGTGCTCAGACTATGACTGCTGGGAACCAGCAGGGTTCAAAAATGAGTTCATGCCAAACACAGATCACCTTTTTTTTTTTTTTCTAAATCAGGCATTAAGGAATAGGAGTGGGTCCAGAGGTGTCCATCTGGGAACCAGTGGAAGGAATCAGATAAGTTTCTCCCGGAGAAAAGGCTAAGGAAAGACACGATGTGCTGTTAATTCTCTCCAAAAATCTGAAGGGCCATCACGTAGAGAGGAAGCACAGACTCATCCTGGCCCATTCCAGAGGGTCACTCAAAACAAATGGAAAAATACAAAGAGGCAGAATTTGGATGTAAGATTTCTTTTTAAGTAAATAAAGGTATTTAACAGAGGAATCCTTTGTTCAGCAGGCAGAGAGACTCCCTTGACCAGGGTAATTCCTTTGCCCGGGTCACCCTGAGATATACAAAGGGAAGGGATTTTTCTGAAATGAAAGATAGGGCTAAGTGGCTTCTGAACTCTTTTCCAAATAGAAATTGCTAAATTCTGTGAAACGATGAGTTTCAATTCCCCATAAAATTCAAACACATTTGACTTGTTTCTGAGACACAATTATAAGATGGTATGGTTAAAAATCTTATTAAGATGAATTCTCTAAGCTGGTGGTTCCCAGACTTGGCTGGCCATCCCGATACCAGTGGAGCTTTTTAATAATGCAGATTCCCTGGTTCCACATCAGACCCAATAGTTGGAATCTCTAGAATGGGACATAGAAATCTGTAGGACTAGAAAGTTTCTGGGGTGATTATGATGCACAACTAGTTTTGTAAATCATTTCTCTACACTGACCCAAAATGCTTTAATCAATCCGGCCTCACTGGCAAAATTGTTAACTCTATACAGACATAGCAAAAAGCTGTAGAAAGGAGAGAAGGGGCAGAACTCTTTAAAATCAGAAAATAAGCATCTCTAGAGATCAATATCTTCACTTTGCTTTTGGAAAAATGTTCGAACACAAACACATAAATAAATAAACAAACACCAGTGGGGAAACTAGTCTACAGGCAAGGCATACGCAGTCCTCTGGGCCTCTGCTGGCTCTTTGATTTGCCCCGTCAGGAATGCCTTCCCACCTCCTCATCTAAGGCCTACTTTTCTTTCTAAGCTTAGCTCTTGTTCCACCTTCTCCACTGGAATTCTCCCACCTCTCCAACCCACAGTGACCATTCCCTGCTCTCAACTCCTGTGGCACTTTCCACCTACAACATTCACGTGGCACTGCGCACGTTACCTGCTCAATTCCACTCTATCGTGTCCCGAGAGCTCTGGGCCAGGCAGTGTGCTCAGGGCTTTACATGTACTTCCCATTTAAGACTCACAGCCTGACAAGGTTGTTACTCTTATTATTATCCTAGTCTGATATACAACAAATTTGAAGTTTAGAGTAGTTCCATGGTTTGTCATAGGTTTACAAGCAAACAAATAGAAAAGTCATAATTTGAACCCAGGCCTGACTGCCCCATGCAAACTCTTGAGCATTGTGTTACACTGGATATAATTTTTAATACATATGTCCTGTCTCTCAGCTGTGTTATAAGCTCCCGAGGCAAGCAGGCTATGCCTCATACCTGTTTGTATCCTTAGAACTTAGTAAGGTGCCCCACACTCCATCACAAAGGAGATGAGTCAGGTCAATGTAACTGGTTTATTAAGAGCCAACATAGGGCTAGGTACTGTATTAGCTGAAGCACCTGCTGACATGAACAGTGTACAATCTGCCCTTCAGGGATGGACAGGGAGGGACAGAACTGGTTCTGATGACTCTAACTACTGTCCAAGAAGGTCTCAGTTGAAGGGCATGAATGACTGTGCCCAGGTGAGAAACAGCATGGTGCATTTGGGGAATCCAAATAGTTCAGGATGGTTTAACCCAGGTGGGTGATTGAGGAAGTAAGATAAAGTCCAAGAGGTGAACATGGGCCAGACCCAGAAGGGCTGTGTGTGCAGTACTCAAGAGTTTGGATTTATTGTGTAGATCAGACACTGTAAGCCTTTTTCAAACATGAGTTCATCCAGGGAATTAAGTCTGAATGCCCTTAGGCATCCACTGTACGTAATGAATTAACTTCTCTCCCAAGCATCTAGAATGGTATGAGTTATGTACCATCCTTGAGAGGATTAAGAAAATATTTCTACGTTCCATGGTTCATAAAGGAACCCCATTGAAAAAGGCTAGATCAAAGGTTTTTCAGACTCAGTAGCAACCCAGTGGGTTGTGAAATCAATTTAGTGGGTTACAACCAGCAATTTTTTAAAAAAATGAAATGGAACAGAAAATATCAGAGTGCTGCAAGTATAGTAAGGTATATTGCATGAAACCTGTTTCAATTACACACAAAAACATGTGAGTACTGGGCCATGACACAGGATGTACATTATTTCTTACTGTGGGCCCTGATTTAAAAAAAAAAAAATTGAAATCCACTTCTGTATTAGTGTGGT
>VBSM01000529.1:63644654-63687686 GCA_008086735.1 Cheirogaleus medius
AAATGAAAAAAAAAAAAAAATTAGCTGGACATGTTGGTGTATGCCTATAGTCCCAGCTACTTGGGAGGCTGAGGTGGGAGAATCCCTTGAGCCCAGAAGCTCAAGGCTGCAGTGAGCTATGATCATACCATTGCACTCCAGCCTGGGTGACAGAATGAGACCCCATTGCTAAAAACCCAAAAAACAAACTAAACCCCACCCCCACCTACTGCTATAGAAGGGCAGTTCTTTGAAGATTTCTAATCAGAGGTGTGGATAAATCTTAAATTTTAGAGCAAAGCTTTATCTGAGTGCTCAGGACAGACTAGAGGTATATGTGAAACTGGAAGTCTCCTCCCACCTGCCTCAGAGTCACCTGAGCCACCTGCTTGAAATTCAGATTTCTTAAAAACCCCATCCTGCTGAATTAGAAACTGAAGAAGGTATGATCAGGCACCTCCAGTGTTAGCTCCCTTGGGAAGTGCTTTAGTGTGGTAAAATCAGAGAACCGTGGGCGTAGGTAGGGTGACTCAGCTGCAGACTGGCTAAAATCCAGGTGAAAATGATCCGGATCTGAACAGGCAGTGGTGGTGGAGATGGGGAGAAATACATGGTCACAGGGCTGCTGAGGAAGGAACTGCTCGAATACTTGGATCTGGGAAGTGAGGGGAGGAAAGAATCCAGGGTGAGGGTGGCATGTGGCTGTGATAACCAAGCAGGGACACGGGGCTGGGGTGGGGGTGGGAGACAGCTGTTCAGTTCGAGGCTTAGGGCACTATAGGATCTGTGGCTGCTCCACTTGGAGACAAGTAGAGGCAGCCAGAAGCGTGGGTCAGAACTCTGAGAGCTCCAAATTGAAATGTTGACATGGGACTCATCAACAGTAGGTGGTAGCTATAGCCATATGTCCTTCCATTAATAAATATTTACTAAGCAATCACCTGCCATGTGTCAGCTACTGAGAGTGTATGACTTCATGATGATTAAGTTTGGATAACAAACCTATTTCCTTCTACTGCCAAATGATAGGTCAGTTATATTGATAAGAAGCAATGATTTTTTTTACCTTAATGATGTTCTATGTTCTTTCAGTACCTGTTTAAGAGACTCACTAATAGTCCAATTAGACTATAAATGAGCTTTCCTCTAGCAATTAAATAAACTAGTTTGGAGTGCTGTACTCAAAAATCAATAACATGATTTCAATGTTAATATTTAAAGTACAGTGAATAGTATACTAGAATATTCAATTACAGTACTGAGATGACATCTTAATGACTGCAATTTAAGGTAATCAGAAACATCAAATTAAGGAACGTGTAACACTTTGGAAGGTACAATTACAAATGAAAATATTGGTGACAAGTGAAATAAAAGATCTTTCAAAGTCCCTAGTCAACATTATTGTTTAGATAATCTATAGCCATTCCCCACCCCAATTTGGAAGCTTACAAAACATCTCAAATGATACCCTGGTTAATATCTCATCTCAGCATTATAGGAAATAAGAGGGGAGAACTATATTCCATCTGGAGAAGCACTCCTCACTGGGATGTATTTAATTTAGTTCAGCATTCCTGGGGTTTTGGTGACATAAGATCTCAAGTTACATCAAGCTGCTTCTTCAGGAAACAAACTTTTCTGTTCCTTCTACTTAGACTTGTAGCCATATTTTCATCTGTTTAAAAATTCACACATGCAATTAACAAAAAAAATCTTGACATGTGAAGGGCACACAAATAAAACATCTGCAATGATAAAAACAATCACACAGAATAGTCTCACTTTGGCACATGGACTACTAATTTCATCAAACAGGAGGATATATTTTAAATCTGTTCCCTCTGTTATTCTTTGTTTTTAGTCCAGGAAAAAGCAGCAGGGCACAAGCAATAATATGAACCTAGTAAGCCACAGGGCTGTCTGATTTACTAAAATAGAAAATTACAACTCTGCATAAAAATCAGGTTGTGGACCTCATCCTAGGAAAGTGCTCTTCTTATTTGAAAAGAAATTTTAAAAGTAAAATTTCAAAGTAAATGTCTATTTTTGGTCAGAAACATTATAATGTGTAAGTCACACATGAATAGAATATTCAAGTGAAAATGCTCTTATGACATTAAAGAATTTGTTTAACAATTTAAAAATAACAGATGTGATGTGCAGTCAAGTTCATATTCACTAACCCACAGCGTTTTGGAAGTCGAATAATTCAGAAAATAGATTGTCGCATATGTGAAAGGAATGAAAATATATAACTTTAGTAAATCTGACTTATTTTTACTGCAGAAAACAAAACAATAAGATGATGAGCAGTTAAACATTCCACAAATAATTCATTTAACACTATCGTTACTACCACTGGATCTTTTGACTGTAACAACTGGTTTTAGACACTTGTTTTAAATTTGTGGGCAACTTTGGGAAACTGAAAATCTTGATGCCAAGCGGTTATGAGATAAAATTTAAAGCAGAGGCATACCAGCTAGAACCGCTGCCCTAGACCTAATTCTAGTGTTTAACTCTGGGCAACAGCTGGAAGTCATAAACTGGATAAGCAAGAAAACACCATCTCCACCTCCAGATTCTACTGTAAGCGTTAATATGTGTTGACCAACAATACCTCAGTACTTCACTATTATAGCAAGGGCTCTCTGGCAGCTAAGGAAAGGTGTGAGGTCGGCTGTGTGTATTGGCAGCGTGGCAGCCATTTGCCTGGTATGATTTTAAAGACTGACAGATCCCAACTAGCCTTCCCAAGGATCTGAAATTCTTCCCACCGACGATGCTCCTTTGGATTAGGAAGGCCTCTGTTGTACCTTACCTAGAAATGCTAACATATTAAGCTGTAGGCATCACATAAACTGCCATTAATGCAGAACAAGGCCCTGGGGGAATGTAAAAAAGATAACTTTGATGGGGTTGGAAAATTTTGAAAGGATGGGACACTGCACAGGAAAGTTGACCTGAATAGGACACAAGATTCTGGACATCCAGATGGCAAAATATGCCATTCTGAGCTCAGAGGAAGGGAACAGGAAGTAGCAGGCATTGTGTGAAAGCACACATTGTGGGTTGAAAGCACTCTGACTTACAGAGAGATGGGCCTGGAAGAAGTACAGCGTGGTATATAGCTCAGCAATGACAAAGTCCTGACATAGGCTACCACTTCCCATCCTACATCCATGGCCGCCAGTGTTAATCAACCAAGCACTACTTGCTTCTGAGCCCACATATGACCTAGTATCCTTTACAGCACAATGCCCCAAGCAGCCTTTAGCAATCAAATGGAATTAGTCCTTGAGATGAAACCCACTTACTATCCCTGTTATAGTCAAAAGGGCATAGGCTTGAAATCAAGCAGACCCTGAGTTGAAATCCTGGTTAGGACCAACAGCAAACCAGGTCACCTTCCCAGGCCTCATTTTCTCAGTTACGGAATGAGCATGATGACACGACCCAACAGGATTTTTGTGAAAATTGAATGAGATAATACGTGGAGAGTTCCCAACACAGGAAACACTCAGAAAGTGTTGGTTCTGGCTGCCCAGACAGTGCTGTTTACTTCACTTGCTGTTTATAAGCAGATGTGGGAGAGTGCTTCAGCTGCTGCTACGCGCCCACACGTGTGTGCACACACGCACAGGCACACACAGTTATTACACTCTGCCCTGTTCTGTATGCATGTGGCTGCTCCGCTAGACTGACATCCTCAGGGGGGATCTCTTTTGTGTCTTATTTAATTCGGGACACTCAGTGCTTAGCCAAGGGCCACACACCTAGTAGGTGCTTAATAAATGCTTGTTACATGAAGGAGCAAGGAATCCAGACCCCAGACTCCAATATGATTTTTAAAAGGTTATTTTATTCTATTTCTCTGCTCCCAGTTTCTTCATCTATATATTAATGGGGCTGGACTAGAATGCCCTGTAAAGTTCCTTCTGGCTCTTACATTTGATGATTCTGGGCTTCTGTCATAGCTTCCTTTAGTCCCAGACAACGTATAGTCCAAGTAACAGAGGGGAAAGGCAAAAATGGATGCTCTGCATGGTGACACATGAGAGAATTGTGCAGTCAAATTGAAGATGCCTGTCACATGATTCCAACAGAAACTGGTACCTTGATGGAGTACCCAGAATGCTCTCAGAAATTCAGTATTTATTCAACTAACATACAGTGAGCATTTGCTAAGTGTCGCGCACTGTGCTCATCCCCAAGAATAGCAAGATAAGGAGACAGAGGAGTAAATGATGCCACGCAGGGTACACATGAGATGATGTAAGGGAATGCTGCCTAATGGTCCCACAAGAGTTAGAATTCATGTTCTCTGGATGTTCACCCTAAGAATTGTGTTTCTGAATGAACAGAAATGTTAAGAATATCTATGGCTGTGCATTATGGATAAAGGTGATGCAAAGGAGACCACTGAATTGCTACTCTTCCCCCCAGGACTGTTCTTTTTCTCTCTGCTCTACTATCCCAGTCACAAGTCTGTGATCACCACGCTATGTTTATAAGCTCCCTCTGTTTAAAAGTACACCATTAAACAAAATGAGGTTTTCTAACTCAAACAGAAAAAGGTCCAGGAGGCAGAGCCTGGCCTGTCTTGGTCAACAGTGAAGTGGGCAAGTCCTCAGGATCCCAATTCTCCCTTACTGTGGGTATTCAGAAATATTTAATAACGAGTAAAGGAATATATGAATGAAAAATATTCAAAAATGACAAAGCAATCAGACCAAGTACTAATAGAACCCTAGGGACTATTTAAATGATGTGAAAACCAGCATATAGATGTGCACTGTAGTACTCTAGAAAATGTCATTCACAGAGAATATAATGATAATGGTGTCCCCTGGAGTTGTGCAAGGTGATGACCCTGCTAGTAGTGACATCACTACTCCATGGCTCAATTGTTATTTATATATAAATAAACTGCATATAATAACATATAATATGTGTTATAGCTCAATGGTGCTCAATAGCTATATCTAAAAAATGGTAGATGTGATTTTTACAGATAGTCTGAAGAATATCTACTAATTCATTTCTCCATGCTAATATTTGTCACTTTTAATGAAATCTTTATCAGAAAAATTCAACAAGAACTTTAGTTAAGCTTTTAGGTCAGAAACATTCTGTGAATACTGTGGTTTTGGAGATTCTTTTTCTTTTCTAGCTAAGGTTTTCTTTGAATGACTAGATGTACTTGGTCTTTTAAAAATTTAAGATTAGAAAACCCCTCAGAAATCTAGGAATTTTATTAAAAATTAGAGGAATTTTATGAAAAAGCTAGAGTTAAAATTGGGTTGCATCAATGAAGGTTTGGCTAAATAAATTATTATTCATCCAAACAGTGACCTACTATGCAGCTATTGAAAATAGTAATAATTATATTGATATGAAAAATGTTTATATTTTTTACCCAAAAACACAGGTTACAAAACACTATGTATAGTATGAATCTATCCTGACTAAATAAATTAATTTATTATTAATTCATTAAACTGATTAATAAGTTAAGCATGCATTTGTACATGCATGTGCTTAGAAAAGATCTCCAAAAATCCTAGCAGATATAATCTCTAGGCAGTATGATCGAAAGGGTTTTTACCTTCTCCTTTACATCTTTTATTGTTGCCCCAATTTTGTGCCATGAGCATGTCTTTGTTTTAAATAATACACCCTCACTAAAACCATTTCTGTTTCCATTCTGGGAACAAATACATTTGCATGCAGATTTCTATGACAAGACACCCTGTAAGATTGATCCCACAAGTTGAGAAACTAGAAGGTCATGACAGCCTCTCCCAATGAATCTTTTATTGGCAGTTTTATTCATTTTATCTACAGTTTACTAAACAGGAAAATGCACAGCATGAGGGAGTCATTAAATGGTAAAACCATTCCATAACCCTCAAAGTAGAACCAATAAAAACCAATTGTGTAAAATGAAAAGTTTGTTATTGCAATATTAGTTTAAAATTTTTTCTCCTACTTGTAAATTAAGTTACAAAAAGCACAAAGGTAAAGACAAGGAAACCTACTGTGCTGTACAGAGCCAGAAGGTCCCAAATGGTCACATCCCCTCCCCCCAAGAGCACAACTATGACTGGTCCCCATCTGAAGACAGGCACGGGGGAGACAGAAGCCACCACAGATTATGTATTGTGGGGGTGGGGTTGTTATATTCCTGCATTTAGGTATTATTACAGGACAAAGGGCCACGTAAGCCCATTTTCCAGATAATTGAAGCTTAAAAATCTTTTAAATAGGTCAGGTGAGGTGGCTCATGCCTATAATCCTAGCATTCTGGGAGGCTGAGGAGGGAAGATCCCTTGCATTCAGGAGTTCAAGACCAGCCTGGGCAAGAGTGAGACCCCGTCTCTACTAAAAATAGAAAAATTAGCCACACATGGTAGCACGCACCTGTACTCCCAGCTACTTGGGAGGCTGAGGCAGGAGGATCACTTGAACCCAGGAGTTTGAGGTTGCAGTGAGCTTTGATGATGCCACTGCATTCTAGCTGGGGTGATGAGGGGGACCCTGTCTCAAAAAATAAAAAAATCTTTTAAGTAGAAGCATTCCCTTCCTTCCTTGAGAAGTGCAGCCTACCACCATCAGCACTGTCACCTCCAGAGTGGGTGGTATCACTGGACAGCTGCCCTTCGCTTGTTCCCTTGTGATGGACCCACAGCCAGCAGTCCCTGTGCCCCTAACAAGCCCTGCTGCCCACCTTGTCGTCCAGTGTGCTGCTTCTAATGTACTGTGTGGGCTTAGAGTGCAAATAACCACGTCTGGTAAGAACCGCAATGGAATAAAGTCAATAGAACTCTAAAGAATGACATCAGGAATAAAGCACATTCAAAGGCTTTGAGATAATTATTTGTGTTCAGAGGACATTTTCCACCCCTCCTAGGTGAAAATGAGATTGTTTCATAGATTAAATAAATTCAGGGACACCAAGAAAACACAATTCATATCAATATGGGCTAATTTTAAGAATTCATTCTCTCCCATGAAAGACGGAAAACTAACTCAGTACCATTATGACTATGTAAAATCAAAACAAGAAACAGCTAGACCAAAAAAGAACAAAAGAAGGTTATTCAGCAAGTAGTTTATAGCTCAGTTACAAAGTTTCATCTGAGATTTGGACACTGACGCTAAGACACAGGGAAGCACAGGCATCTCTTGTTTCTATTCCAACTGCTCACAAGGAAAGCAGACTCAGCAAGCACAGGACACACACAGATGCAGAGATGTTCTGTTGGGAGTACACCCTGCTAATTCTTAAATGGCCAGCTTCTCTAATAACTCAGTTTTCTTTCTTTATGCTTTCTGCTGCCAAGAGGAAAAAAAAGTTCAAATGAAAAACATCTATAGTTTTAACTTGGCAGGGGTATGATTCAGAGCACCATTCATATTCTTCCACTTGGTACTTCTGATCATATCTAACTTTTCCCTAAACTAATTGGTATTGGTATTTACCACAGTTTGCTTCAAAGGAATGTAATGTAACACCATCTTTGTTTTCTAAAGACTTTTTTAAAAAGTTTGCATTGTAATATACAAAGCAATGCTGGTAAGACCACAGTGCTCAGTCCCAATAATATGGCAATAATTACTGATTAACCTTTTAACTGGCACTACGTAATGCCAGAGGGGCAAATGTGGACTTGTTTTTTTTCCTCTCCTTGTTTGTTCCTCAGCTCCTTGGCTGTCCCACTTCCCTCCATGGCTTATTCTTCTCACATGTTCTCCTTTATTCACTTTTCTTCATATTCGGCAAATATCCTATTTGTGATAGCAACCCCTCCTAACTTAGTAACCCCTTTAAACTAAAATAGCACTCACTTGATTCCATTGTTCAGATCAACAATGGAATGGGTACAACATGGCCGTCCAAGGACTTCATGCATCATCCAACAAATGTTTATGGAGCTCCTACAAGAAGCTAATGTTAGTATTAATTGCTCAGGATGCAGGTAAACAAGATAGACACGGGCTCTTTCCCAGTTCCTGACTTCCTTGGCTCCTTCTCATAGTTTAGGTCTCAGCTCCAAGTGTACCTCTTTGGAGAGGATTTCCTTTGTGCCATATAAAGTAGCACCCAGCCCGGCTGTTTCCCAAAATATCATCAAGCAATTCTGCTTGATTTCCTTGTATCTCTCCCTGCAGTTATTTTGTTGATTAATTGATGGATTGATTTACTAATTGCTATTACCCTAGTTGAAAGTAAACTTGAGAACAGAGACTTTGCCCATTTGATTTACCTACAGGCACCTTCCATGGAAACGATGCTATCTAGTTGCCCTCTGGAGTTTCTGATTCCATGAGTCTGGAATGGGGCCCAAGAATCTGAATGTTTCACAAATGCCCCAAGGGAGACTCATGCTCAGGTGAATGGGGGAAGTACTGGATTTTATATAAACCCAGATCTTTAACTCATCTGCCAATCCAAAAGTTTCATGACCATATCTGCTTCCATCCCATTGGGAGATTGGTTTCATGGAGATACTTCTGCAGGAAAGGAAAGGATCTCCAATACAGATGTGTTCTGGAGGCTCATGTGAAATGTAATTTGGTAATGATGAATGGCACTGGGCCTATAGGAATTTCTAAAATACCATATAAGTTGGGCTTATGCTAAAGAAAAAAAAATTATTGGTAAGGCACAATCTGGTTAATAATTTACTATAATGAACAAACTATGCAACCAGAAAAAGAAAAAAAAACATCATTTGGAAATGTTTTCTTAGGTTGCACTGAAAAAACTTTCAAAGTTTGATAGAAGGAATATGAGAGAACAGGTGGTATAAGTATAGAGTAAGGATGAAAGCAGAAAGAAGCCAAGTAAGATGGAGGACATAAATAGAATATGAGTAAAGATCACAATGAAAGGAAAGTAAGAAGAGACAGAGCAAGCAGTCCACGTGATGCCATCAAGGTATCCCATAAGAGCCTGGGAATGAGAGAAGAAACGTTACTCTTTGAGTTAAGACCTAAACCAAAGTCACCATACAAAGATATCATAGTCCTCAGACCTGCAAAACCTTTACTGAAATCTGACTGAAGCCAATAACATCTTAGGAGAAAGAAAATCACTGGAGCCAGGGATGTCTGGAAGGACCCTATGCAATTCCCAGGGAGAAAAGTTCTTAGTCAAGGTCAGTGTCTCTATTGTTCTGATTCTGTTCAAAAGGCAACCTCTGACTGTAACTGGATTTGCCAGGTACTGGGTACCTGAACTCCTTGATAATTATATTTCCTCTGTCCAAATAAATACATCCACATTCTAGTTAATTAGAGACACACACACACACACACTTACTTTCTCTCTCTCTCCCGCCCCCCTCTCTCTCCCCACCCCCGTCCCTCCCTCCCCAGAGAGAGGGAAGAGGGAAGGAAAGAGGTAAATTAGTTCTGATGTACCATTCTTTGTTCATGTTCTTCCCTCTGCCACCATTACTGCCTGGGATCTCTTCCTTGTTCTTTAAAGGCCAACTCATTTGTCACCTCTTCTGCGAAGCTTTCCTCAGTCACCCTCCCCTAGGGTGAGTCTAATGTTCTCCGTTCCACAGCACTCTCCGCACACTATTGTCAAATACGACACCATGAGTGGAGTACCCCTCCATCTGGCCAGCCAGACTGAGAGTACCCCAAGGGCACCAACACTGCCATATGCACCTTGGATTCCTGATACCTGAACAGACTGGACGCTTAGTAGGGGCTCACTTTTCAGAGAGGCAGGAAAGGAAAGCTGAAATGTCACAAAGAGGAAACACAGAGGTAACACCATGGAAATTAAATGCGCTCCCTGCCAGGTTTTCACATTAAAGTGACTCACTCCAATCTACTGTTTTCAGATAGAACATTTCTCAAGCAACCAACCCTGATCACTTTTCAGTGCTCTCAAGATCAGTGCAAGGCTACAGCACTGCAGGAGACTGCCTTATGGATTGACTCCATAGCCAATTCTATTCTAAGCTTTGCAAGTTGTTAGATTGAATTCAAAATATACTCTGTCATATGCACACTGATATATGTGACTCGTAAGTCACTCATAAAAGCCTATTTCACCTATATATAGTCGATTACTTTATAGGTAATTCCAGACTTAGAGCAATTTAATTTGTAGTGATATTTTTCATTGATTTATTCTTGACCAGTTATACCCTTTTTACCTTTGCTAATATTTAGAAGAACTTCCAATAGTCTCCTCCCAAACTGTGAGCCTCACCTTACATAAGGTCCTCTGGTCCTTTTGGTTATTTCTTCAAGACCCCTCAGTCCTTTCTACCACTCTAGATACCTCTTCTACCTCTGTATTTGAAAATAAGCTAAATTAAATCTTTAAACATATCATTGATTACTCTCTTTACCCTGTATAATACATATACATATACACACATATACATGCACATTTTAAATATACACACTTGCTTTATGTTATACACAAATATATAATTCAGAGTTGATAAAATAGAGTAGTGGCAAAAATTCCCATTAGAGAGATATTAAACATTCCAGGCCCTAGTTGGGAACACAGTTCCTTATTAAGACATTGTTTCTACTGAAAATTAGATTGAACTTAGTTTCTCTCCCTTTATTCTGGAAAGTGTACAGCAAGCTCAAATACAAGGACCACCTATGCTAACAGAGCTGTACTGCTAAACCATCGCATGGGAAAGGTCGATCGTGGTTCCAATGTGTCTTGCCAATCATAAATAGGCCTCCTCCCATCTAGGAACACTGATACAAAATTCTAACATGCTTTTTCTCTTGTTTCTTCCCATAAATATCAACATACTAATGAATCACAGGTTGGGATCATTGAAGAAGACATAATGAAGAAGACAGGGTTTGAGGGGGGCATGAAGGAAATGCAGGAATTGAATTATTAGGGGGAAAGAATACTCTAAATCTGCCTCCCCACCCCCAGCCAAACACATAACATATAAATACATCAAATGCTCTTGAGATCAGACACCAAACTTCAGTGCTGTAATAACAAGCTTGGACAACTCCCAATGCATGTGTCACTCAAAGAATTGTAAACCAAAGGAACTGTTATCACAGGTGCCTGGGAAGCCAGGGGCTCCCCCTCTACTTTTGGATGGTTTATTATAATCTAGAACAGAGGAGTCTGAGGCTCTTCTTACATGTTTTTCCATATCTGAGTAAATCAAACACATTTAAACCACATTACATCATAGTTTGAAAGACTCTGTTTAGTGTGATTTTTTTTTTTTTTTTTTGAGACAGAGTCTCACTCTGTTGCTCAGGCTAGAGTGAGTGCTGTGGCGTCAGCCTAGCTCACAGCAACCTCAAACTTTTGGGCTCAAGCAATCCTCCTGCCTCAGCCTCCCTAGTAGCTGGACTACAAGCATGCGCCACGATGCCCGGCTAATTTTTTCTATATATTTTTCATTGGCCAATTAATTTCTTTCTATTTTTAGTAGAGACGGGGTCTCACTCTTGCTCAGGCTGGTTTCGAACTCCTGACCTTGAGCGATCCGCCCACCTCGGCCTCCCAGAGTGCTAGGATTACAGGCGTGAGCCACCACACCCGGCCAACTACTCTGTTTAAAAAGTTACTTTAACTATGCTAGTAATCAAATGAGATTAGTAAGTCAAAATGTGAAAACAACAATAAATATTTTGTAAATTGTTAATCAGTGAAGAAGAATCTTTTAAATCACATAAATACAGATGCTGAGCAAGATCAAAGTTTAAAGGAGTCTTTCTTTGAATTAGAGATTGGCTACGTTGGTCTGGGATGTGTGGAAAATCAAGCACCTTAAGACCAACACAGGGAGTCTGGTATATGATCTCACTTACATGGTAGAACTAAAGATACCATGATATTCAAATAACAAAAAGCTCATCTTCTTGTTCCTTAAGCTTCCTCTCTCCTCCCATCGGAAAAAACAGTGAAACTTCCTCTTTCAACATATTCTTTTTTATTTTCCTGAAGCAAATGTGTTTATTATTGTGTAGAATGACTAATTTGGTATTTTACCTAATGATACAGATACGCTGAAGGATTTATTGGTTAGGTAAACTTGGGTAATACCTCCTAAGCCTTGTTTGCACATCTGTAACACCGAGATAATAAATCCCTTCCTGTGGTTGGTGAGGACTGAGTGAGAGAACGGACATAAGGCATCTAGCATTGGGTCATCATCATGGTCATGGTATTAGCTCTTATTATCATCCAGGAAAGGCCTCTTGCGGTCTTACACTAGAGCAGCATTAGTCAGATGGACAATAGGGCACACTGATTTAACAGCACGGCCTCTAGAGCCAGACTACCGGGTTCAAATCCCAGATCGACCACTTCCTTGTGGGTAACCTTGGACAATGTTCATTTAACCTATTAGCCCACCTGCACCTCAGTTACCTTATCTGTCATGCAGGGATCATAAGAATACACACCTGCTGGGGTGGCTGTAAGGGCCAAATGACTCAATATACATAAAGCACCCAGAATAGTGTGTGGTGCAGAGCAAGGCTCTGTGTGTTAGCCATGCTTACTGCTGATGCTGCTCTCCAGTTTTAAAGATGGTCAGAATCAAACTCAAGAGTCTGGCAAGAGTTGGAAAAATACTTAGAAACCAGAGCTATCTGAGATGCAGAAACTAGCTGTTGTTTAATCCCAGAGGGGCAGCAATTTTTAAAAAAATAGATTTAGTCATTTAAAACATAGCTGCCCAGATGGAACTAAGTGAAAAAGACCTGAGTGGCCGAAGTAGTATGCTGAGACCTATCTGTTCAGCTCGCCGCTATTACAGCACTAGCCATGCTGCAAATATTTTATTTTCATGTCCATTTTCTCAACTAGTTCATATGTATCTCAAGAATTGGGACTATATATAGCCCATTTAATTTCATATTCCCAGTTTTTAGCATAGTACCTGTCACAAAGCAAGCACTTAATCAATATTTATTAATGAGTAAGAGATCAAATTAGTGAATAAATGAATGGTCTGAAGATTCATGGAGATATTTGCCCATGTACAAGAAGACATTTGAATTCTAACAGTAGTAGACTTTGGCCCTTGGGTAACCAGGTAGGAGCCAGTAGTAAATGAGAAGATAGATGAATAGGAGTGATGTTCCTGGAACCTGGAACCTCAATTTTATAGTTCCTATGGGTCTATATTTACTGAACAGAGGTTTTATTATGAATGATCTTGTTTGCTTGGCAAATCTAATTAGTTGAGCCAGAGCAAACATATTTCATGGGGCCTTTGGCAAGACTGTTTTGATTTATGCAGATGATTCATACCAGTGCAATTAAAATATTGAACGTTTGTGCCCAGTTCAAATGAGATCAAGTCATTTTCCCATACTTACAAAAAAATCTTATCAATAAATCGAACACTTTTTTTTATAGAATCACAAACCCTGAGACTTGCAGGAATTCTTACAGGTTATCAATCTGTCCTCCCATGCTATGAAAGAATCCCCTAAATAACACTAGATAGGAGAGTCCTCGAACACTGTGGTCCCCAATTCCCAGGCCGCCAAGTGGTACCAGTTCATGGCCTGTTAGCGGTTAGGAACCAGTCTGCACAGCAGGAGATAAGTAGTGGGCAGGGAGTGAAGATTCATCTGTATTTATAGCCACTCCCCATCACTCACATCACCACATAAGCTCTACCTCCTGTCAGATCAGCAGCAGCATTAGATTCTCACAGGAGCGCGAACCCTACTGCAAACTGTGCATGCAAGGGATGTAGGTTGTATGCTTCTGTGAGAATCTAATGCCTGATGAGCTGAGGTGGAACTAAGGTGGTGATACTAGTGCTGGGGAGCGGCTGCAAATACAGATTATCATTAGCAGAGAGATTTGACTGCACAATAAATATAATGTGCTTGAATCATTCCCAAACCATCTCTCCACCCCCACCCCGGTCCATGGAAAAATTGTCTTCCATGAAACTGGTCCATGGTGCCAAAAAGGTTGGGGACCACTGCTCTAACATCTACCTTAGCACCTCCAACATGGAGAAGTTCACCCCACTACAGTAGGCTGCTAGCTCCATTGAAGAGCAGCTCTAATTCTTAGAGAAGTCTTCTGATAAAGAGTTAAAATATCCTTTTTGGAATTTCTCTCCCTTGGTCCTAGTTTTAACTTCAAAACATCTCAAATAAATTTCCTTTTCCAGGTAAAAATTCTTAAAATGTTTTAAGAGAACTATTGTGTCCCCGTTTCTCTTCTTTGTTGACACTTCCCCAATTCTTCCACCTGTTCTGGATCCTTCAAAACCCCAGTTACCCTCCTATAGGTGCTGACCACACTGACTAAATTCCTCTTAAAATGCAATGCCCAGAACTGGTCTTAAAGTGCACCATGGTCTTACTTGTGCTCAGAGAAAGCAGAACAATTTCTTCTCCAATATTGGATTCTACACATTTGATTAACATTCCTACAATTGTATTTCCCCTTTTGGACAACCACTTGGGCACGATGTCCTCCACATAACAGCAGTTCTGGCTAACAGAAACTCTTAGGTCTTTTGTTTTCCCTAAACATGTATTATTAAGGAGGTCTTCCTCATCTTTGTGTTTGTGTAGTTGCAACGTGCCAGCGTGTGTGTGTGTGTGTGTGTGTGTATGTGTTTTAGCCAAACTTAATGACCGTATCTATTTTTTTAAAATGCAGTTCTTGCTTATTGTGGCATATCATTCTACCATGTTGATGGTTATTTGAATCTGGAACCTCCTACCTAACATGTTAACTATACTTCCCACATATTTTATAGCCACTCACACGCAATTTTTTAACGTCTTCTATAAGACCAATATTGCTATTTTGCTGAGGAAATACAGACCAAGTGCAGAATTCTCTGGCACTCCTTGAGATTCTTGCTAGGTTGACCATAATCCTGTTTCTAATTACCAACTTTCAGATGTAATTGTTTAGTTATTGATGAATCTTCTGACTGGTCTAGCACACAGTTCTTCTTGATCACCAGAATATAATGCCCAGTCATCAAAGGCCTTCTGAACATCCACATACTATATACCTTCTACAGCATTCTCTTTACCTAACTAGCAATATTATCTCAAAATGTAAATTAAGTTAACTTGTTTAATTTATATGGTGTCTTATGACACTACTTCATATTTTTTTTACTTAAAGATCCATTGAAGAGAAAATATTCACAAGCTATATATCCAATAAAGGGCTAATAACCAGAATATACAAAGAACTCAAGAAAATCAGCAAGAAAAAAACAAACCCATTAAAAAGTAGGCAAAAGACATGAATAGAAGCTTTTCAAAAGAAGATAGACAAATGGCCAATAAACATGAAAAAATACTCAACATCACTAATCATCAGGGAAATGTAAATTAAAACCACATGAGATAACACCTTACCTCAACTTTTATTAAAAAGTTTGAAGACAATAGATGCTGGTATGGATGCAGAGAGAAAGGAATGCTTATACACTGTTGGTAGACTGCAAATTAGTACAACCTCTATGGAAAACAAGTATGGAGATTCTGTAAAGAACTAAAAGTAGACCTACCATTTGATCCAGCAATCCCACTACTGGGTATTTACCCAAATGAAACGGAGTCATTTTAGCAAAAAGACACACATGAATGTTTACTACAGCAAAATTCACAATTGCAAAGATGTGGAATCAACCGAAGTGCCCATCAGTATGTGAGTGGATTAACAAAATGTGGTATATGTTACTATGGAATACTAAACAACCGTGAAGAACGATGAATTAAGGCCTTTTGCAAAAATTTGGATGGAACTGGAGACCATTATCCTAAGTGAAATATCTAAAGAATGGAAAAATAAACACCACATGTACATGCTATTAAACTGGAAATAACCAATGAGCACCCATGTGCACAGAGGGAAGTAAAACTCAGTGGAAATCAAGCAGGGGGGAGGGAGGCGGAGGGGACAGGTGAAAACCTACCTAACAGGTATAATGAACACTATCTGGATGATGGACACACTTATAACTCTGACTCAAGCATAACAAAATCAATACATGTAACCAAAAACATTTGTAACTTGCAATATTTTGAAATAAAAAAATTAAAAAATAAAAATTTTAAGAAACCATTCTGCAATTTTGCTCAGCATATAAGATTTGTTATCAAACATTAAAATAATTAGTTAAGCAATATAAATTCATGCCTTATTTCCTGACCTTATATAAAACTGCTCATTTATAAAATGTTCCCAATCTTCCAAAGGAGGTTGAAAAATGAAATTTAAAGTTCTAATATTCCCCGTGTCCTAGGGAAGAGTAATAACATATCATTTTCGAACTCCTGACCTTGAGCAATCCACCCGCCTCAGCCTCCCAGAGTGTTAGGATTACAGGCGTGAGCCACCGCACCCAGCCACATATCATTTTTAATCAACTATAATAACTTGTTTTTGATTTAATTTAGGAAATTAAAAGCATCATAGTCTTTTAAAAAATTTTTAATTAACATATTATAATTATACATATTTTAGAGTATAAAATGAGATGTTTTAATACTTATATTTGTTGTATAATGATCAAATCAGGGTAGTTAGTATATTCAAAAGCCCTATATTATTCAGAAAAAACAATTCTATCACTAAAACACCTTATCACTTTAATTTTTTAAAATATACTTGATATGAATACAACATTTTATTTATTGAAAGAAATACAGAAGGCTGAGTGCAGTGGCTCATGCCTGTAATCCTAACATTTTGGGAAGCTGAGGTGGGAGGATTACTTGAGGCTAGGAGTTCAAGACCAGCCTCAGCAATATGGTGAGACCCTGTCTCTACAAAGAATAGAAAAATTAGCCGAGCATGGTGGCACACACCTGTAGTCCCAGCTACTCAGGAAGCTGGGACAAGAGGATCCTTGAACCCAAGAGTTAGAGGCTGCGGTGAGCTATGAGGAAGCCACTACACTTTAGCCCAGGCAACAGAGTGAGACCCTGTGTCAATAAAAAAAAAAATTCTCTGAGGCTGATCCCACATAGGCAGCAGATACACTTCCCTGTAGATTCTGAGACAGTCTGGGACCAATGAGAATTTGGGGTCCTTTCCCATTCTAGAAAAAAACAAGGTGACATCAACTCTATGATAGAGTCACCGGAGGTATATAAAATGCCAAACTTGGACAGGAGTTTCTCATTATAAAATATGGTCCATTAGTAACATCTTTTTTACATATGTTGTTACACATTCACACATAAATAATATTCATATGAGTTTGTTGACACTGAAAAGGAGGGCTGAAATACAAATGGTGGTAATGGGATTAAGAAAAAGGAGGAAGTAAGTCTGGAAGAGTTTGTGCAGACTCTAAGCAAACTTCACTTTCCTTTATATACCACTTCTTATCTGGTCCGTGTAAAATCAAAGGGTATATGGTGTCTACCTCTGAGTAGAAACTTACGTTCCCATTTGCACAAAAAGTAGGATGAAAGAATGTTATCTGCAGTTGGAAGAAAAATGATGCAATTTAGAAATGGTAACCTTAGAATATAATATGTTTAGTACTATGACATCTGCTTGTGAAATATCCTGGGATGGTTGAACTCAATGGCCTCTAGGGTCCCTACTGGTATAACATCATGTGGTTTAAAAACCTTCTTAGAACACCAGAGCTCTGCAAAACACAGATCTAGCATGTACTGGGGCATTAAGAGCATCAGGTCAGCTCCTGGATATACAGCTGTGCTTAACCTCCCACCAGGGCAGGCCCTGGAGGCCAGGGGACAAACAGGGGATCCTTGGGGCAAAAGGTATCTGAGGGTGAGGATCACTGTTGACAACAGCCCTGTGCCAACAGTTTGGTCATTAGCCTCTATGCATGAACACTAAAAAATCTGTGCCAGCCAGGATTGACACCGGGATTCACGGTGGATCCTTTCATAGCTCACCCTCTTGCCTGGTGTATTCTGCTATTCTCTCATGGTCCTGTTCCGGTGATTACGGAATCTGTACTCTTACATGTAGGTTACACGCCTTGAGTTACAGTGAACCGTATCACTGCCTATCCAGCTGTCCAGGCTAGAAATGTGGGTGTCATCTCTGACTTTCCCCTTCTCCATCCTCAACACTAAGTGCCATTGACTCTGCCTCCTTAGTATCTCTCTAATCCATTTATTTTTTTCCAGCCACCCATCTCTCTGATGGTGATTACATCAGACCACTATCATCTCTAGTCCAAATTAATTTAATAGCTCTCCAAATGGCCTTCTTGCCCTCAGTCTCACCCCGTCTAATTCACTCTCCATAATGTGGGCAATGATCTTTATATGAGGCAAGTCTGACAGAGCTACCTCCTTTCTTAAAAGTCTTCTGGATACAGCCCATAGTCCACAGCCTGACAGGTAGGTCTTTGTGACTTCTCACCAACTGACCTGCCAGCCTCCTTGCTCCCCTGACGGACCTCTCTTTTGATCCCTTATTCCCATCTTCTCCGTCATCTACAGAGCCCTGAACTGGCCATGCTGTCTTGCATCCGGGTCTTTGTCCCCGCAGCTCCCTCTGCCTTCACGTGCTTTGCAGGTGCTCATACAGCACAGCTTTCAGCGCTTGGTTCAGTAAAAACAGCAGCTTACACTTACTGTACAGGGTTCCAGTCAAAACATTTTTACACATGCAGCCATTTAATCCTCACATCAACCTGTTGCAGTAGGTATTATCATGGTCCCTTTTTGTAGATGAAGAAACCAACACAGTTTAGATATCACTTGGTCTGGAAAGTAATACCTAAAGTGATATTTGCATGATCTCTCAAAGCTAGGTTATTACCTCTTCCATTTGCTCCCAGAGCTCCCTGTGTTCATTATAAAAATTATTAAAAATTATAATTATGTTTTCATAATGATCTGTTTTCCCAATTTTTTGTACCATAGACTGTGGGTCCTTAAGGGAAAAGACATGTCTGATTTTTGGTGGCCTCCTAAATAAAGTTCAATAAATGTTTGCTGAATTAATAAATGATGACCATGCTCTGTAATATGTTATAAAGGGTCAGTTGCACACCCTAGGACCAGTATGTTTGTGTTTAAATCGCAGCTCTTCTAATTACTAGCCATGTGATCTTGAGCAAGTTATTTAACTTCTCTGCCCAGTAGGGATAATGATAATACATACAACACATAAAAATCAAATAAGTAAGTATCTGCAGAGTGCTTAGATGAGCTCCTGGAACATACTAAGGACAATTTAAATGTTTGTTATTATTAGTATTAGTGTTCATGAAGAAACAAAAAGCACTTGTAAAACTGAATGACTATCATTAGTTCAATTTTGCAGGCAAGAGGAACTGACAAAGATAAAGTGACAATCCTCAAATATAAGTTGGCCCTAGAATTAAACATCATCACCCAAAGATTTGTTAGAGAACATCTAATACCTACCTTAAGGATTTTTTACAAAATATCCTATCAGTAGACTTTGTAAACAACAAAAGAACAGCAGATGAATGAATAGGCTCCTAACAAACTCTAAAGGGAAAACTATGCAGAAGCATCATTCAGAGAATACCACTTACTTATGTAGAAGATAAACCTCTATACATAAAGACCACATTTATATGAAAGTGACAAGGAAATGTTTCCTCAGATTTCTGAGAATGTTTAAGACCAAAGAAATTCCATTTTATGAGGAAACTTTTCTGAACAATTTACTCACTGACAGTAAAATATTATAAATTACTCAGATTTCAACAGGGGATTTCATTGCATACTCTTCAAAGTGAAGCAGATGTCTCATTAAAATAAGAATTTTGTTTAAGAAAAGATATAACCAAAAGAATAAACGGTGTGCCAGGATTTTCTGGAGTAATTAAGTATTGCATCCCTTCTCAGGGACAGTCTTTTGCTCAAAGATTGTTGGAATGGAGACCCCATTTCCTGAAAACAGTGGCTGGTTTTTACCAAAGAAGACATAGAAATACAGAAATGTTTTACTCAGAGTAGACCTTCTGCTGAGCAATTCAAAGCCTTGTTCCTCATGTCTGGGACATACTTAAATGCTCACTGGAATGTCCTTGTCAGGAAACAGTTACAAGAACTTTTACTATAAATGGTAACCAGTCCCTCAGTTCTCCACAGTTATCCTGCCTTGGGCAATGAAAATAAGTATTCACTGAGGTTCATATTCTTTCTTTCTAGATCACAGGTCAAAAATGCATTCCTGAAACTCCTTTCCCCATTTTTGTGATGTATATTGAATTCTACTTAAAATAATAGCAGAATCATGAAAATCTTTATTTACCTGAGGGGTTTGCAAGGACAACCAATGGCTTGTTATGACAAATAAGGTGTGTTTTATTCATTAATTATTCAAAAAAATTTTGAAACAACAAAACCCCATTACAACTAAAAATCTGGAGAGTCCTTGGGTTTTACTGTAGTGGAGTTTGTCCTATAGAGGAAAGTATAAATGAATGAAATTCTCATGAGATTCTAGGAAAATTCTCAATGACTCCTCTGTCAGTCTCCAAGTCTCTACATCTACACTTTCAGGTCATTCAATGTATACAGCTTCATGTTTTGAGATTGAGATTAAAATTGACACCTACAAGTCAAAGATCCCCCTTTCTATAGTAATTGCTTCTACCCACACATCCTCTCAAATTAATCAATCATGCACAGGAACACAAACACACATCTTCCGTCACATGGTTACACAGGTGAGGCTCCGGACAAACCCGATCTCACTCCTGACCAATATTGGTTGCTTTGAATCACCTGACCCAGACTGGATCAATCAAAATCCCCTCCCTAAACTCCAGCTTCTGGCCAGACTTAAATGATCTAAGGGTTGGCACCTGACTCCAGGCTGGATCAGCTGAGTACCTTCCCAAAGAATTTGTAAATGGGAGACAGACAGAGACCT
Source organism: Cheirogaleus medius (assembly GCA_008086735.1). Classification (NCBI taxonomy): domain Eukaryota; kingdom Metazoa; phylum Chordata; class Mammalia; order Primates; family Cheirogaleidae; genus Cheirogaleus; species Cheirogaleus medius. The sequence goes on from VBSM01000529.1 coordinate 63,665,518, forward strand.
TGATATATATGTACATTTAGGGGCTACTGGCTGCTACATTTTGCAAAATATAAGCAGAAGAAGCAGGAAAATAAAAGTATTCAGAGGAAGAATAAAATAAGCATGTAACAAGAAACTCAGATGAGAAGTGAACAGAAAGAATTTCCTGGACAACACAGGGCTTTCCAACCCCTGGCTCCAGGCTTCCCTGAGGCCTGGTAATCTCCACACCCTTGAGGTGTATGAGACACTCCTGTTCCTCTCCTTTTTCACTTAATATGACATGGGTTAGCTTGTAGGAACAAGCTTGGTTCCTGTTTTTGCAATCAAAAGTATAGTTAATACATAAATGGAACCCTACATTTAAGAATAGGGCCAGAAACTGAAATATATAGTTTCTTCTAGATACATCATAATCACCACTATCAGATCAACATTTGCTATAATTTTAGAGTCTCAAACAAAAGAATTTCAGTCACTGGTCAAAAGCCAAAAAGTTCCCACAGAGTTTGACCAAAACTCATAATGGATGGTTACAAAAGTGATTTTAATGGTGTAAATGAAATAGCAGAAATGATTCTCCTTACATTTCTTCTAGCTTCATAAGCTACAGGTTTGAAGACATGGTTTAAAAGGCATGCACTTAAGCAGATTAACTTTCATTTTGATAAAATAAAAAGTATTAGTGCAAATTATAAACCTCATCAGCCTGCTTATTCATACCACTCTTAAAAAACTGTCCTTAAAAAAAAATTAACCATTAAAGTACTTATAAATAAGCACATTTTTTCTGTATGTAGGTAAATGAGGATAGACTTGGGAGTTCCTTTTAAAAGGAAGAGATAATAATAACAGTCTTATGTTTGAATTTCAAGTTCAAGATCACATTTGGCATGGATTTCAAAGTCTTCCAGGGCTGGTGTTTTGTTCACATGGAGGTTTTTCTTGTTTGAGCCCTCTTGCATAAGACTCTTGGAGGATAGCAAAGAAAAAAAAAGATTCCCTACATGTTGAGACATGGAGGAAATGAAAACCACCCAACAAGCAATGCTTCAGTCTCTATAAGCTTTCCATCAAAGCAATTTTATGCTTACCTTGAAACATGATGTCTAAAAGGGTGGGACCAAGCACTTAAGAGAAAGTGAGCTCCCGCCTTGGTCCTCACAATGCTAAAAGTCACGCCTGGGGTGGGTGACAGGGCTGAGCTGCAAGTCTACAGAGGCTCTGGCCTGTGTCCTCATCCTCACACTTAATACTGCCTTTTTTCTTTCACCCTGTCCTCTTTTGCTCTCCACACAGTTACCCTTCACCTCTTGCTGCTGTTCTCAGCCAATGCTAGAGTCCCTGAATAGGAGGTGGTGTCCCATCTTCAGATACCACAGTAACTTCCCAGGCCTGGTGAGCGGAAACCTCTCTCTGTGACCCCCTTCCAACAAACTACGTTTTAAATGGTGATTTGTTTTTTCTCTCCACAGGTATTAAAATATATTTAATAATGAATTGGGTTCTTACAAGGCAAAGAAGCAGGAAGAAGGACCTGTCTGTCATAAGTGTGTTGGTCTAGCCTTTTCCATGCTGGAAATGAAGTGGATCTGTTCTACGCTTGTATAAATTTCAACATAGGCAGTCTTGTGCTACGCTGTGTGAAACACCACACCTGTTGGATGTTGGCAGAGACTTGCTGATGGATTTCGGTGGTTAAAATCCTACCATACTAATAGCATCCCTCTTTTAAAAGAGACCTAAGCAGTTCACAAGTTCATTCATCTGAACATAGCATTCTGTAAAGAAAGTAAGTAGCCCAATTATCCTCCCTGGCAAATCAAAAGTCAGCATGGCCTTGGGGCTATTTCTGGAACCTGCTAAGCTGGCTCCTTTCTCAGGCCTTTTGCACTTGCTTTTGCTGCCTAGATGGATTCTCCACCCCCGACCCATGGTCATTGGGGTCAGTCTGCCCTGGATCTGGGTTTCTATTTAAGGATCACATCAGCAGGGAAACCTTTCAGGACCATCAGTTTGAAGTAGCCTCCTGACCCCTGCCTTGCCACCCTTATCCCTCTTCCTCCTTTATTTTTTATCAGAAGTCCTAACAGTATTTGCCATTATATTCTAACTTATATTCAACTTTGTTGATGGTTCACTCACACTAGGATGCAAGCTCTGGAAGGCAGGGATTCTGTCTTGCTTATCACTCAATTCCTAGGGTCTAAAGAGGGCCTGGCCCATTGCAGACCTCAGCAAATGTTATCTGAATAAATGGATAGGAATGGAAGCCAAATAGCTCAATTTCTGGCTTAACATGTGCTCACCTCCCTGTCAGCTTTAATTTACCCCTTATGCTTCCTGCCCTTGGTTTTACTGACAGGGGCTGACAGACCGATAGCTCTTGTCCTTTCAAATGTCTTGTGCTACAGAAGAAATGCTTCCTTTAAAGATATGTGAATTATAAAAACCTGATTTGATGGAAAGCATAAGGAGAAAGATTTACTGCACTGTTTGTGAGAGTATAGATTGATGTGATGCATTGAAGGACAATTTAGAAATATCTTAACAAAATTTTAAACAGGCATTTTCTTGACCTACTAGTTCTCAAACAATACAGTTCATAAAAATAGTCCCAGGAATTCCTGGAGATGTACATACAAGGATGCTCATTGCAGCATTATTTTAATGGTGAAAAATTAGAAATAGCTCGTAATACATCAACAATTCAACATAGAATACCACGTAATCTTATATAGCCACTGAAGAGAATTAGATATGTATGTTTATAGTGACATGTAAAAAATAATCCTATTGTCAAGTGAAAAAAGCAAGCTGGCGAACTATTATCAATACTAAGAATACAATTCTGTACAAAAATCATTACTATGTTTGTGAGTAGTGTATACACCACACTTTTATTATTTGCAGGGAAAGTGTCTGCAACACGGTATATCACATTGTTTACAATGGTTCTAAAAATCTCTAAAGAGAGAACTGGACTCACTTGAAGCTCTGGCATGGGGGGGAAGGAGGGGTAGGGGCAATGTATGTAACCCTAACAATATTTGTACCCCCATTATATGATGAAATAAAAAAAAAAAGAGAGAACTGAGGGGAACTTCTAGTTTATAAATCATAAATTTTGTAATGTGTACATGTTAGCAACAAGCAAATTATATTCATAATAACAAAAATAATAAAGACTTTAAACTTCACTTAAATTCTGGAACCACAGCACTTTAAAATTTATAAAACTATTTAAATTCTGAGCTCTAGGCCTAACACTTAGATTAACAAATTCTTTCACCTTTCCAGGCATAAAATGAGGCTAGGAATGCTTGTCCTGTTTGTCACTCAGGGTTATTGGGTGGCTACATCAAATTCATGGGAAGAACATTGAAAAACACTTTAAAACCACTAAGTAAATTCCAGGAGGCCATTATGTCTACTGTTTAAGTTTCTTGTTACAGGTAATGAATTATACCTTTTTCCACTGATTCCTAAGAATACACTCTAGGAGGAATTTGTGTTATAACTTTTACAGATGAGGTAACTGGGGTATAGAGGAATTAAATTTCTTCCTTGGAAAGCAGAACTAGAATTAACAGCTTGGACTTTAAACTCTTGTTTCATCTCCTACTGTACTTAGAAGCAGGTGTGGGTAAAAAGGCCCTGTAAACTATAAATCCGTTCAAGATGAAAGGGAGTAGGAGTAGAGTCAGGAACAGTTATAAGCACCCTTTGAACTATAAAATAAAATAAAACTCCAATGAAAAAACTATAGGTTTCTTATCCTGCAAAGTGTTTTGACCCATCATTATCATAACCAATTAATCCTTTAACTTACGTTCGGATTATATGCTTTTATGGGCCCAAACCAGAAACCAGAACAGTTTAGGAAACTTCTTTAGAAGAAATATTCAAGACTTTACAAAAAGAAGTAAAGAAAATATAGGCTATGATAAAATAAACATACTTTTACTTGAAGAGAAAATTAGACTTTTAGAACAACATAGCCGCGGTGAATTCACCAAGTTGTGAAAGGAATACTTTATCCACTTGGAAGTTTCTGAAAGTTTGCTTGCTACGGGAATGCTTCTGTTACATACACACAAGGTATACAAGCACAGGGACAGGACAGCATGTTCTACCAGTTCCATGCGGCCACAAACCTAAATTATTACTCTTACCAAGGCTTCAAATAAGAGGGTGCATTTCTAAATAAGGTGGGTGGGCTCTGATTCCTTCAGCTTCAAGCAAGCAAATTTTAGTCCAGTGTTACAAAGTTCTATCAATTTTGCAGCACCACACATCCAGTAAGATGATAAACAAATTCAAGATAGTAAGTTTATTGATCATAAAATACTGTCAAAAAGAATTCCTGGACAAATTTTCCTAAATGTTAAAAAAAAAAGCATTTTAAAGATGTTTCAGCTATATAACGCGACGGAGAACTACCAATCACATTGCCTCAATTAAGGTTAGACATGCTCTGCCTAATTTGCATTTCCTTGAAAGTCCCAGTCCTATTAGAGAGTCTCAAAACACAATATTGCAGAACCCTGTACAATTTTTATTTTTATGATGCTGTAGCGACAGGCTCCTGTGTCCAATTCAGACACCCTGGTGACATGCTGCTGGCAACCAGCCATCAGGTTAATTCTTCCAAGTTCTTTCTCCCCTCTCATTTATAGCTTCTTTATATTTCTCTGCTTTTCTTTATGACTTTTCCACATGAAGCCTTCTCTAAAATATTTTTGGGCAAAACTTCATTCCATGCTTCCTCAAGAGTGCAATAATATTGGAAGCACAGTTTGCAGGTCACTGTAAGAGGTCAGTGAGAAGTCCCCTGGTGTTAATAGCTTGAGTAATATTGTTTTCTCCTTCAGACCACACCATTAAATTGTTTTCATTACCCACAGAGGGATTATTTGTGTCAGAGCAAATGAGATCTCATACAAATTCAAACTGGCTAATTTCAACCTAGCAAAATAGTTTATTCCTAATAACTAGAAGAACAAGACAATGACAAAAATTTTGTAATGTCTTTTTATGATATACAAGCAGAAGAGAAGAAAAGCATTTTTAAAATGAGTTGTACCAAATTATGCAGCTACAATGCGTTATCTGGACATTTTGGAGGGCCTATCCTGTAGTTTATTCTCCTTGAGATTGGGGTTGGGGGGTATTTTCCAAAGGTTTTAAATTGTATTTTATGTTCCCTAGGAATATCACATTCCACTTTGGGTCTCTCTGTTTCATTGACCTTCTTCCATTTCTAAACTGTCATTTTCTTTGTCCTTTTAGTCATCAAAACTTAAAAGTCCAAAGCTGGATTCATCCTTTTGCTACTCCCCTCATGTTCGATGTGTTGCCATCTCCTGAGGCTTCGATCATCATAATGTCTTTTAAATCCATTCTTCCTCTTCCTCTCTCACTGCCTCCACAGTTACTCTTGCCTCTGAAATGTTTCTGTGTGGGATGAGGGCATTCAGAATACCTCGACAGTCTCTTCAAAATATGCACGTCAGGGATCTCCCAGCAGACCACTGAGTTAGAAATCAGCGTGTTTGTGTGTGTGTGTGTGTGTGTGTGTGTGTGTAGGGGAGGGAGAGCTCCTGTATATGCCGGACATGCTGCCCTGGTGATGTGGATACAAAGTGCCACACCCCTTCCTGAAACCACGTTTCTACAAATAATTGTGTGCACCTTGTTTTGGCAACCCTCCAAACTCAAGTGCTCAGAGCCCATTGGAGCCCATCCGCAAGTCCTTCTTGGCCCAGGAAGAATCAGGATCCTCAGTGGTCAGCTGTGCCCCCTGACTAGGACCTGGGGCTCTGCTTCATGTACCGGCCTTACTACTTAGGGTCTCCAGGGTAACCTGACTGGTATTCCAGGTCTGCTGACACTGGAGCTCTCCCTGACTCCTTCCAGAGAATGTATCTGCCCACCCCGATCCCCAGCCTGGCCCACATCAATGGCCAGGCCCCATTACCTGCGGCCAGGCCTCCTTGCCCCTGACTTCCAACTGCCTACCCCACTGCGGACTTAAGCATCTGGTTGTTGGAGGAAGTAGCATCTGTTGTCCCTGACGCTCCTGCCTGGATCCCAGCCCTTCCTTGGCGGCTCCTGGGCACTGTTCCAGGGTCTTTGCTATTGTGGGAACGGCACAGTTTTGCCCCGTCACCATCTAGGAGCTGCCACTTTACACTGGTCAGTCTGCGGCACTCCCTCAACACCACCTTAAACAGCAGGCCCAGGCCTTTGTGAGTCTGCCCAGATCTAGCCAGTTCCTTTTCCCCACTGAATCACCCGACAAGCCCGGCCACAGCCTGCCAGCCAGCCCAGCCTTCCACCCGCCGCAGACTCAGACAGTGGCTGCTGGGAGGGACAGTGCTGTCCATTTGGATGTGGTCAGCCTCTACCTGCACTACTTCCTTAACCTCAAACGCAGGTCTTGCCATCACTGTATGACCCTGGGCTGCAGTGTTCGAGAAGATCTGAAGGGACCCCCTCAGATCTCCCCACATCCATTTCCCCACCCTGAGAGAAGCCCAGAGAGCTCTCTAGGACTCACCAGGAGCCCAGAGATGGTAGGGGAAATGCATGCTGTGCTCCAACCCTTATGAAGGGCTGTCTCAGCCCACTACCCCCACTGATAAATATGGGACATATATTACTGTGTCTAGTAAGTCTTTCCAGAACCTTAAGAAGATGAGGCTCTCTTACAGAGCCCTCGAGCCCTAGTCTGCCCTCTTCTCTGTTATCCAAGGCTGCCTCTAGCTAACGAGCCCCACAGCCCTGGCTCGTCTGTGCTCTCTGACCCTCCAGGACCTAGCTGAGCCCATCTCTAAATGGTGCAAGATGGCCACTCTCTCCTGAGGCCCCTTGAGCTGCCTGTAAGTCCCCAGGTCCCCAGAGGCTAGTCCTAGGGGCTCAGTAGGTGCTGCAGAGTCGGGTCTCAGTGAACTCCTCAGTTGAGAAACCCCATCCTCCCTGCCACATCCTGATGGCCGAGGCCTCTGCACTCCACAATTACTAGATCCCCCAGGCTGAACCCAGCCATATCTTTACACCTGGGGCAGGCCTGGGTCTGGCTCTCCCATCCAGCAGTGAACTCTCCTGTGTTATCTCGTTCCTGAGCTTAAGGGAACTCAAGAAAGCCTTCACCATAAGAACTCCCAGATTGTCTCTGCTGAGCCCTGAGGCTGGCCACTCTCCCACTCAAATGACAGAAGTCCAGAGTCCAGTGGTTGACTCTTGGCATCGTCCCTGTGGGCCACATTCAGAGAGACTTCCTGAGTCAGGAGGCCCTGTGTGATCCCTCACTATACAGAAGCCAGTACAAAAGAATCAGGAAGCCTTAAGATTCTCCAAGCTCAGATAGATCCTACCCTTCCTGAACTGCACGCTGCCTTAAAGCAGAGGAAAAACATTTCCTTTCCAAGTTAAAAGAAATGGAGAAGAGTGCAGTTATCACCCCATAAATTAGTATTAACCTCTTGTACCGTGTTTCCCCGAAAATAAGACCTACCCATAAAATAAGCCCTAGTGGGATTTCTAAGCATTTGTGCAATATAAGCCCTATCCTGAAAATAAGACCTAGTGATGGGCGTGGCTACGCAGCGTATCTGCACAACCCATGCATTTTGTCGCAGAGCGGTAAAGAAGACAAGCAGCCCTTCTATCTGCCCAAGAGAGCTCTATTGCTCAACATGAGAGATTGGGGCCAATGGTTCTAATGGAAATAGAGTCGCAAGAAATTCAGGATGGAATTCGGGGTTTGGAGAGTTATGATGATGTTCCAGAAGAAGACGACTTAACTATATTTGAATAAATGTAGATTATTGTACCGTACTTAAAAAAAAATAACACATCCCCTGAAAATAAGCCCTAGGGTGTCTTGAGAAAAAATAAATATAAGACTCTGTCTTATTTTCAGGGAAACACAGTAGGAGCTCCTACATGGCCTTCTGAGGGTCTGTTCCAGGCAACTGAAGAGACACTGGTTTAGTTCTAAGCTGCACGCAGATTCGGTTAGAGCCTGTAGAGCAACTTGAGTCCTCTGTGTCACGTCGGCATCTTCAGTGTCTCCCCCAGTTCCAGCAGAATACTCGGAGCTCCACTCTGAGACAGCATTCACAGGTTTGTCATGTGTGTCTGGAGTCACAGCGGCACATCCAAGCTATTACTCAGATCCTACGAACTCTGCTACATGTTTGTGGCATCTGGACCTTCAGAAATAAACTCAGTACTATGTCTCTGGAGCACAGAGCCTTCGACAGAACATTAGGTCTAACTATGAGAAGCCCTAGGACCAAGGAGCCTGGAACATACTGACCGTCCAAGGGAGGGGTTACTCAAGTTGCATGAAAAGTCCTGACCTTTGGTTTCAGGCCTATCTGTGGGGTTCTTGAGTGAACTCAGCCATGAGTGAACTCAGGCCACAAGTGATTTGCTATCACTTGTAGCCAAGTGATACAACACTTATATCATAAGCCTTGTCTTGGACCCAGATAGGCAGGCAGATACAGAGCAGGGACAGACTGGCAAGTCCATTTCTGAAAGCTCAGGAATGTACAAACCCTAAGGGGAGTCTCTGGGATTCACCAGTCGATAAGATAACTTGAAGGAGGTCTCCGCCACACAGTACCCATGGTACCTCCTGTCAGTGCCCAAGGTTAGTGATAAGGAAAAAGATACTAGCTCTAGAGAAGACAAGGAAGCTTCTAAGAAAATACTTCTCGCAATCAAGGAGATTATTCATGTGACAACGCACACAGAACATCTCACAGTCCTGGGGGAGCTAACTGAATGAGACCTGAGTCTCCCAAACTGCCAGGCTGGTCCTGGGCTAGTTAAAGCCAACAGGTTGAACCCAGCAGCCAATGCCTGCCTCTAGGGCGTGTGGCCCTCTGTGGTCACTCAGGGTCAGGGCTCAGAAGGGCTCGTGCTTGGTTTAAAGCTCTGCTGTCTTGAAGTCCTCAATAATCTTATCTTTGAACTTGTTTTTTGTAAGGGAGCCAAAGGAGCACGAGGGGGAGCAGAGGAGATGGGTGGAAGACAGGAAAGAGCTTTATGTTTTATTATAGTACCTTTAGTGGTACTTTTCCCTGCCTTTTGAACAAGGGACCCGCAAATTATGTAGCAGGCCTGTTGGCAGCCCTGATATAACTCCTTCCCCGGTGAGTTATGAGTTAAAGACTAATCGTCACTACTAAGGACTCTGGAGATCCCTGGACCTCTGGTCCCAAACCCACCAAAGAAATCTCCTTTCATGCCTTAGGGTCACTCATAAAAGTCAATTCCAGTCCCAAGCTAACAAGGTGCCCTCCTCAGACTCCTGTGGCTCAAACAAAGATGACCACTGGTGAGAACTAGGACACAGGCGGCCAGGGTTCCAGGAAGCAAATCGTGTCATGATGTCACAGAGCTAGTAAGAAGGGTTCTGAGTGACCCAGAGCCAGTCCCCGTGGCTCTGACCAGCACAGGCGCCAAGGCTGAGGCAGTGGCTCCAGGCAGACCAGCTCCGTCTGCAGGGGCCGCTGGCTTCGCTGCCTGTCTGCCTCTCCCACCCCAGCGACCTGCTGAGGCCCCGGGTCCCAGCACTGCGAGGAGAGCACAGCCGGGTGCAAGCTTTCCCACACCTGCAGGTGTGACCTGGGACAGGTTTCCATCTCTCTGAGCCGCCGTCTCCTCATTAAAATGGCAGCAGCAGTACCTGCTTGATGGAGCTTTTATGAAAATTAAGCAGAGTGCACATGAAACAGCTGGCACAAAATGGTACTCAACTAAATAAAATCCTTTTTTGCCTCCATAGGGTTGTTATTAGCAATGAGTTGTTATATAGAAATGAGACAATTATATATAAAACGCCTGACAATTGAAGGTGCTTCATAAATGTTGATTCTCTTCTACATTCTCCTTCCTTGTCCCTCTTACCTTTGTTCTTGTGACCAACCTTTCATCAACCCTCAGTCCCCGTCCCAGGACCCACCCAAGGGCGTGGGTCTTTTAGTTCATTACATAAACACTCACTGAGTGCTGGGTCCCTGCTGTGTGCCAGGCACTACGGAAGGGAAAACAGACAGACGTGGTCCTGTCCTTGACCGGCTCACAGTCCGGTAGGAGACATAGGCACTTAGCAAATGAATTATAATAAAATAGGTTGAATACTCTTATGCATATAAATAGTGTGCTGTAGAAGCATATAGAAGGAAGACTCTTGAGCTGGATCTCGAAAGATGGGTAGGAGTTTGCCACGCTATAAAAAACTGAGAGGGGCAGCGAGCAGTCGCTAGAAACGTGCAGGGTGTGAGAACTTGGCAGGGCGGAGGCGGGGCTGTGTGGGAGGGGACCGCTGGAAAAAGGAGGCTGGGGCAGTACTGGGAAAGGGGCCTTTTAATCCCCACTAGGGATTTGTCCAGCAAGAGGAGACAAGAAAAGAGCAGAGTTCTGTGCTTTTAAGGAAAATGCCTCAGCTAGTGGTGAGGAAGGCCTGGGCTGGAAGAGCCTGGAGAAGAGAACCCAGACAGAGACGACCGCAGCTTGGTCATGTGGGATCTTTCCTTTACATACTCTGCAGAGCTAGCAATGGCAATATGGTGGCAAGGGAGAGCGGGTGGCTGTGCTGGAGGGACAACTGTCAGTGTAGGAGGGAAGGGCCGCTCGCCTATGGTGTGCACCAGCCAGAACCTCCTGGCTCTCCTGCCCTATATCCCAGCTTCTATTCTGATCCCTAGATCTGTGGCAGGGCACGATTCCAGCAAACACCCTTGACTCCCGGTCCCCACCCAAGCTGTTTGCCTTAGCCACACACTGAATGCAGCAGTCTCCAGTTGAAATTTTCAAAGTATAAACAATGTTAACATGGAATTTGATAAAATTCCACCCCGGGTCATCACACACCAGACCACTCCAGGTACTAAATCAGCCTAGTGGCGTGACGCCTGAGTCACAGACCATAACCACATTCTCCTCCGGCAGAAATCAAGGCCCTAAGATAGGGCATCACTGAGCTCTGGAACTCTAACCCTTCCAGGATCCTGAGTGTTGGCGGCAGCTTGGATGTAGCCGGGTAATGGAACTTCTCCCAAACCTTCTTCTCAAAGAGGTCAGATTTGAGAAGTGTTTCTGTACCTTGCACTCAGAAAATATTCAATAATTGTTTGTCCCAGCCGAAGAGGAAGGTTTCAGGTTTCTAAAAAGGAGAAAAGCCAAGCAAAAGTTCTGAAGAAGGGAGCGTGAAAGGGGAATAAAAGAAGCCGAGGGCACCTGGTGCAACAGAACTGAAGGGCTCTGTGGAAGAAATGGAAGAAGGAAAAGGCAGAGCAGTGGTGGTTATGCTGGAAACAGGACCATGATTTGGAAAAATGACTTTGAACGGGCTGCAAAAGGGAGGCCTCTGAAACAGTGAGGTGGGAAAAAAAAGAAAAGAACCAAGAGCCAGACTTATGATGACAAACGGCCGCATATGGCAGAGGCAGAAGAAAGAAGACCGACTCCTAAAAGTGTTCTGGTGATAGAGGTGTCAAAGTGGTAACTGAAAAGCTGGGGTGGAGTGGTATGCAATGGGGGATTTTCTTTTTTACTTTGAAGCTGTCTTCCTTCCAACGTCAGAATTGAGCCTCCTCAATGCTCCCGTCCCCCTCAGAACGGGAAGGGATGTGTTAAGAGCATTGTTGGGGCAGCAACTGAGAGGGAACCGCATTTGCACACTCGCTCACTGACAGCCTACCCTAGAAGCGAACGCCTCCCTCCCATAGGCCCTGCTGCAATGTTGCAAAGCACACAGGACGATCACCTGCAACAAAGGTGCTCCCGTGACTAGCTGTTTCAAGACAAAAGTACAAATACCCCTGGACTCAATGTACTAAGTATTAGTGCCTGGATGGTTTGACTCTGAAAAGAATTAGTCATTCTCCGTCTGATATGACTCTCTGCACAGCAACAAGAGGGCCCCTCGTGCCAACAATCTGTTCATTTCACTCGGCATTTCTTGAGGCAAAGCTTTAACTTTTTTTTTTTAACAGATATTTGATTACTAAGGCATGCAAGGCAGTAAACATTGAAAGCAGGCTTCTGTGCTGCAGAAGCAACTACAAGGCCACAAAAGCTGAAAACAAATGTTTCTGAATTCCCAGCAACTCTGGTTAGCTTCTCTTGCCTCCTGGTTTCAAAGCACGTGTGTGTGTGTGTGTGTGTGTGCACTCACTTTATTTTTCTTTCTTTCTCTCTCTCTTTCTAAATAGAAGAAGGACACTTTACTTTGAACTATATCAAAAGGCCTGTGTTCTGACCCTGATTCTTTTCAAACGCAGGGCAAATTTCCCAATCCTAGCGAAGGTGATAATAATGCTTGACTAACTAGGCACCTTGGTAGGAATTGTTAGCAAGAGGGGGCAGTTTCTCAGGAGGAATGTCCTATAATACAGATCTATACACAAGATGTTGGTGCTGTATTACAGGAGTCTTAGGAAGCTAATGCTTGGTGGTCATGGTCTTGTTTATAATGTTTTATTCATAAATATTGCAAAAGTAAAATGAATTATTAATACAAAGATCATCTGTCAGAGACAGGAATCGTTAACAGAATTTCACAGGGGAGAGGGTGGTGTATAGAGACTCGGCAATGCAAGCACAGAGCTTTTCTGTTCTGTGGGTCTCCAGTAACAGAGCTGGTACCATTTGCCAGCTGTCAGGCAGCCTCTACAAAGCACACCCAGTCAACTTCCTCTTGGCTACTTGTCCACATTACAAAATCTGCCATCACTGTGGCACCAATAGTAGGCCTCTAGTCCCCATCTCCAGGGAAGTTGGTGACATTACTGGGATAAAAGGGCACTATGCTTGAGTACGGGGCAAGACTCTTCAGAGTCAAACTAAGGCCTAAGAACCGTAGCTAATATTTACTTAGTGCTCGCTACATACCAAACACTATGCTAGGAGCTTTATATTCATTATCTCACTGAATCCTCAAAACCTCACCATGCCAAAGGTATTAATATTATCACCATCTTACAGATGGGAAAACTAAGTCACAGAGAGGTTAGGGTAAATTACTCAGGGTCACACCACTTGGAAGTGGCAAAGCTAGGATTTAAATCCAGTTGCCAACTACTTTAATAAGTATACAGTTTAAAGAGTACAGAGCTGTCATTTTCCAGGAGATGTTGTCATAATTATCACTATTGTGTTGTAAAATCTTTAGAACAAATCAAAAGTGAGCTAAATGTTAAGAGAGCATATGACTATAGAAATAAAATTAAACTTTATAAAAATCAAAGGAAATATAAGTTAAAAACCTAATGACTTGGGTCCACGTCGTTCTAGCCCCATCACTTAGGAGCAGCTATTAACTGATCGTGGAGAGTGGAGTCTGGAGCCAATCTGCTTGGGTTCAAATCTCAGCTCTGCTACTAATGTTGAGCAAGACACTGAATCTCTCTGGGCCTCAGTTTCCTCAACTGGTAATAATAATAGAACCTCCTTGAAGGGTTGTCATAAACACTAAATGAAATAAAACATGTAAATTGCTCAGAACTATATATAGCCCATAATGAATACTAGTGATTAGTATTTTTACCAGTATGAGTCTTTGGGAAAGATGCTTAAGTCCACCTAAATTTCCTTGTCTGTAAAACAGATCTATGTAGAGTTGTTAAGAGGGTTAAGTGAAATAAAATCCTAAAAGCATGGAACACACTGATCTTATCACAGGAGGCATTCAAGAAATGCTCACTTCTTTTCTCCTTCCCAAGACAGTACTGTCACTTAACCTTCAGAGACCTCAGTTTCTCATATTATAAAAGAAGATATCCACCCATTCCCCTGCCATTGTCTACCTCACAGGCGGGTCCCAGCCAAAGTCTGTCAAAGGCCAAACTGGAAGTGGGGAAACCTGGGTTCTACTTTTGGCTCCAGCTTTTGAAAAGCCACTCAACTTCCCTAAACCTCAATTTCCTCATTATAATATTCATAATATTATAATTTAAACAAGTATGTGCCAGATAGGGTATTCCATGTACATGCAAAGGTACATAAATAAGGTATAGTGCCTGACTGCAAAGTGTGTACACTTTAGTTCAAAATAAAGGCATATAAACAATTAAGTGCCTTGACCGAGGTATGGACAAGATTGAGAGGTGGCCCCAGTGGGAAATAATCACATTTACCCAGGTAGAGCAAAGAAAGATTCAGGGCAGACAGCCCCTTGGGTTGGGTCTCACAAGAGGAATGGAAGTTTCCCAGGCAGAAAGAGGGGGAGGTATCACACATGTGCAAAGGCTTAGAGAGGCAAAATGTAGAAGTGTAAATAATTCATTATAGCTTGAGTGCAGGAAGCATCTAGAGGTGGGGCAGGAAAATAGGATGATAATATCTTCCCTACTTACTTTGCAGGATTTCCATGAGAACAACATATTAAAACACTGAAAAAGACACAGTATTACAGAAATATCATGCATGGTTATTATTAGTACTCTATCTAGCAAGGCTCTTTATGGCACTTAATTTTCACTCATTTCCTCCCAGCATGGGTATTGCTAGAAACTCCAGGTATTGTTTCCTCGCTTAGCACCACTCTGCCTCTTCCTCTCTCCTCTAGGAGAAGGAAAAGAATGATTTAGCAGCAATCTAAGTGGAGAGGAGGGAGGAAGAAGTGAGAAGAAAAACATCCAGCTCCTTGTTTCAATTACCACAAACCCTTTCAAAGATGCTTAATGGATAATGTTTCATATTTTAAAAGAGTTCAGTCCTTACTGGTCAGAAAGGAAACTTTGACCCTAAGATCACGGCTTTTCAAACATTCTTGACCATAACCCATGATAATTATCATTTTATATCACAATCCAGTACACACACACATACAAACACAGAGAAAGGTTATGAAAAAATACTTATTAAATTCAGTGTACTCTGAAATTTTCTCCTTTTTTATTTTATGTCATTTTTAAAAAGTGTTGGTTACAATCTCACTAGTGGGTCACAACTCACAGTTGAACATCACCCCAAAAAAAGGAAGGTTCATGGAAGACTTCAAAAATATGGTTTGCAAATCCCTTCACCCTTTCTTTTCTTTTGTATTTTAAGACATTGTGAAATAGAAGAAAGTCCAGCCCATTTTCTGGGAAACAACAAAATGTCTGTGTGCATAGTTCACCTGGTGTGTTGTTTGACAATAAATGAGAAGGTTCCACATGAGGTTTCTTGTGTGTTTGGTTGCTGCAGCTGATTAGGCTTGTTGACAAGTAGGATTTCAAAACTGTCTTAGGCAGGGCCTTGGTGCCCTGTAGAAAGCCAGATCATATGTCTCCAATGTCTTTTCAATGAGAACAATCAATAAGCAACTTCTTTCACGTAAAGGGCCTCATCCCACATCATAACCCAGAAGCAAACAAGCATTCTGCCTCAGGGCTGCTGAAATGGGGACATGATGCCTAGGTGCCTTTCCAATTATGCACACATTTAAAACTCACACCACCATCATCACCACCACCACTGCCCTTAAGGACAGAGTCTGCTCCCCATCTAGCTCTGTGTGCTTCTGTGTTCAACCAAAATCCTAAAGCTGGAAGAACACAAAGGGCACCTGGTCTACCTCTCTCCTTCCAAAGAGGATAGCCAACTAAACTTCCCCAGCTCATAGCTGAGCTACTTTCCACTGCACCACGAGTGTCTGTGCTCCATGGGGCCTTCTTTGTGGTACTACCCGAGCTTTAGATGTTTCCACCATCACGCTTCTGAGTGTGTTGTTTCTCCTCCTTAGAATGTCTTTTCCTCTGGCCCATACAAATCCCACCTATCCTTACAGATTACATCCCAGCCCTCTAAGAAGCCTTCCCCAAACTCTACAGCCCCTGTCCCTCCTTTCCTCCTCCTCTGAGATGAAGTTACGCTCACTGAATTCATGCAACCATTTGCTTCTTAGATGCTGTTTAACAGACAGTTAATACGTGTTTACTGATTAAATTTCTAATATTTAAAAGCAGATGGTAAGAAACTTTAGGATTTAATCTTAAATGAAGTTTTCCTACAAGGTACATATCAAAGAGTAAATAGAAAGGTTTAGCATTTTATCGTGAAGATATTTAAATCATGTAATCATTAAAGAAGTGAGTATCTCTGCACACTCAGAACCATTGACTACAGTGATAGTAGATGCCAGCACTCTAGATTTTTCTAATATTCTGTCATTTGGGAGATGCTTGTTTTAGGCAACTGAATTCTTACACTTATTAGATAGAGCAACTGGGGGCTTTTTCCCTAGGAAGATACTGGATCCTGCAGTAGGTGATCTCATGGAAAGCCCTCACGCACAGTCGGAATCCACAGAACTCTACTGGCTGCTGCCTCTCAAGATTCTCTCTCCCTCGGAGAACGCCCTGTAATACAGATCTACGCACAAGACGTTGGTGCTGTATCATAGGACTCTCTCTCTCTCTGCACATGCACACGCACACACACACGCACACTTCTTTTTAATTTCTACCTTTGGTTACTTACTGTTATAACAGGATCATTGAACTTTGTAACTTGGAAAGAACTTAAAGATGACCTATTCAACCTCAGAGGAGGACACTGAACCAAGAAAAGGTGAGCTAATACGCTTCGGCTCAACCTTGTAGAAAATGAAAGAGTTGGGGGTAAAACCCAAATCTTCCATTATCCAGAGAGATAGGGAGCAAGAAGTCATAAAAACTTTACACCACCTAGATTTTCAGTTTCATTTCCCCTACCCCTGAACTTCCCGTCTTCACTAGATCCCTCTGTCTCACCGCGGAGGAACTTCCCCAGGTCTAGACACCAAACTGTCTCCCTTCCATTAACCAATTCCTCAATGTTGTCTCATCTCAATCCCACCACTTCTCTTATCCTACTTGGAACTTTCACTGTTTATTCCGGTTTTTCCTTTACCCAACACCACATCTGCCAAAACCACACAGCTCCTTTACCTAAAACCCCCCCAGAACTGTTCCAGACAAAATTACATACAAAACCAAAGCTAGTGACCGTGGCTACCTCACAAAGAGTCCTGTTCTCTCCACCTGGGATTACAGAAGCCTTTTCTATCTCATGTGTACTATAAATGATACGATGAAAAAAGAAAGTTTTCTCTTTAAGCAAGCAGGTAATTTCTTATGACACATAGCCAAGCAAATGGATTATGCCTACAAGTTAAGCAGGGAAAGTGGCACAGCCCATTGTCACTACCTATAAACACCAAATCTCGCTCTTTACCAAGGACATCAATATCCTTTCTATATCCTTTTAAGAGTGGACATATTATTAATGTGAACCCTTCCTTTCTTTTTCTTGTCCATTTTTTGTCAAAATGCTAAGCAAAGAATGAGGTGGTCAGAACAGAAGACAGGACAAATAAAAGACCAGTAAAAAGTCCAAGTACATCAAAAGTAGCCGCAGAATGTTGTGTTAAACACATGGACTCTGGAGGCCAGCTGCAGAGTCTTGGTTAAAAGCTCTGTGAGTTTGGGTGCATTGCTTAAACTTTCTGCTACGTTTCTTTATCTGGTAAGTGGGGATAATAGTAGTTCCTTCCTCACAGGGTTGCCATGAGGATTAAATAAGTTAATATTAAATAAGTTAATATTTGTAAAAACACTTGAGACGATGCTTTGCATTTATTGTACTACATAGATACTTGTTAAATAAACCTTCAGTTTGAAATTTTTTAAATAATCATACTATGTATCTGCTGACCTCTAAATCCTACTAGCAGTTTCAAGACCTAGGGACAAGGTGATAGTTCTATACCACATGTACCCTGCATCCTCTAATAAGAATTGTTTCCCAAGTATTAACTCCACAATCCCTTCTCACTGGGACTCAACAGGAACACACTCCTGACCTCGCTCAGAAACGGTGCCCATTGCTGCAGCCACATACGTGGTGAGAAATGGCCTCTCTGCCTCAGGGGGCTATGAAGCCACAAACGTTCTTCTTTGCCCATACATCACAAACTCTACCTGTAACCCAAAACTGGAATTGGGGGACAATAGGTCCCCTACCACAGAGAAAACAAAACAAATGGGAAAACCTACCATACTGCGTGTGTCTTCTTGGTACAGGGCTCACGGTGCAAAGCAAAACTCCTCAGACCTGTCCAAACTCACTGCCTTAAAGCCTCTCCTCCCTTTCTTTCTCAATTTTACTCCAATTAGACTCTCAGCTACACCAGATTTGATCTTCTCAAGAGCCAGCCAAAAGCCACCACTTTGGTAAACCCAGTAGGACCTGGTCTCACTCCACCTGTCAGCAGCACTAACGCTAACACCCCCCCTCCCTGACTGCTCTCTTCCCTTGGCTTCTGGGCCCCCACAGCCTCCTGGCTTTTCTGGTTCCTCCTTCTGGGGCTCCTTTGCTGGCTGCTCCTTGCCTTCCCCACCTCCTTACACTGGAGCGCCCCAGGGCTCGTTTCTTGGTTCTCCTCTCATTTACATTCACGTCTGCTTTCATGGGGAGCTCATGCTGTCTTGTGGTTTAAAATACCATTTCTTCCCCCCCCCCCCCCAGTGACTCTCAAAAGCGTATCTCCAGCAAGACCTAAATCCTGAATTTCTAATTCAAACATCTACCTGCCTACTCCACCTGGGATGGGCACTCCACCTGGATGTCTAATAGCATCCTAAATGCAGCTTGTCCAAAACCAAACTCCTGAACTTCCTCCCAAACTGTCTCCTCTTTCGTCTTCCCCATCTTGGTTAAGGACATTCCCCACCTGTCCTCCTCTTCTCCCCTGCCCCTATACTGTACCCATCAGCAAATCCTTTAAAAAATATCCAGAATCTGACCATTACCACCAACTGCCCTCTGGCTGCTATTATCTCTCCCAAGTACTGAAATGCCCCTTAAACAATTTTCCTGCTTTTGCCATTGCTTCACTACAGAAAAGAGCAGCCAGAGAGACACCATTAAGATGTAAGTCCGATCACATCATTCCCTTGTTCAAAACCTTCCCAAAGCTTCTCATTTCACTTAGAAAAGTCAAAGTCCTTGTCAGTACATGGCCCACTCCCACCCCATGGGCTCTCTGGCCTCGTCTCCACTCAGCCACACTGGCCCCCTTGCTGGCCAGGGCTCGTGCTCACTGCATCTTCCACCAGAGCACCCTTCTCCAGACACCCAAAGGTTCACTCCCTCACCACCTTCACTTCTCTGCTCTGAAGTCACCTTCTGAGTGTCCCTCGCAATGCTTTTTAAAAATTGCAAACTATACCTGCTTAGTACTCCTTCTCCCTTCCCTGATTCTTCCACATATAAGACTCATCTATTATAAATTTTACTTATTTTGTTTATCCCCACTAAAATACTTAATTTTGTCTTCTCCCATTAGAATCTAAGCTCCAGGTGGGTGGAGATTTATGTCCATTCTTGTTCACTGCTGCATTCCTGCTGCCTAGTAAGAGCCTGGTACACAGTAGGTGCTCAGTAGAGATTTGCCGACTGAATGGGACTAATGGTTCACTTGGTTCCTCTTACCTAAGACAGTCATCACCGTCTTCATTAGCTTCATGGGTGCCCTCCGGCGGCTGATGGACCCGCTTGTATGTGGAGACAAGACATTGGTTTTCCTCTTGACATACATGTAGATCCGCAGGTACACCACAACCATGATGAAGAAGGCCACGAGGTTGGACACAGTCCAGAAAATGAGGTAACTCCTGCTGTAAATGGGGGCCAGGGAAGAGCAGGCAGAGATGTTGCAGAGGCAATTCCAGCCCAGCGTGGGGACTGCCCCCATAAAGATGGCGATGGCCCAGATAAGCAAAATGAGCAGCGTCACCCTCTTTTTGGTCAGGTTGCTGTGGACCCGCATCCTCATGATTGACATGTGCCTCTCCACGGCAATAACCAGCAAATTGGTCAGGGAGGCAGTCAAGCTAGTGTCCAGAAGTCCCTGGCGGAGAAACCAGCGGTTGACAGTCAAAGTTTTTGAAACTGGGCCAGTGTTAAACATCAGGAATACATAGGCAATTCCAGCAAAGAAATCTGCAGCAGCCAAGTTAGCCAACAGGTAGTAGAAGGGGAAGTGAAACTTTCTGTTTTTGATCACTGCTGCGATGACTAGAGAATTAGAAAAAAAAATAAACAGGCAGAAAAACGTTCCAACACACAAAACAATCACAAGCTTCGTTCCTGTCCACTCATCGGCAGTGTCAGTGTTGCTCCTATTATAAAAAAAGTCCATCTGCTTATCATAGTAACATTCATTCATTGTGGAGAAGAACTGAACATCCTAGAAAGAAATTCAGAGAAGAAACAAATATCACTCTTTGTACAATCAGTCACTAAACCACCAATTGCCACTGCTAAGCCTCTTCTTCCGGCTAACTCCTATTAATCCTTCAGGTCTCACTGTAAATGCCTCTTGCTCCAGGACACTAGCCTCTGACCTCCTACCACACCATTTAGCTCACATTTTAATTGTTTATTTCCCAGGCTAGGCTGTGAGCTCAGCAAAGGAGGGTCTGTGTCTATTTTGTTCACCATGATAACCCCAGGATCCAGCTGCCCTGTCTGCCTCGTGACAGGTGATTGCTGAATGGCTGACTGAATGAACGAATGATCATGGAGCCAACAGGCGAAATGTGTTGAGCCCGGCAAATCCACTCTGCATTGGGAATAATCACCACTCAGTATGTTAATGCTTTCTTCTGGTTTCCAATTCATTTCTTATTTATGGGTTGTGTCCAATTAATCAAGGGCAGGTTGGTAATTCCAGGCACATTCTTGCCAAGATAATGGGGGTCAAATTACTCTTCACATAACCAAATGGCTTCCCCAAGAGATCAGTTTTCCACCACATCTGATTCCACTTCTGATCCCCCTTTTGTCATCTTTTGGTTTCAAGCTACAATGACAATATTCACTTATTAAGCATGTGGTATGGGGATGGAGACTTTGGACTTAATACTCCTTCCTTACCTTTTTGTTCACTTTGTCCTATAGTCTCCTAATCCAAACTGTACCAATGGGAACTTGTTTATTGGATTTTCCAGTATGGCAGATGGTGGAGGATCAGGCCTCCACGGCAACACTGAGATTTGGAGTTTGGGCAAATAACACCCAATGTGGATGTTGGAACATAACTACCAACTGAGGGCAAGTCCCTGGGACACATGTCTGAAAGTAGACCCAAAACTGGGGTATCGGGCAGACAGGGAAGACATTAACCCTCCCAATAAAAGATCTCTTGAACCCCAAAAGTGAGGGTTCTCACCAAGGAAGGACTGGGTGGGGACTCCAAGGATGCCCATCTGTCTGTGCTTGGTGGGGAAAACCAAGTGTTCTGCCTCACAGTGGTATGGCGCCATGAAGGGTCCTATCAAAGAAGGCGGGGTCTAGGGCCAGGTCTTCTAGGTAGGATGACTATGGGCTCCCTCACAAAGAATGAGGCTCCAACTTATTCCCTGGAGAACCAGAGATCCAGTAGGCCCAGAAACTGAGCAGTCCACTGGTGGGAATGAAGTGGCTCTAATAGCAAAAGCTATTTAAAAGATTTTAAAGTTTCTGCAAATTCTGAAATCTAATCCTATGTCCTGAATCAGGATAAACAAACCAGATGACAATTTTAAGTAGTATAAAATAGAAATGTACCTCAATCTTCTTTTTAATTTATATTTTAATGGTATAATGATACTTTTAAATGAATTAGATATAGTCTCTCTGCCATAGCAAATGGGAGGTAAATGTCATTTTAAATGCTTAAAATAAACTAGGAATAGTCTCAAGAGAAAAATGGTTCCAGTGTCTTTCAATTATAAGGAAGGAGGACTCAGTTTTACTAATGATAAAACAAAAATTACTCTCTTTGGAAGACATTCACTAATATTTAACTGTAAATATCAAATAACTTCATACAACCAGGCCACTATATCATACCATATCATAATAATTTTCCAAATTAAAAATATAGACAGTATGGTAATTTTAATAACTTCATAATATTCCATTATATGAATTTATCACACTTAACTAATCCTAAATGTTGGACATTGAAGTTGTTTCCAACATTTCACTTTTATAAACAAAGCTACATTCTTGTGCATTAATCTTTATATACTTGGCCAATTATTTTTTTTAGGAATAATCCATAGACTTCAAATTGAGGTAAAGGGTATAAATTTATTTAAAGGTTTCTGATACACTTTCTTTTCTTTTTTTTGTTTTTTGTTTTTTTTTTTTTT
>VBSM01000529.1:63696559-63769243 GCA_008086735.1 Cheirogaleus medius
AGGTGCAGGTGTTAAAATAAACAACCCTCAGGCAAAGGTAACTGGGGGGGGGGGTGAGGAGAGGCTGAAACCACAGGCAAAAACTAGCTTCAACAGGTTTGTCAGCTATCTCTGTCACCTTACATGAACTTTGGCTAATTGTAATATCATTTACATTGTGGTTTTAAGATTTCTCCACCCTTAAAATCACCACAACAGTTCCCCAACAACCATATAAAGTGCGAAATGGGAGGGAACTTAATTCTAGGAATTACTACCTAAATTCTTAATAAAAGCCAACCCCTTCACCTTGAATATTCCTACCCTCGACTAATAAGACTTCAAAAGACCAAAACCACTTTCTCCCAAGTGCAGCTGCTCTTTTGGAGCTTGCCCACTCTCTTACTCTTGAGAGAGCGTACTTTCACTTTCAATCTGTTAATAAAAAGCTGCTTGCTTGGCTTACATGGTATGTCCTGAAATTCTTTTCTCCTGATGATCACCAAGAACCTGGAAAAACCTCTACTTGGATGCTGCTAACACATGTATACATTGATTCTCCTAAAGTGGCTTTTTATTTATTTTTATTTACTAGATTCAGACTCTTGTTTAGCCACTGGTGGTGTTGGGGAGAGGAAATATCCTGATATTTCACTCTATTAGCATTCTCTGCCCATGTGTCAGCCTTTAGCACCAGACCATGACTTCTCAAGGGCGAGAACAGTTTTTCACTCATGTTTGTGCACCCAATGCCCAGTCTAGTGGCATGTAGTAGATACAAAAACTGTTTAATTGATGTGTTAGTTAGTTGGTTAGTTTCAGTTAGGTGGTTAGAAGTAGAGGATATGGAAACCTGATCACACTGAAACTCTGCACCAAACCTGGGTAACTCTCCCTGGAGAATGGTCCTCAGCCTCTTCTCACTTGAATTTCCCATTGTTAACCTTACCACACGACTGGTCCCTGACCCTCAGGCTGCATTAAAGAACAAGCAGGACCCCAGACACTATTCTAAGGAGTACTATTCTGTGTGGTATGACACTGAACTCACAGCTGTTCTAACTCATTTGCCCATAATTATATATTACCCTGTGACTTCTCTTGTAATTATATATTGCCCTGTGACTTCTCTCATGCCTCTGTGTTATTACTTAGCTTTATGTTCTGTAGCAAAAACTGCTAAGTGGTGTTTCCCTTTTCTTACAGAGTAACAGACTTGTAGCAGGGCACCTGGAGGCTCCATTGTCCAGCCTCCCTGCAGTGAAGTGGGCTGTGTGACTAAGTTCTTGCCAATGGAACGCGAGCATGAACAAAGTGTGCTACTGCCAGGTCAGTGCTAAAACTTTGTGGGTGCACTCCTACACTCCTTTTTCCTACCTGTAAGTTGGAACAAAAACAGGCCTGTGATCCACATTGAACATTCAGTCCAAGTAGTCCATGAACTACTATAGTTTCCATCAGCAAGAAAACAAGTAGAGAAATTGAGAATCAACACTGAAGAAAAGTTCATAGCAATTTGACATTTCTGTGAGGTATGAGTGCATGATCAGTGGATTTGTCTCTGAACAGAGTATACACCAAAAGTATTGGTTTTTGACAGAAATAAAGAAAACCTGTCTTTCACCACAGACAGTTGAGAAGCACTATCCTAGTGGACGGCAGAGAAACAAGATGAAACCTCTCTGCCCCCACGGATGCTTGAAACAACGCAGGGAGGCAAGAGTGGAAAATGGGAAGCGGAACCCGCCGAGCCTGAACCACTCACCTCAGGACCGTTAACATGAGAGAAAAATAAACTTCTGTTTTTCTTAAGTCACTGTCTTTTGGGGCCTCTTTGACTAAGAAGCTCTAGGTGAAGGAGCTGGAAATAACCAGAACGTGAGCCTATGTTGGCTGCTCCTGGCAGCTTTTAGCAAGGAATTGCAAGAAAGAGAGGAGCTCAGGCAGGAATTGTTTGTAAGTTTGTAGGCCAAGGTGGAAAGGGATGCAGTGTCCAGAATGTGTGTAAGTTTGCAAGCAAAGGTGGAAAGGGATGGCAGTGTCCAGAAACTGAGGGCCTTGGAGGATCAGGAGTTAACTGCTCCTGTAACCCTAAAAGGCAGAAAATAGTATTACCACTCACAGCCTTCCTCAAAGGCCTCTCCATAAGATGTTGCAAGGAAACAAAGGAAGGTAGACCTGCAGCAACAATCAGAGCAAGGTGCATCTTCCCACCCAAGTCCATGTTTCAGAGGACCTCAAAGTCAACGCGACTGAAGAGAGGAAGAGGGAGATGGGCCAAGCACAAAAGCTAGGAAGTAGGCATGCTTAAGAACTTGATCCAGAATGGAATTTGGATGTGGTAACTGGCATGTGGAACTGACTAGAAACAAACAGACCAGAGTCTATAAAGATTTTAAGGAATCGTATTGCCAGGGAAGCCACAGCTTGGCCTGGAAAGGCCCATGTTCATTCTCCCCCAAGGAGCACACACATTCCAATACCCACTTCAGGTGTGGACATAGAGGGTAAAGAACAAGGAAGGACTTCCCTGGGGACAAAGCCAGGGCCTCTGGGGGGCCCCTCCCAGAAAGCAGAAGCAGGGACCAACCACAGAACTTACTCCACTGCCAGGGGAGGGAGTTCTTAATAATTCCTGCCCAGCGGGGCTTCTTTGTTTTTAGGCACCTGTGACTACTGCATATTTCCGATTCTTCTGAATGGGAGTTTTTATTGTGGTTTTCTTGTTTCTACTCTTCCATTGCATAGTGGAGATTTATCAGTCAGAACTGAAAGGAAAGGACATTTTAGTGTGGGTATTTAAAAAAAAGTTTAGAGAAGGGAGAAAGAGAGACCCACGGAGCTCTGAGGTAACCTACACCCTTCAGGAAAAGCATGGCAGGCTGTGACACACAGTAGGGGAAAAACAGTGAGGGGAGGGTGGGGGGAGCTTTGGCATCAGCTGGACCTGGGTCAGATGTAGGCTCGTCACTCTCTGCAGTGGCTCTCACCTGGCACACCACTGATCTGGCCAGAACCTGTTCCTGCTTCTCTAAAAATGGCATAATCACTATGACAGCTATACAGGATTGTTGAAACGATTAAATTAAAGCAACACTTCTAAGGTGCTTATCAAAATGCTTAGCACATAGGAATTGCTCAATAAATGGTAGATAGTACCTCCCAAGAAGGTTATAGATGACTCAAAATTTCTAAAAAGTTCAGTGAAACATACAACTGGCATTCTGGGAGATTAACTGTTCATGCTCTAAGCCCTCAATTTAACATGGAAGGATGACATTATTTTAACTACATTAAATTAATAATAGTCCAGAAAAGAATTTCCCCTGCCTTATGGGCTCGGCACCCACAGCGATCGAGATTAAGACACTGCCACTTTTCCCCCACTGCTGCTTGAAACAAGGCAGGGGGGCAAGAGTGGAAAAGGGGAAGGGGAAGGAGAGGAGAGGCAACACAGTGCAGTAGAAGAAATGGGATTCAGATTCTGGGTTCAAACACTAGCAGATAAGCAGGGGAGTAGAGTGGTTAAAGGGCATGGCCCTCACAGCTAATATCACACTCAATGGTGAAAAACTGAAAGCTTTTCCTCCAACATGAGGAACATGGAAAGGATGCCCACTCTTGTCACTTCTATGCAACATAGTACTGGAAGTCCCATCCAAAGCAATCAGGCAAGAAAAAGAAATAAGAGCATCCAGATTGGAGAGAAAGAAGTTAGCAAATGACACGATCTTATGTGTAGAAATCACTAGACTCCACAAAAAAACTGTTAAAACTAATAAACTAATTTAGTGAAGTTGCAGTATACAAAATGCACATACAAAAATCAGATGCATTTCCATGCGTTAGCAATGAACAATCCAAAAGCAGAAATTAAGAAAATAATTACACTTACAATAGCATCAAAAAGATTAAAACTCTGAGAAATAAACTTAACCAAGAAGACAAAAGACTGTACACCGAAAACTATCAAACGCCCATAAAAGAAATTCAAAAAGACACAAATAAATGGAAAGATATCTCATGTTAACGGATTGGAAGACTTAATTTTGTTAAAACATCCATACTTCCCAAAGTAATCTACAGATTCAATGCAAGCCCTATCAAAATTTCAATGACATTTTTTATACAAATAGAAAAAAACAATCCTAAAATTCACATGGAACCACAAAGGACCCTGAATAGCCAAAACAATCATGAGAAAGAAGAACCAAAGCTGAAGGCCTCACATCTGCTGGTTTCAAAATATGTTGTAAAGCTACAATAATTAAAACAGTATGATACTAGCATAAAGACAGAACAAATGGAACAGAATAGAGAGCCCAGAAATAAACCCATGCATATATGATTAGCTGATCTTCAACAAGGGTTCTAAGAATACACAATGGAGAAGACAGTCTCTTCAACAACTGGTGCTGTGAAAACTGGATATTCACCCACAAAAGAGCATGGCCTCTGGACCTAGTCAGCCTGAGTTTAAAGCCTTATTTACCAACAAGTTAGTTAAATTCTCTGTGCCTTAATTTCCTCATCTACAAAATGGGGGTAATCATGGTAACTTCTTCCTAAGGTTGTTGGGAGATTTAAATAAGATGTTTAGAATTGCCTCTGACATAGAGTTCTAATTTAATTACTGATATTTAAATGGGACCTAAGAAATTGAGCTTCGCTTTCCTTTGTTATAAAAGGGAAACAAGATCTAACCTGTCAGGTAATTGGGATAAAGTGAGTAACATAGCAAATATAAAACCCCCCAGTTCACTCCTGGTCCTAGAGGAATCAAAGGAAGTCTGGTAAGCTTCAGGGTGAGCCCATTCCCAAGAGGTGGGGGAAAAGGGGTCCCCAACAGAGATTACTGAGGAGGGGAGTGCAAAGGAGGGATCTCCTCCCTCAGAATGGGTGGTTTGCCACAACAAGGCCAAAGCCAAGGCCTTTTCTCCTCTACCACCCTGTTCATAGTCACTAATGGGTATTTTTCACTATTGAAAACACTTAGTCCTGGATGGATATGTTTAATCAGGAAAGAGGGGCTTAGCCAGTTGGGTTGAAAACCTGACGTTTAACATTCTGACTATACTATACTTCCTCTAGACCTGCAGTCCCCAACTCCCAGGCCGTGGCATGGTACTGGTCCATGACATGTTAGGAATCAGGCTGTGTATCACTCACTGCCTGAGCTCTGTGCTACCCCCACCCGCCTCCCATCTGTAGAAGAATTGTCTTCCATAAAACCAGTTCCTGGTGCCAAAATGGCTGGGGACCACTGCAACTACTCCATCAGGATCTTAGAATCAAAATGCGTTCATTGATATACCACTGGAAAAAATTCAAAGTGAGTTCACAACTTTTTCCCCATTTGATCCCATGGTGAGACTGGCAGTGTAGCATTCTCTACTTCACACAGAAGAAAACTAAAAATGGGAGATTGATTTACTCTGACTAGCTCTCACCCTTCTGGCCCAGGGCTCTTTTCACCACACTGACCATTGGAGCCTCTTTTTGGTAGCAAATTCTCCTCCCCTTCCTCCCTCACCCCACCCAGAGAAATGAAAGAGGCATAATTGTTCTCCATAATGACATTAATGCCCTTTGCAAACATTTACTGATTCTAGAAGAAATATAATCTGATTGTGGTAAATGTCAATAAAAATTTGTAAGTGCATCTTTCCTTAGAATTGTTGACAAGAGTTTATGGGGGGAAAGTTCATATACTCAAATGAAAATATCAGAATAAAACTCTAACTACATGATAGAAAATCGCAATGATTAGTCAGTTTGCCTTTTTCAGAGAAAACTCAGGAGAAGAAATTCAGTTTATATCTACCCTGTTAACAATGTAAATTAACACCTTTTCCTAAGGCATTTTATTTCCCTGTCAACAAAATAGAGCGTATCAGTTGAAATACGCCACAGACTTCATTATCTAAGAAACTAGGGTAGAAATGAACTGAGAAAGCCTAGTAATAACCTGGTAGCAATCCATTGAAATTTAACCTTGCTGTCATTTCTTTTCATTTTCCTCTGCTGGATGTTCGTGGAATTTGCATATGTGGAGAGTTGCATACTTGTGATGGACAAGTTCCACTGATCCTGTTATAGCAGATTCTACCCAACCACTGATTCTTCTCATCCCTATCCAGTTAACACGTCTTCACTGTTCACAATACACAAGACAAAGACAACGATGCACAAAGACAATGTAAAGATGTAAAAGGCCCTTAGGAAGCTCATAATCTAGAGTGGCCAGGTCTCATCATCTCCTCCTCCATGATTCATTGATGTTCTCCCAATAGACACTACACCTGATCCCTTGCTTTGGTCTTCAATAACTATTATAGCACTGCCAATGGTTTTGAGCCTTAACTTTGGATTTCTAGCTCTCCTTGGGAAGTGAATGTCTCTGCCCGGCCCCACTGTAGCATGGTCTGTTTGGGGGCAGCTTCAGAATTCCTACAGAGGATGGGCTTTGGGACAGCCTGGCTTAAAGGGAGACGAGGGACTTGCCTTAAAGGTTCATTTACAAAGCAAGTACACTGCTTCATTTAGACTGCATATTTGCTTGGATGGCCTTTGGGCAAACTGTCGGGTTTATGGAGGGGCTAATGTGCACTCCAACCCAGCCCTGTCACCTGCCAAGCCATCCCCTTGATAACACCCATGAATCTGCACATGGCTGAGTCAAGGCCAGCTAGTAGAAGCTCCATCTTAATGTCCCACAGAACAATGAAGACATGGGACTAGGTGATGAGTAATTAGGGGGGCTGATTAACATCCTTAAGAAGGGGTGGGGCAGGCTGTACTGGGTGTGTTGCCTTCCAGAGTGACACTCAGTCTGGCGAAGCCTGAGATATATGAATGATTCACATCTAAGGAGGGGAGACAAGCTTCACAGGAGCAGGGCAATGCCAGGGGTCATGGGCAAGGGAGGAGTTCAAGTTGAGAGGCAGGTGGGACAGGAGGCTAAAGGTCAGGCACTGCAGAGGCCAGGCAAGGAAGGGAAGAGAGAAGAAGAACACAGAGGGGGACATAGGCCTGGGGTGATGAAGAACAGGTGGTACAACCCAGGATGTTAGGACCTTCCTCTCAGTTGACGCTACTCTCCTGGCTTGTCAGGTCAGGCAGAGAGCAACAAACACCTTTCAGACTAAATTAAATAATTAGCTTATTTGTGTTAGAGGGAGCAATGCCTTGAGTCAGTTTAGGGCTTTGCAGAATGAAACTCAGAGAGCCAAGTTAGCAAGAAGGCTCAGGGGAATGAGGATGGTGTGAGTGTCCTCAATTCAATATTCGATGGTTGCCATCACTACGCTCCTTCTGACCTACGGGTGAGTGGCTACCTCTTTGTTTTTGTCCACAAAGAACTGAGATGAGCAGACAGTACGGGAAATTCTAAGAGGGAATTAAAGCTTCTGTGGAACTTTGCCCTGTGCCTGTGATCATGCAGTGTAGGCAGTCTCAGTCCTGAAACGTATCTCCTGCTTGTATTTCCCACAGAGAACTTTCTCCACCTTTGGTACAATTTCCTTCTTGAAGTCTAGTATGACACCAGATATCTGGAGAGATGTGGAGAGGGTGCAGCAACACCCACTTAGCTCTCAAGACACCCAGAGATCCTACTACCCCCAAACAGTCAGTGTCAAGGGAGCCTGCTTAGGCTGGCCCACATCTGGATGCCCGGCCTCTTTAATTCCAACATTTACATGGCCTTTCATAGGGTACAAAGCTCTTCCACATACATAACTTAATGGGATCCATCAACAACCCATGCACATAGGTAGAAAAGGAATTACTATCTCCATTGTGTAAATGAGAAAACTGATTCAAGGATAACAAGTAATGTATTCAAGGTCACAAGAACTCACAAAAGTGGGGCTGGGATTAGAACCCAGAGCCCTGTACTCCAAGTGCCTCTAGCCCATCATTTGCATTTGCAAAAGCACAAACTCTCAGTGCAGACAGTCCCCATCCTCACCACACCTCATCCATGGCAGGACTAAGTTCCAGGAGACTCCTCCACATACATACAGAATCCAGGATGAAGGACAAAGGATCACCAAGGCTAGAAAGGAGGAGGCTCAGTACCCGCAGGAGGAACAATGAAGGGAGGGGTGAAAGGCTCATGGCCAGGAAAGAGGAAAGCAAGTAAGAAAAGTTTGCATAACATCTCTAAGGCACCTACGACTTGGAAATCCATCTTTGCATTCTTCCAGGAACGCTATACATTTGCATCAGTGTTTACAGAAATGTCAATACTTTAATGTTTACGGGGAAGAAAACAAAGCAACCAGCATTTAAGGAGTACTTCCTGTATCAGAAATCGTGCTAAGTGCTTTCTCTTTTAATCTTGGGAGGTGGATATAATCTTCATTTTTACAGATGAGGAAAGCCTGGACTGGAACAAAAGGTTGGTGTGACTGCAAAACCTTACTCTTCCCTTTATACCACATTAATAATGCCTTGGGCCTGGTCTGCCATTTGGAAGCTTGCAATCAGACTTAACCACTCTGTTGGGCATAATCACAGGCCAGAAAGCATTTGAACTAATGTATACTCCAAGGAGAATGGCTAATGGGTAATTTGAGTTATCATAATTCCCATTTGAGTTATAGTGATTCCCCTTGCCCCAGTCCAAAGAAATAAGAGGTTGGGCTTAAGTCATGGTGAACTGCTGCTCCTCAGCAGGAAGCTGGGGAACGCGGAGGAGCAGCCAGCCTCAGGCATGTATGTACAGCTGTCTCTGGGAGTGTGTGCCTCAGTTGCTGCCTGCTGCAATGCTGTGTGTGCATTTGTTCCTCTGTGCATGTGTGTTTTTGAAAAATGAGATAAACTGTTTTAGTATCTCAAATGGGTTCTGATGAACATACATGAAAAACAATAGCATATTTTAATGTTTTCATTTCAGTCTTCATCTATAGAAAACATACAGACTTGTTCCATCAAACATCTTGTAAAACTGCCAGCTACCTAAAATAGATCTGATCTGGTATAGAGCGCCTGGTAGATGATGCACATATTGGCCAGATTTACAAAAGTGGAGTGTCACTTAAATCTAAGCTACAAATTTTGAATTCTAAAGGCAAAAAAAGGAAACAAGAAAAATTTGCCAAAATGATCTATTTTCCTAGTTACACAGTAGTGACAATCACTGTAACTGTTGTCCAGATGATTAGATGTCCAGGTCCCTATATGATAATAGGTCAATACAGTCGAAAAGCTTATCTTAAGTACACAATACAAGGTTTGCTTGCTGGTCTTTTTAGAATGGTCCAGTTTGTTTAGACAGACATGGTGATAAAAGAGCCAAGGATGTTTACATCATGCTTCCAGTTAAAAGATATATGAAAAAATAAAAATAAATAAATAAATAGAAAAAAAAAGGTAAACAAAAGAGCCAAGGATGTGTGTTTCTAACTGTATCACTTCTGGCCAAAAAAAAAAAAAAAAAAAAAAAAAAAAGGAAAATTCTATTCACTAGACTCAGACCACCATACAATTGGATCCAATGTCTCATAGGAAGGTTTAGCAATTATGGATATTCACTGGAACCCCCAACAACTCTACTTAGTTACACAAAAACCCATGCATTAATGAAATGCTGCCCAGTGCACAGAAAAATCACCTACTTATAATGAAAAGATTGTCTGTGACCAACGATTACGATATTCTCCGACTTACAAAAAGTAGGAACTGTGAGAAGTTGAGCGGCCCTTTACTTCTAGAGTGACATTCCAAGACCAGGTAACACTTACTCTAGGCAGCAAAGGAGTGAGGAGGGAGAAGAGTGTTGTAACGCCAATAACAAATTACGAAGGACACATTTCGTGGAAATTACTCAGGTAAAAATTGACCTACAAATGCTTTTGAGGGCTGTTCTAATGATTACCTTAATAAGACTAAATTGTTTCCAATATTCACAGTCACTCCTCAAATTACATGCTTGAGAAATTTCTAAGCGATTTTGGGAGTTGCAACTTGCTGCCGGAAAGCAATAAAGTAACACTGCTACAGAACACAGCACTTTTGTTTGCCAGTGGTGAGGGGGGTCCCGGGAACTTTCCAGTACCTAGCACCACCCCGATTGTGTTACTAGTTAGCTAATAACTTTTCCCCGAATCTTTACATGCCTGCGCAGGTTCAAGCTGTTCCCCAACGGACACATCATTGCACCGGGTGTAACTGGAGGCTGGAAATGTTAAACCTCCTGGCTCCACGGGAGAAGCCCAGTTGCCTAACCACCATCGACGGCAGGAAGCCCGAGTTTGGGAAACAGCACCTGTGCAAAGGCACAGTGCAGCCTGTGCCGCGCTCTCCGCGCCCCTGCGCTCTGCCCACCAGCCCCCCGCAGAGGCGGACGGAGGCAAGGCGGATTTTGCATCTGTATTGTTTTTTGCTCCTAGGGAGGGAAAAAGTGGGCAACGGGCGAGATGCGCCACACGCCCGCCCTAAGAGTCGTGTCCCAGGAGCGTGGAGTGGGTCTGGGGCCCAGGCTGCAAGCAAGCCAGGCAACCCTGCAAAGCCGCGTGCTGGGCCCGGCGAAAGCCCCTGCGCCCCGGCCTCCCCACGCGCGCCCCGGCCGGCCGTGGCTCCGGGAACCCTCCCGCGCCCGGCACCTCACTCACCGCTCACGCTCGCCCGCGCCGCCGAGCCCGGGAGCCGGGGCCCCTGCCGCTGCCGCATGCCCTCGGGGCCGAGCGCGACGGGGCGGCCGGGCGCCGGGCTCCGGCCGGGCGCCGAGGAGCAGCGGAGGACGCGGCGGGCGGGCGGGCGGCGGAGCGCCTCCTCTCCAGCGGCCGATGAGACGCGCCCCGAGCCCGAGGAAAGTTTGGCGGGGCGACGGAGGGGGCGGAGGGCCCGCGTCCCCGCCCTGCCCCGCCCGGTCCCGCCCTGCCCGGCGCGTGCACCGTTCCCACGGGAGGGCGCCCCACACCGGCCAGGCCGGGAGGTGCGCGCAGAGGGCCCGCGGGAGCCCAGCGAGGCCCGCTCTGCTGCAGATGCGCTCCTGCCTGAGACCCGTCCCGCAGAGGGTGGCCGGCCCCGAGGGGGAGAGGGCCCACTAAAGGACCGCTAGCACCCACAGTCCTGACAGAGCCATACCTTGGAGCTCCGTATTAAGGTGCAGTCCCTCTGTCCCTCTCGCCTCAGAGATTTGTTTGAAGTGGCTGCGGGAAGTGCAGCCCACACCCACCGCCAGTGGTAGGCAGGCTAGTGAGGCCAGTTCCCAAACTGGAACCTGAAGGTTGGCTGGAGGGTGCAGGCAGCCCCTCCTAGGCACCTTTTTATTGCAACAGAGAACAAAAAATCTTTAAGGTTCTTGTAAGAGGCTTGTTGGCTGCCCAGGGTAAATAGTCGTAGATACTTTGTTTTTCAAATCTGAAATACAAAGCCTTCTTGGTAAAGAAGAAAGATGCAAAGTAAAACAGATGCCAGGAAGGCGTTGTTGTTCTCTCTGAATTCTGTAAACCAATAATAACAAGGTCACAGAAATGCTGAAAGTTGGTCTTTCCTGGTGACCTCACAAGAAGGAAATACTGTGAAGTGAAAAGTCCTTCCCACTCAGGCTTCAAATCCTTGGAAAACACTGAGAGTGATGTATGCAGAAGTCCTCCTGTGGCCCTTTGTGGTTCATTCATTCATTCATTCTTTGTGCATTCAGTATGAATATTAGGCTCTTCTGTGTGCCAGCTAGCAACCACAGCCTAGGAAACAACCGTCAGTCTGCCCTCTACCACCAAAGAGACTCTGCTCTCTTAAGACAATGTTTTAATAATGTTTTATTCCTTATGCAATGGATCGTATCCCATAGACCATGACAGCGTAGTGTGCCTCAAACCTTCATAGGGATGTGGCTAAATTTTGATTAGCATGTGCGAATTATTATTGCTTCATCTGGTTGTTCAGAAAATTATTGTGGTGTCTTGTGGATGCACTGGGTAGAGAGAGCTGTACAACTTGCAAAGCTAGTGCTAAAGAAAGATCATATGTTTACCACAACAAGCAGAAACCTTGCATGTGATAAAGAGACTAGGTCAGGAGAATAAACAGCTCAAATCAGATATCACAGTACCAGAGAGCAACCTGGTGAACACAAAAATTCTCAACCACCAGCAGTCAGTGAACACTTGACTCAACAAACGTGTAGTACATTAAGCAAGCAAGTTGTTGTAGGCTGGACTGAGAACCGTAAACACCATTTAGAGCCTTCTTTTGCTGGGGAATCTGTTCCCAGCTCCAAACAACTTACTAACAAAAGCACTTTGGAAATATGTTTTGTTGTAACTGGGGAACTTCCTGAACTTGAGCATTGCAAAGGCAAACAGGGATTCTGTGTGGAACCCCTGACTACCTTTAACGCACAAATCCTTTAAAAAGGAGGGAGGAGAAGAGTTGTACAGGGAACTGTGTTGCAAAAGGAAAAATACTTTCTAGCTAGAAGGTTTTTAACAAATATGGGTCAGATGTGGAAGGCAAGAAAGTGATACTGAAAAACAAATTTGGGGGGAAGGAACCACAGGAACCATAAAGACCCAGAGGCAGCAGCAAGGAAGAAAGGACAAGAGGCAAGGGACAGCTACAAGGAAAGACATGACCCCCAACTGCTAGTTTTTAGAAGGTAGCTCAGGGATTATCCCCCAGAACCTTCTATAAGTTCTTTTCAGTCTGTAGTGTCTTACTTCTCTCCCAAAATGGTTTTATTAGTAAAATCAAATTAAAATTAACATCAAAAATGGCAAGCATGAAGCCTGAGGGTATACTTTGCCTTAGCGATCTCTGGCTGGAAAGTCATTCAAAACTTTTTCAACAAACATATGCTGGTCTGCTTCCTATATATAAATGTTGTGTTTTGTGTTCCTGGGGACACAGTGAGTTATAACATTGTTTCTATAATATAAGGGGGGGAAGGGCATTTCACAGTCCTTGATGAGTGGAATTGTGATGGTTGAGGAATAACTGTGGCCATGGAGAACCTGTGTCAGCCAGCATTTATGGGTCAGGGCCTGAATGCTGCAAGATAAATAAATAATAAATAAATAAACAAAATTTAAAACTGCCTGCCTCCTGCCACAGTGAGAAGCAACGTGGGACTTACAGTACTCCTTTCTGTCTGGATTTATGGAAAGAGGCCATGCGCATCTTTCCCCAGCTGAGCTTGGACCTACGATCATATGGACAGGAATTCACACGTTTGCTTTCCTTAACTTTGGGAAGTATCTGAACTGCATCTCTGTTGAATTTTGCTCATCTGTACTAATTAGTGATGAGGATCCCAAGAGCAGTTGAATACCATGAGAAAGTGGAATGGTAGCTGTAAAAGTGATAAATTAAGTGGTACCTGAAATAACAGCTAGCTAGAAGTTTCTGAGAAAAGACTGAGCTAACAGTTAACTCCATAGAAACCACAGAAATGTAGAGATAGTGTGAGCAAGGTAGGTGGACCTGTGGAGTATCTCTCAACAGTATGTAAGTAACTTCAAGTCAAAGTCATGGAAATAGTCCATAAATATCAAAAAAATCAAAAATCAAAATTAGTATAAGTTAATTTAGATTGAGCAAACTGTATATCATATGAAGTGTAAAAGAACTTTACATATGAAGAAGTAAAAATACTTAGATATTCATCCTATCACTACTTACTTCTGCATATTTTTATGGTTCAGAAAAGAATGATCAGTTTTGAAAATAAGGCATGAAAGAAATCTTTCTCTGACGGGTATGAAAATACATAATAAAACCGTAATAACTAAGGTGGCTTGTGCACTGGTTTGGCCAGGACAATCTAGGTTTATACCTGTTACCTTGGCATAATTTACTTGCAAAAGTATCTAGTTTGGTTGCTAAATTATATGATCACCTTAATTAGCAATTAAAATAATATACCACTAAAGCAAGAATAGAGAGACAAAGCATTAGACCAAAATTGCTATCCCATGTATAGAACCTAGTAAATATAAAAGTGTTTGTATTTGAAGAAGTTGGCATCTTAAGTCAGCAGGAAAGGGAATGCTTAGTGAGTGACACTGGTACAAGTCATTGACTTTTGGGGAAAAAAATAAGGTTAGATGCTTATCAAAGTAATTTTCTTAGACATTAAAGAGTCAGTTTGTTAAAAAGGAGAAAAAGTGAATCATGAAACAATTAGAAGAAAATAAAGATTAATATTTATTTGATTTCAGGTCTGGGGAGAACTTTTTAAAACATAAGAACAAGGGAAGAAATCACAGAAAAATGTTAATTTACTTGACTACATGCAAATAGATATTTCTGCACATAATAAAAATAATCCCATAAATTTAAATAAAAATCAAACTAAAAACTAGGAGAGAAAACTATTGCAAGATATGATAAATGAAAGATTGATAGCTTTCCTATATCACTTATTGAAAAGCATATAGAAAACTACTGATAGTTAAAAGAGTAATGTCATAATAGAAAAATAAGCCAAGAATATGAGCAATTGGCTAAAGAAGAAACATGAATGACAAAAATTTATGAAAATAAATCTGAACTGGTCTAACAATAAAAGAAGCATAAATTGAGATACCACTTGTCACCTATCAAATTGGCAAAGGCTTTTGATTATAGAGATTCTCAAGGCTGACTAAGGTTTAAGGGAAATGAGTAACTTCGTGTGGGAGTACAAATTGGTAAAACTTCTTTGGTGGGCAATTTGCAGTATAACATAGTTTATTCATTCTCAGAAGTACTTCTTTAATATCTCTAAATTAAGATGTGTTTTGTGGTCATTGTTAGTCAGGCAACAGTTGAGGCTTAGCTGTCATTGCCAGACCATGTGCACCAAATTTTGAAGAATGGATGTCAATGGTTGGAAGAAAATCCTGGAGCAAAGAGCAAAGCATATTTTTTTAAAGGCGGCATCACAATGCTTTTTATGGCACTCTGATCACATACCATGTGGAGTTGTAAAATGACTCAGAAGAATGAGGAAGTTTAGGGGTAAATACTTTCACCAGGGTTTTTTTGCTTCTCCTTTATGGATATACAAACATAAAACATAAACTACTAATTTTATGTTTAAATAAGTTTAGAAAACTCTTTCAGTAGTTATTAATATAAAAGAAAAGGTGTAAGTAGTAAGAAAATATTATATTTAATTGGCATCATTTTCTTTCTTAGTGTTAAATAAAATAATAATGGTGCATCTTACAATTTATGAGTTCTTGGATGTGATGAACTGTGATATATCAACAATCCTAACAATGTTCATGCCATTTAACCCAGTAACTTCACATCTAGTTACCCTAAAGACACCATTGGAGGCACACAAAGATTTTAATATAAATATAAACATTTCAGTATTATTTATATAATTGAAATGTTAAAAAGAACCTAAAAAGTCTAACCTAATAGTTCAATAGAAACTTGATCAAATAAATTATTGTACTTTCACAGGATTGAATATTATGCAACTATACTAAACATGTTTCAAAGAATATATAATGACATAGGAACAAATTTATCACTTTAAATTAAGTTTTTTATAAAAAGCAGAATGCAAAACTATATAATCAAATCTGTGGTTTTTTTTTTTTAAAGTGAATATTTGAAGGAAAAAATACTACAAATAAATACCCATATTATTAACTATAATTATTTTGGGGAGATGGGAGTTTGTGTATTTTTAATTTTGTATATACTTTTCCATGTTTTCAAACTTCCATGCAATGAACATGCATAACCCAAATTTTTAAAACATAATATTTTTAATGGTGAATTCTTATAAGTAAATAGTGTTGCCTTTTCAAACAAATAATTTTAAAGAAAAATGTATAAAGCCAAATGGAAATTTAAGGGTTTGTTAAATTTAAATGGTCCAAGAAACCAGAATCTAAGTTGAGCTTCCTGTTTTACTGATTTTCTGCTTCACTGTAATTTCATTTGGATTGACTTGAGTATTAATTTAGTATACCTGTGAGCTTGGCTAGTGCAATACCATGGGCAAATATTATAATTCTCAAATTAAAGATTCCAAGCAGAAAATAGAAAGCTGGCATTGTAAATCCTTTACAAATCCTTTACAATGAGCCTTAGAGATTACAGGATGGGAGATGATAAGCCACCACTACCAAGGTAAGCATATTTTAGATAGTCACTCAGGACAATTCTCTAAAGCTCCAGCCCAAGTAGCCTTTATTTTGGCAGCCGCGTCACCTACTTCCCAATTGTGATGAAATTCTATGTGGAGACAATAATTGAGGTTTTCTTTTACTACCTTACCCCACTGAGCCAAGTGCATTTATTGTTTCTAAGAACATTTATCAAGGAAGGACACAAAACAACAAAACAAACAAAACCAATAAATCTTTTTTAAAAAATTAAAAATTGGAAAGACCAAAAGAAATCAATTCTCAACTCCTAACTTCCTAAATAGGTTTTCTGAAACTTATAGCAGAAAAAAATAATCTTAAACACCAGGATTTATGATTTGCGAAAGAATGGTTCTCTGGAGCTTCACAGGGCTCAGTAGGGAAAGAAGCTAAACATAAACTTTTTGTCCATAAACAGTCAAGTCGAAGAGAACAGATGGAGAACCAGACCCCACTCCCTGAAGAACACATAGGGTTTCCTGACCTGACAGGAGAATTTGAGTTGGAGCAGAAACAACACTGAAAGCCACAGGCAATGGGTTTCTGACACCTCTTCACGCACTCCTCAGGCTGTTATTAGAGACACTTGAATCCTCCCTTAAGTTTAGGAACCCAGAAATAAATGTGGTAGGTTACATTATTATTTAAAAATATAAGCTGCCCCTTTCCAGAGGAGAATTAAACTTCTCTGCCCCATTAATGTCAGGCTTATCCATTGACTTG
Organism: Cheirogaleus medius; assembly: GCA_008086735.1. Taxonomy (NCBI): domain Eukaryota; kingdom Metazoa; phylum Chordata; class Mammalia; order Primates; family Cheirogaleidae; genus Cheirogaleus; species Cheirogaleus medius. The sequence continues at coordinate 63,713,365 of VBSM01000529.1, forward strand.
CTTTGACCATTAAACTGTGAGCTTTTCTAGTCAGCATGAAGTTCACTTTATTCTTTTTCCTCTAGCCTGATACTAGGGTAGCAATATCAGCAATGGAGCGATATCAGCTCCATTGAGCTAGATCCAGGAGTGAAGAGGGCATGGAGCAACACCATGGCTAGCCCAGGAAGGCCAGGTGAGTGAGAAATAAGGCTTTGTCCTTCTAAGCCACAGAGATTGGGGGTGGGGGGGGGGGCATTTGTCAGCACAGTATAGCCTCCTTGCCTACCCTGACTAATGCAAATAGAGTACTATGCCCTGCTTTCCACCTGAGACTTGGATAGGAAATATTAATGCATACATGCTTTGTGCCATTGTGCTATGGGAACAGCAGTGTTCAAGTGGTGACATGGCATAGGCAGACACAGGAGGGACAGAGTTCACAGTTCTCCCTGGCCCCAGAGTGATGCAGAGCAGCACTAAAGTCAGCTCTCTGCTGATAAATACCCAAAGGGAAACGTCGGCAGTGGAGGTAGCAGGGACAGAGGACAGCGTCCAGAGATTGGGAGAGGGAGTCACCCTCAAAAGAACGTAGTGGGCCGGTGTCCATTACTCACCTCTCCACCCCAACACCTGAACACTACAGAGTCCCTTCAGAACTTTGATGCCACAACAGGGGGAAATGGGAGGGGCAGAAACCTAAGTATAAACTTAAAATGACCAAGACTGCTGAATTTTCTTGAGTTTACCTGGAAAGTGATAAGATTAAATTCTCTGTCAGTGACAGAAATAGGGGTTTCAAGATAGAATTTAGATCCACTTTTACAAAAATAGTTACATGTTTGCCTGCCTCTAAGTTTTCAGGCTGAGAAATGTGTACACACTACAAGATACTTTAAGAGAGCGTCATCAAGGTTGCATATGTTCAACAACTGTGGAATGCCGAGGGTCCACTCAGGCAACGATGAAGCCAGGCGTGGACAATGATAACAGCTTATATAATCGCTTAACTTTTCCCAAACCTGATGCTTAAGCTATGCTTAAATGTTGGCCTGGCCCGAAGCAGGAAACAAGAACCTGCTACTAGCAACGCTTTCAGCTGCACAAATATTTATTTCAGTAAACCTGAAAAAGAAAAAGGAAATCGTTGTAAATAAATCCTGCTAGAATTTTCTGCATGCTTTGCACTAAACTTTTTTCCTTGTTTTGCAAAACAAAGCTGTAATATGACACTAAAATTCTCATCTCCGGGACTGATTTTTTCAGTTGGATTTGATGGACACTGGCCAAATTCATATTTAATATTTTTTGTATATTTGAATACTAGCACAGTAGACCAGGACATGAAAGCGCTATAAAAACAATCTGAACTGTTACCCTTTAGACCATTTCAAACAGAGAATTGATTCATTTAAAATGGATGGAAGCTCAAGAGCTAAGAAGTTTTCAGTCTTTAATGTCATAAGGTTTAAAAATAAAATAAAATAGGATTCTTTAATATTATAAAAGAAGCACTTTATAATAATTACATCACATAATTTTATACTCAGCTTTGCAATCATTAATAATTTTTTACTTACCAACAAGAAAACACATCATGATAAATTATCTTACTCTAATAGATTTTCTAAAATCAAATATTAATCAAATATTAGTTCCCTTTTAATTAGTTGGACACTGCTTACTTTGATTATGTTGTATTGTGATAGGACCAGTATAGTGGAGGCAAATAACAATCAGAGGAAAAGAGTGAATATTAGTGAGGATAATAATGACCAATGTGTGTAAAAATAAATATGTAAGTAAAAAGTTCTGAAAACCAAAAGAATAAAAATAAAACATGTTGTATGACTTAATTAAAGTCTCCATGACTTCTAAGACTTACTATCAAGTTAAAAAACTTTAGTATGCACTACCATATTTACTAGTTATACAACCTTGGTCATTTCATTCAGTCTCTACAACTGTGCATGGAATAACTGTCCCTACCTCCAAGCACAGTGAGAATTAAAAAGAGATAGCATACTATACCAATTTTTAAAATGAGCTCATTAACAGAAAAAAAAAACCAGGATATTTCATGATGATAAAAAGATCAGCTTATCTTACAATGGACCTTCAAGGTATATGAAATGAAAATTAACAGAACTAAAGAGAGACATAGACAAATCCATGTTCATCGTTAGAGATTTTAATACTTCTCAGTAATTGATGAGATAGGTAGATGAAAAATCAGGTTATAGAAGATTTGAACAATGCTATTAACCAATTTGACCTCATTTGGTATTTATAAACCATTATACCCATCAACTATAAAATACATTTATTTTCAAGTACACATGTAATACCCACCAAGATACAACATGTTCTGAACCATAAAATAAGCTTCAATAAGAGGATTAAAATTATTCTCTGGCCAAAATTGTAGTAAATTAGAAGCCAATAACGAAAAATATTTAGAAAATTCCCCAAATATTTGGAAATTAAGCAACACACAAATACATAATCCAAGAATCAAAGAAGGAATCACAAGAGAATTTAGAAAATATTTTGAACTAAATAATAAGAAAAACACTTCATATAAAAATTTATGGGCTGCAGCCAAAGCAGTACTTAGAGGGATATTTGTATCTTTTAAATGCTTGTACAGATGTTCCTCAACTTACAACAGGGTTACATCCAGATAAACCCTTTGTAAAGTAAAAAAATATCATAAGTCAAACCATTGTAAGTTGTATTATTTCCAATACTGTCTGTATTAGAAAAATATAAAGTTTAAAATCAATTATCTAAACTTCTACATTAAGAAGCTAGAAGAAAGAAGAGAAAAATCAACCCAAAGAAAGCAGAAAAAGGGAGTCACAAAAATAAGAATGAAAAGAAATGAAATAGAAAACAAATAATAGAGAAAATTAAGGAAACCAAGAGCTGGCCTCTTGAAAATATTAATAAAACTGATATGCCCATAGTAGATTGGTGAAGGTAAAGAAGAAAATCCCACAAATTGCCACTATCAAGAATGAAAGAGGGTCATCACTATCAATCCTACAGATATCAAAAGTAATAAAACAATATTAGATAAATTTGACTTGATGACTTACTAAAACAGACAGAAAACATGACCTACCAAAACTGACAGAAAAAGCAATATGATGCCTCTCAAAGAAATTGAACATGTAATTATTAACAAAAACCTTCTCACAAATAAAACTCCAGGTCAAATGTCTTTACTGGTGAATTCTGTCAAATATTTAAAAAAGAAATGATACTCATAGAAACTTTTTGAGAAAATAGAGGAGGGAAAACTTCCCTACCTATTTTATGAGACCCACATAGCTTTAATAGCAAAGCCTGACAAGAAAGTTACAAGAAAGGAAAATTACAGACCAATATCATTCATGAAAATATAAAAGAGATTCTCAAAAAAATTAGCAAATAAAAATCTAGCAACATTAGCCGGACATCATGGCATGCACCTGCAGTCCCAGCTACTTGGGGGGCTGAGGCAAGAGGATCGCTTAAGCCCAGGAGTTTGAGGTTCCTGTGAGCTACAATAATGCCACTGCATTCTACCCAGGGTGACAGAGTGAGACTCTGTCTCATACAAAGAAAAAAAAAATCTAGCAACATATACAGATAATATAACATAACTAAGTAAGATTTATTTCATGAATGCAGGGTTGTTTCAACACTTGAAAGATCAAAGTATATTAATTCACCATATTAACAGAATAAAAATAAAAATCATATGATCATTTCCATATATGCAGAAAATACACTTGGCAAAAGTTAACACCCATTTATGATGAAAAATAAATAAATAAACCTCTTAGCAAACTGGAAATAGAAGGGAATTTCCTCAACCCAATAAAGGGCATCTATAAAAAACCTACTGCTAACATCATAGTTAATGGCAAAATATTGAACACTTTACACCTAAGATCAGGAACAAATCAAGGACATTCATTTTTACTACTTCTATTCGACATGCTACAAGAAATTTTAGCTGTGCAAAAAGGCAGTTAAACAGAATAAAAATTCAGCCAGATTGGAAATACACAGAGAGCATAGAGAGCACGTTGATGGATTAAGATTTTAAATCTCCACAATTCAATCTCCAGAATCAATGCTATCTCATCACAATCCCACCAAGCCTTTTGGCAGAAATTGGCAAACTGATTCTAAATTTATAAGAGTAAGCAAAGGACCTAAAATGGTCAAAAAGTATTTGAAAAAGAAGATCAAAGTTGGAGGACTTACACAACTTGATTTCAAAGCTATAAAATTACAGTAATCAAGACAGTGTGATATTGATGCAGGGTAAGTTAAAGGGACAGAAGAAAGTCCAGAAATAGACCTCCACATATGTGGCCAATGAATTTTCAACAAAGGAGCCAAGGTAATTCAATAGAGGAAGCACAGTCTTTCAATAAATGACACTCAAACAACTAGATATCTATATATGGAAAAAACATGAACCTCCATATCAACCTCATGCCAAAAATTATTTTGAGATGAATCACATACCTGCATAAGGGCTAAAGTTATGAACATTCTAGAAGAAAGAGTATAGGAGACTATAGTGAGGCAAAAATTTATTAGACAAAGCAATAGAAATTAATAGAAAAAAGTTAATAAATTAGGCTTCAAAACTATAAACTGCTCTTCAAAAGACACCACTAAGAAAATGAAAATGCAATCCATAGACCAAGAAAAAGTATTTGTTTTACATGTTCTTGACAAAGGATTTGTATCTGGAATACAAAAAGACCTCCTAAAAATTAATAATAAAAAGACAATCCAACTAAAAAATAGGGAAAATACTTGAACAGACACTTCACAAAAAGAATAGAAATGAATGGCTAATAAGCCCATGAAAATACCATCAAAAGTCATCATGGAAATATGAATTGAAACTGCCATGAGATACCACTTTACATACACTATAATGACTAAAATTGAAAAGACTAAGAACACCAAATGTTGGCAAAAACTAAGCCAATGGGGAATCTTGTTGCCAATGGGCTTATAAAATAGTACAACTATTTTGAAACCCTATTTGGCATTTTCTTATAAATTTAAACATAGACCTCCCCTATGACTCAGTAACTCCACTTGTGGTTATTTACTCAAGAGAAATGAAAACAAATGTCCACAAAAAGACTTGCATAGCAGTATTCATTGCAGCTTTATTTGTAATAGCTAAAAGCTGGAAACAACACAAATGTCCATAACAGGTGAATGGATTAATAAACTTTTGCAGATCTACACAATGGAATACTACTCAATTTTAAAAAAAAGTAATGAGCTACCAATACAGCAGTGACTGGGATGAATACCAAAAGCATTAAGTTGAATCAAAGAAGCCAGACATAAAAGAGTGCATAGCGTACGATTCCATTTACATGAAGCACTAGAACAAACAAGACTAAGGTGTGGTGATAGAAATCGGAGTAGCAGGGGCTCACAGGGCAAAAGTCAACTTCCAAGGATGATGGAGATGTTCTCTTTCATGATCTTTTTTTAAAATAATCATTGATCTGCCCACTGAAAATGGGTATTTATTATGATTCTTTCTACTTTGGGGTATATTTTTTCATTTCTAAAATAAACAGTTATGGAAATTATAAAATATGATATGATTGTAACAATTGTCGTAATGGCTTTCACCCCTTTCCAGGTGTGCCTGAAGTCCGAAAGGCCTAGAATAAAATAGATACCAGGACCTCGTATGCTTAGATGCCCTGCTAGACCCCACTTGTGCAAGTATGAGAAGTGATTGCAGATCTGTTTCTTCCAGCGCTGGCAATCTGCCCCCTCCAGCCTACAAACGGTGCATGCGGAAGAAGGAAATAATATTTTTCAAAAACTAATGACTCAGTATTTTTCAGAACTGAAGAAAGACATACATTTTCAGATTCAAGAAGCACAACTACAGTGCCTCCTGTTTGAAGGTTTAAATTTCACTCACACACACACACACACACACACACACACTGAAGTATTAAAGATGAATAAACCTTAAAAGCAGCCAGTGAGAAAAGACCAGTGAGAATAACAGCCTTCTCCACACCAGTAGAGACCAGTCGTAAATAGAATATCATTACCAAAGAGTTGAAGGAAAATATTGGGCAACCTAAAATTTAATTTTCAGCTAAAGAGTTATTGAAAACTGAGAGTTAAATAAAGATTCTTTTCAGATAAAGATGAAGACTCAGTCAAAAAGCTACTAAAGACAGAGGGAAATTGAAGCCAGAAAGAAGTGGTCTGCAAAAACCATTTTTTCTATAGTAAGTGGTAAAAACACAAGTAAATTTGAATACACATTGTCTATCTCAGACAATAAGAAAAAAATTTTAACAATTAATAGGGCAAGGGAGATGAAAAAAGGGACTAAAATACCAGACAAGAAAAACATGTGAGGGAGAGTAAATGGATATTGAAGGTGGCCTGAGGCCCAGGGTTCCTATGTCATTGAAGAGCAGCACAGAGATTTTGATTAACTTTAGATTCTCCTAAGTCAGGTAAAAAGTTAAAAGATTATGAGTAAACACCAAAAGAAAAAAAATAGAAGGAAATAAAGAAAATTCCATTAATCCAGTAGAAGGATAGGAGGGGGGAAAGAAACAAGAAAAACAAAAAGCATGATTTATGGAAAACATAGATCAGGATTATAGAAATAAGTCCAAATAAATCAGTAATCACAATAAACGTAAACAAAATAAACTATTGGGTTCAAATAGAGATATTGCAATTAAATCAACAAATCTAGCTAATGCTATTTGAATGAGATATATTTAAATTATAATGATAAGAAATATATATTAACCAATAGAAGCCTACAAAACTCTATGACTATCAAACAAAAAGAGATCTTAAGGCAAAAACTGTTATTTGGGATAAAGATAAACACCACATCTATAAAAGAATAATTCTCCAAGAAGTTACTATGCAAGAGAACAAGAATTTGTCTATAAAACCATTTTCTCACACAGGTTTCATTGCAACCTTTAGAGAAGTATTCTTACTGGGGTGGATAACACCTTCTTATCCCACCTCCCAAATAAATCAGATCTACAATTACTAAATTTGGTTCTTTTCTCTGTTTTGTAATTAACCTCCTAGCAATCCAAAGTATTTAAAGCTGCAATGTCAAAGAAAAAGGATTCATGTTCAGTACTTGTGTTATTTTATTTATTAAATCCTGATTACAAAGAGCAGCAAAAAGAATTCTAGATTTAAGTGAGGGTTCTCTACCAGTTGGAAACACCGATTCTAGTATATTAGCAATTATAAATATTATAAAAGAAATGAAAACTTCCAGGCATAACAGTGGGTAGTTTCAGAAACTGAGCGCTTCTTACCCCAAGTTTCAGATACACTTTTTATAATCCATGGGCATTCCAATTAACTTTCTTTAATTTTTCTGTTTGTGAAAAAAATATAATTTCCCCCATATATAAAATAGGGATAACAATACTTTCTCTATCTAGCACAGGGTTATTGTGAGGATAAAACTAAATAATAAATGTAAAAACTCTTTGCAAACCTTTTAGTAGTATATAAACATATGCTATTATCCTTGTTTTGAATCTGTGCTCTTATGATTGTTGGTATTAAAAGCTTTACCCACCATTTCTTGAATATGCCTATAAAATCTCAATTATCTGTTATTGTGTGCTTTGTCTGGCCCTTAAGAGTAAAGCTGTCATTGATATATTTTCACTAATATGAGCAAATCATGGCCCCATAAAACATTTCTCACCATTCACCTTTCTATCACTGGACAGGCATACAACTAGAGTTATGTCTATATCCAAAGAGAAGGAAAACTCGTTTCAGTGTTTAGGGTAAAGAAATGTTTTTTCTTAGTAATGAGTTTTGTAGCTCTTGTAACCATGACACTAGGATGTCTTGCTTTGCCTCGCCACAGTTTGCTCCATTATTCTTATTTAGGTAACTTGAATTTTGAGGTGGATAACATGAGCTTGAAAAACAATAACAACAAAATGAATGATATTAATTGCTATACTAATAGAGCCATTGGCCAGGAGAAGTCGGTGGGGAGCGAAGTCCCCGAGCAGATGGATTCTGAGTGCGGCAGCCAGGGCATTTCATCAGTTATGCTCCTCACAACAGGAGATGTGAGTGATGCATTTGTATGCCGACCACAGCTATGGAGAAACCAGACGATACCTTAACTGGGATGAAAATAAATATCACCAATGAGGGGCAGACCAGTATCAGGTACCTCTGGATATGGTACTATGACACCACAGTGCTTCTGTGGTATTCCTGCCACAAATGCATAACCCAAATCTAATTATAAGGAAACGCTAACAAATCCAGATTAAGGGGTTATATGTAAAATAATGACGAGTATTCTTCAAAAATTTCAGTGTCGTGAAAGACAAAGAAAAGCTGAAGAACTGTTCCAGATTAAAGGAAACTAAAGAAATCTGACAAATTCAATAGTGATCATGGATTGGATCCTGTACTGGAGGGGAAAAGAATGCTATAAAGAGAATTATTGGGACAATTGATAAAACTAGATTATGGATGACTACACATTGATAAAAAGCATTGTATCAATATCAAAGTTCCTGAATTTGACCATTGTACTGTGATTATATGAGATTATTCTTGATCTTAGGAAGCACACACTGAAGTATTAAGGCTTTCCCTTTATACTTTATAATACTTATATCATGACCCTTTCATAACAGTATGTGCAACCTTCTCTCAAATGGTTCAGAAAATTAAATTATATAAATTAGGGAGAGAGAATAGGAAGGGCATCTTTTGAAAGGCACACTAATTGAGATGCACATACAACTGCTGACTTCATCGATGATTAAATACTGCATTGAGGCATGAAAAGTACATGAGTGGTATTAAGACATGTATTAACACCAACTCTCCTGGCTTCTAGCCAGAGAGATAGATGAAAGAAGTGCTGAGTCCAGGCTTTCTGGAGTGACTATCTTTCTTCAGTCATAGCTATTTGGTGATTCATTATTGCACATGCCAGAAACTCCACCCAGTGGATGCAATTATCTTTTTTTTTTTTAAAGGAGCTAGTTGGATAAGATTATAATAGTGGGCATGCTTTGATCCATTAACCAGTACTGCCACACTGTTTTACTGTAAAGGGGGTGAAAGGGAAGGGATGGTAAGTCTACTAGCACTCATTTTAAGCTACAGAAATTGAAAAATAGAGACTAGGTCAAGAAGAACACACCCAGACATCTGAGATGTCCATCTCGAACTCCAACTTTCACAATTCTTGCACAAAAAACAAGTTTATTGCTTTATCTCTATTCATCCAATGTGTCTAGTTTATCATTTTCAAAGCTTCCTTACATTCATTTTCTCCTGGATATCATATCAACCTTGTGAACTATCCAACTCTAAAGATGGACTGCCTAAGTCTGAATCCCCACTCAAGTGGTTACTACTGTGTGACCTCAGGCAAGTTACATAACCTCCCTGTGCTCTCAGTTTTATTATCCCCGTGTTACAGATAAGAATTCTGAGACTTGGAGCAGCTTAATAATGTGTCTAAATTACTAAGTAATTTAGTGTTAGAGCTGGAAGCCTCTATAGGGCTTTCAACTCCCCAACAAAGGTAAAAATTATTTTCCATTAGCACCAGCATTGTTTGAGTTCCAGGAATGTTGCTTAACAAGGTGCTGTTTGAAAATAGAAGTCATAGTTCTCATTAAGTAGGCTAAACATTTTTTTCTGCCATTCAACTCCATTCAATAAGCATTTATTCAGGAGGCAGACGGCAGATGGGGGAAGGCTGTGGAATCAGAAGCTTTGGATTTGAAGCCAGGCTCTGCCACCTATGCTGTGCTCAGTGTTCTCTTTGGTAAAATGGAGATCCTGATATGTAACCTATATGTTTGTTGGGACGAGTGGCAATAATACATGTACATAGTAGGCATTCAACCAAATATAGCTCTTAAAAAAATACATTATTTGTTAAGTGCTTGCTTCTCACCAGGAAGCTTGCTAGGCACATGAAACACAGAGAAAGAAAACACCATTTGTGCCATGGGGGCTCCAGGAATTAGCAATGGTTTTACATAGCAAGGATACTAAGCCAGTCATATATGCTGTACCCAGTGTGCTTTTAAAATTTTGTTTACATTCTTACTTTTCTGAAATTTTTGGGTTTTATATAGTAAAATCTATTTGATTTTTTAAAATGTTTTTTTGCAACTTTGAACTCAGAAAGCCCTCCTTAACTTCTGAGTTCAGATCAATATTTATCTATTTTTTTCTATTTTTTTTTTAGGCTTAATTTTTCACATTTACATCTGTAATCCATGTGGAATTTATTTGGCTACATAGCCCTAAGGTGCTGAATAGTTATCTTTTTAAGACATATTCCTGATAGTACTGGTCGATGCTACTGGCTCATTTGGCTTGTACATTCCTGTCTCAGTAACTCACCTTCTAAGCTGCCTGCTGCAGAAATGGATTGGCAGTCTTTGAAAAGGCCAACGGGGAAGAAATATATATCTGTGGGTTTTATCCTATTTAGTTGTCTCATTTTTAATGCAGAACAGTAAATGTCAACTCTTTTGTCTCAATCACATCTTTGTCTCAATCACACAGATGTGGAAACTTTGACAGAATATTTTGCACAAGGGCTAATATCAAGGCCTCCCTAAGCCTAGAGAAAAGCGGGGGAGGGGGGAGTCACTCTATCAGCCTCCCCACTGCAAACTTCCCTTATCTACCTGTCTTTTCCCTTATGCTTGACTTTTCCAGGTGGACTGTGGAACCATTTATGCAAGGGGGATAAACATCTAGTAGCAGGATCATCACTGATCTAGCTACCCCTTCCTCCAACCTTAATGGCTATTCCAGGAACTTGACCTTCAGGAGAAAAGACATAAGCAGTCTCGGTGTTAGTCTGGCTTGAGGCTGAAGTGCATTTTGCCCAGAGATCCAACCAGGACTGGGTGGTCTTATTGTTCAGGACTGATTTTGGACAATGATAGTTTCCCTTCACAGTGTCTCGCTGGTCATCCAGGGTCACTGTGCTGGTGTGGATCACCTTAAAGCCATGGCCTGGCCCTGTCAGCACGCCTCCAAGAGCTGAACCTCCAGCCGTCTATACTGGGCTGTCCATTGTGACCCTCAGGGCTGGAGATGGGCTCCGTGGTTGGCCTGCAGGGCTGAGAAAATTCTCTCACCATCAACTCCTAGCCCCGCTCCCCAGACCTCCTGGCTTGGAGAGGTGAGGAAACCCCCGACAGGTGTTTTTCTGTCCCTGACCCCCAATGCATTCCACACATTAAGAAAGTGTTAGGAGTTTACCACCTCTAATCCTTGTGGGGCACATTCATCAAGGCTGGAAGAGTCAGCAGGAGCATCGCTGGGGTTAATCTCAACACACAAACTGCTGGTCACCTCTGCAGGAGTCTGTATGGAAAGAGGCAGGCTAGTACCACGCACACTCAGGCATTTGCACAACTCCATCTTTTCTTCATTTGTGAGGTGGTGGCCATGCCACCCTCCCTGCCCAGCCGCCCCCCAACCCCCGTCTCAGGCTACCTTGGCCCAGAACATTCCTCTAACATGACTGTATTTACAACCACCTTGCAAATCCAGGCAGTTGTGGGTGAGCACAGAGCAATCCCTTCTCAGAGCTCCTCCATCAGCTCACCTCCTCCTCCCCCTGCGGTCTCCCCACACACACCCCATACACTGCCCTAGCCTAAGGGAGGCAAAGGCAAAGTGTCTTCCAGCAGTGACTGTGACACCCTCCTTCCCCAGGCAGCCACACCCAGTTCTAAAGCTTTGTGATCCCACTCTCAAATCCTGATGGCGGTCACAGGTGGGGATCTGGGGGCGGGATGGGGTCTTTATAAACTCCCTCTGCAGTCTGTGAGTTTCAGGCTACAGATGTTAGGCTGACGTTGTCAGTGGTTACACCTACAAGTCTTGCCACCTTTATAGACAGGAAATTGCTACTGGCCAATTTCAGAGCACTTCAGAGTGTGTGGGTGTAGGGGTGGGTGGGGAGGGATGATGCAGAAACAGAAAGTCTGGGATAAGCTTCTTTTCTTAAAATTGTGGGAAGCAGAAATTTCCATGTGATAGAAGTATGCATTCAACCCATTCATCCTAACAAATATATATCTCAGTAATAGAAGTTATGAAAAGAGACTCTTCCCTCCAAAAGCATAGTTCAAAAGCATGACCCCTTAAGAAAATTACAGGCTAGCTAGCAGAAAAGTCTTTTAAGAAAGAAAAAGATATAGTCAGCCCTCCATGTCCATAGGTCTTAACATTATGGGTTCAACCAAATGCAGATCAAAAAAAAAAAAAGAAAGAAAAAGGGTGGTTGTTTCTGCACTAAACATGGATAGACTTTTTTCTTATCATTATTCCCTGTTACAGTATAACAACTATTTACATAGTATTTAGATTGTATTAGATGTTATAAGTGATCTAGAGATGATTTAAAGTGTACGGGAGGATATGTGCAGGTTATGTGCAAATACTATGCCATTTTATATCAGAGACTTGAGCATCCATGGATTTGGGCATTCCAGGGAGGTCTTGGAAGCAATCCCTCTGATATACCAGGAAACGACTGCATATGCAGATAGATAAAACACATATATGCAATCTGGTGCACTATTTACAAACAGTTTTTCAAGCAAATTTCTCATTGTGTTTGTGATTGTGTTTATTTACAGGGTAATGGCCTCTCTCTCTCTCTCCCCCTGTCTCTCTTCAACTGGGAGGACTGCAGAAGCTTTGTGACTGATTTCCCTGTCTGTCTCAGTCCACTCCAACCCATCCTCCACAGTTCTGCCTTTTCTGGTCCTATAGCTCCCAGGTCTACAGCCCTCCCATGGCATACACAGTCCTTGTGGCCTTGCCTTGTCACTTCTCTAGTCTTATCTTCTATCATTTCCCCCAATATACAACCTATACTCTCATCGCTCCAAAGCATACTTTTCCTACCTGACCAGGTTCTCTCTCAGATGTCCCAGCCATTGCCATTCTGCTACCTTTATCCAGAAATCCCTTCTTCCACCCCATACCATGGCCATCTGGTCAAATACAACATATTCTCCAAGTCTAAGTTCTAGCATTGTCTAGTCTCTTCAAGAGGCAGGCAGGAGCTACCACCATTCTGCTCTCATATAGTACCTTGGGCTGACCTTGTATTACCCTTGCTTTTCATGTGATTGCCTCTCCCACTAGATACTTCAAACTTGTTGAAGGTAGGGATCTTGTCATTCATTCCTTGCGTCCTTAATACTTAGCACAGTACTGGAAATCAACAAATGTGTGTTGAATTAATGGTCTTTAATAGCACCATCATTTTCCTTCTACACATCATGTGGCTATCTGGCTATCTGGCTTCTCAAAATTAATGGTGCTTATCACTTTCCTTGCTTGTCACCTAGGAAACCTATTAGCTAAATCTACCTTTCAAACTGCAGCCCCCTAGCTGTTGAAGGTTAAATTTGATAGCAGAGCTCTGATTTCCCCCCAAAGGCAAACCAAGAGCTGAGACTCAACTCACCGTCCTGTCAGCACAGATAACGCGCGCAGGATGGCGCAAACTCGGTGCGGGGTCCGAAAGGCATTATTAATACCGTCTCCTTCCCGAGACCTAGCATGGCAGGCTCACAAGTGAGGATGTAAATTCACTTTGTCAGAGCAAACATTCCTCTTGGGGGACATCCGCTCAACCTCGAGGAGAGAGTAATGACCACAGCCCACAGGCAGCGGGGGATGAGTAATTTACTGCTGCTAGGCAATTAGTGTTGCTAGAAAAAAAATTGCTTTCATTTAAAATTCTCTTTAAACCATATGTACCATGGCTCATGGGATAATTTATGTATCATTAGAAACTAAAAAACATACATCACCCTAATAAATTGTCTCCCTCATTCCCCACAGCCAATAGCTCCCAGTGGTCTTTAAGGAGTCAGAGTTTTGCTGTCCTTGTTATGTAAGGTGGTGTGGAAATGTTCGTATGTAACTCATTTCGTTTCTCATTCACTCCCTGGCTCTCTGGCAGAGACAGATGGAAGAGAAACATTTGCCATCATGTTCACACACTGGTCTGAGGCAGCATTTGCTGTAAATGAGTGCAGTGTAAAACAGTCTTGAGTTATACTGTTGTATTGACCTAACAAGGTCGGAGGGCACATGGCAACTGGGCAGATATGCTTGAGTTGAGAAGTTGAACCTCCCTAAACTGAGTCTCTGTCAAGGGAAAAACTTCAAACGGAGAGCCAGAAAATGAAGCCCTTCACCGAGGAACGTGGGGCATGGGACAAAGGAGAGCAGCTCAGCCCCAGCCTTCAGGGACCCATGTCACAACCACAGAAGTTTAATCTCCGTCTTTGTGAGGTAAGAAGCAGCCCACAGCCACTGATCTGTGAGGACAGGACAAAGAGGTGTATCTGAGGCCCGTTAGACAGCAATTCCATGAAAAGGCATGGAGGAAACGTAAGTGCATATTATTAAATGGAAGAAGCCAGTCTGAAAAGGCTACATATTGTAGGCTTCCAACTACATGACATATTGGAAAAAAAAATTATGGAGACAGTAATGAGACGTGTGGCTGCTGGGAGTTCCGGCAGGGAGTGGTGATGAGGGGCAATAACTAGGCAGAGAAAAGGGTTTCTAGGGCAGTGAAACTACTCTGTATGATACTACAATGGTCACCTTGGTACACATTATACATTTGTCCAAACCCATAGTGCCCAAAACCAAGAGTGAACCCTAACGTAAATTGGGGACCTTGGGTGACGGTGCTGTGTTGACACAGGTTCATTGGCTGGAGCGTCACAAATGCACCACTCTGGTGGGGGAGGTTGGTAATGCGGGAGGCTGTGCACATGTGTGGCAGGAGGGATAGGAGAGCTCTCTGTACTACTTCCACTCGATTTTACTGTAAACCTAAAATTGCTCTAGAAAATAAAGTCTACTTTTTAGAAAAGCAGTTCCAACTCAAGTTCACTCTTTCCTTTTATTAATTTTTTTTTTTTTTGAGACAAGGTCTCACTCTGTCACCCAGGCTATAGTTCAATGGCACGATCACATCTCACTGCAGCCTTGGACTCCTGGGCTCGACTGATCCTCCTGCCTCAGCCTCCTGAGTAGCTGAGACCACAAGCATACAGAATCATCCCTGGCTAATTTTTAAATTCTTTCTTGTAGAGATGGGGGTTTGCTATGTTGCCCAGGCTAGTCTCAAACTCCTGACCTCAAGCAATCCTCCAGCCTCAGCCTCCTAAAGTCCTAGGATTATAGGTATACCCCACCGCACCTGGCCCCTTTCATTAAATTCAAAAGTACAATACTGGATTCCTAGCCTTTTCTTAAAAGTCCATGCTTTAATCACCAAGTTCTATAGTTATCAGGATTAGCTACGTAACTTGTGGGGCCCAGCGAAAAATGAAGAAGCATTATTAAGAATTTCAGGACTGTGATGACAGATCATTAGGCCAAGTGCAGGGAGCAGGAAGGGGGCCCTGAGTACCATCAATGTCCAGAGCCTGGGACATCTCAAGTGGGAAGGAGGGAAGGCAGAGGTACTCTGTACAGGCTTCCTGTTCCCGTGCCTACCGTTCACTGTCCTTCCTGGAGTTCCTGAGAGCAGAGTGCTGTGCCTGGGGTTTAGTCTGTGAGGTCTTCATCAACAGTCCCATAGGAGCTGCTCCACAGTGCTTTTACAAATACTGTGAAACTCTAGACATGTGGTAGAGAAAGACTCAGCGTCATTAGAATACAGTACATACCTCCTTATCCAAGGCTTGGCTTTCTGCGGTTTCAGTTACTTGAGATCAACTGAGAACTGAAAAAAATAACATGGAAAATTCCAGAAATAAACAATTCATAAGTTTTAAATTGCGTGCTGCTCTGAGTAACATGATGACACATTTCACCCTGTGCCACTCCCTCTAGCCCGGAACATGAATCATCCCTTTGTCCAGGGTATCCATGCTGCATAGGCTCCTGTCCATTGGTCAGCGACATCGTCTGCTCCCAACATCTAACCACTGACGTCGTCATGGCTTAATGATCCAGGATCACGTGAAGCAGATGATCCTCCCGACGCAGCATCAGAAGGTCAACAGCAGCCTAACGCTACGTCATATGCCTACGTCATTCACCTCATCTCATCAGGTAGGCAACCTGTCATCTCACATCAGTACAGCACAATAAGGTATCTTGAGGAAAAGGAG
This sequence comes from Cheirogaleus medius, assembly GCA_008086735.1. NCBI lineage: Eukaryota > Metazoa > Chordata > Mammalia > Primates > Cheirogaleidae > Cheirogaleus > Cheirogaleus medius. The sequence goes on from VBSM01000529.1 coordinate 63,729,582, forward strand.
AGACTACATTCACACAATTTTTATTACAGTATATTGTTATAATTGTTCTATTTATAATTGTAGCTAATCCCTTACTGTGCCTAATTTATAAGTTAAACTTCATCATAGGTATGTATATATAGGAAAAAACATAGTATGTACAGGTTGAGTATCCCTTATCCAAAATGCTTGGGATGAGAAGTATTTCAGATTTTGGATTTTTTTTTTTTTCAGATCTTGGAATATTTGCATATATATATCTTAGGGATGGGATCCAAGTCTAAACATGAAATTCATTTATGTTTCATATACATCTTATAAATATAGCCTAAAGGTATCTTTATACAATATTTTTAATAATTTTGGGCATGAAACATTTTTGACTGCATTTTGACTGTGATCCACCACATGACTCCACTTGTGAAGTCATGTCAGCACACAAAAAGTTTCAGATTTTGAAACATTTTAGATTTTGGATTTTTGAATTAGGGATGCTCAACCTGTATAGCAGCAGCCCCCACCTTTTTGGCACCAGGGACTGGTTTCACGCAAGACAATTTTTCCATGTGTGATGGGGGAATGGGGCAGAGCTCAGGTGGTGATGCAAGCGATGGGGAGCGGCTGTGGATACAGATGAAGGTTCTTCACTCAGTCGCCTGCCACTCACTTCCCGCTGTATGGCTCCCCCAGTTCCTAAGTTTCATGGAAGACAATTTTTCCATGGATGGGGGTGTGGAGCTCTGCAGCCTGGGGGTTGGGGACAGCAGCCAGCTGATAGGATTCAGTTCTGTCTGTGGTTTCAGGCATCCACTGGGATCTTGAAGTGTATCCTCTGTGGACAAGCGGGGACAGTACAACTACATGGTTGAGACATTCAAACTTCAAGTGAAGCAAAATAAAATTTGCCCAAGTTACATGAACATAAAAATGGAACTGATTAGCAGTAAAATGAGGTCTAATCATCCAGTGTTACCGCAATATGTGGCTGTCACAAGTGAATTGTTCAGATATCTGGAATTGTATCTGTAAGCATCACAGCTCTTTGTCAGGAAACACTCAGTGGCCAAGACCATGGTGGGGGTTTATTGAACATACTTACCCAATGACTTTAAGGCCCCTGAACAGCAATGACAGTGCTGGGCTATTTTTACACAAAGGTTCTCAGGCACGAGAAGGTGACTGGCTGTTTGCCCCTGGATCAAAATGCTGTGCTACTGTGCTTTCCCAAACCTGAGATTCTGAGCCTGGGCTTCCAGTGGGTCAGTGCACCCCTCTTGCCATCATCATAGTATAGGCTGTCAGCAGGAGTTGGGGGCGGTGACCAGAAGCTCACAAAGAGCTTTTCCTGAATACTCTCTCCCTCTCCCAACCTTCCACAGTCACCACCTTGGATCAGCAATGAGCGGAGAAGTGAGCTGGCTTGTACTTGGCACATTCTGACAAGTTTGATTAAGGCAGTCAGCTCCTAGAAGACTGAGGGTCTCGCCCAGGGTGAGGGACTGGAGCTTTGTGACAGCTTGTGGACCTGCAAGACCTTTTGCTTTCTATCAGGACTGACAGCTGTGCCCTAGCAGCAGGGCATTCAGGCTGCTTCTCCATGGCTAAGTGCAAACATCTTAGGATTGAACTGATAATCACCTTCAGGACAGGGCTGGATGGGGGACTTTTGCACACTTAAGTCCCAACACAGAACAAAGTCCACCAGAAGTGTGTGGTGAGCTCTACAAAATAAAGATCTCTCTGGCTGGCCCAGGTGAATCTATTTGCACATTTGTAGACTATGTGAAAAAAGCATTTTTCTAAAGAGCCAATATTCATTGAGCACTTAGAAGTCATGCCCTGTTCTATGCACTTTATGTTTGACTCATTTAATCCTCACAATCCCATTTTACAGATGAGGAAATTGAGGCACGGTGTGACCTGCCCTTGGAGACTCAGATAGCAGGAGGAGGAGAAGAGCTGAGAAGATGGGTTGCAGAAGTAATGCTCTTAATGTCTGCACCATTCCATGGCCCCATGGAACCCACTTAATGCCCACGGTGGAGAATCAAAGGGAAAAGACGGCAAAGGTATCAATTCAGTGCCAGGCTTTGCATCAGCTGGGTAACTTAAATGCCAATCTGTTGGGCTTTCTCATCATCACTTAGAGGAAGAAAGTGACTTCTCAGGGCCTCAAAGCTACAGGTTGAGCTGCAGCTTTTAACTCAGGTCCGTCTCGATTGGCTCCCTTGCCCACGTCCCTTCCCACCACCCCAAGCGGACAGGCTTTAGGATGCTGCATATGGCTTTGACTGTGTCACTGCAAGCCAAGGAGGCAAATTCTGAGAGAAAATGGTTGGTCCTAGATGTGTCTATTAGCAGAGTTATGACACGACGTTGTTCAATAAAATCCAAACAGATGACACCGTTGGTAAAGTGACAATTGTTTAAAATAACTAAAAAGGGAGAAAACAATGTTTCCACACATGTGGGGTAACCTTGAAAAAGATTTTTCTTCCTGAAAGTGTTTTGGCCAGCTGGAAGGAAAAGAAATGAAAGGAAACGTGAAAGCCAATAAAAGAATAATATGAATATGGAAGACCATCATTAATCTTCTATTCGAATGGCAGTCACAGCTGCAGAATAAGCGAGAGGCTTTAATAGCAATTTTGATCAGGGATAAAACAAAGTATGTAAGAATATACTCAGAAGTTAATAAGTGGTCTAATTACATACCTGATTCCAGAGTCATGTAAATTATCCCAGAACCACCAGTTTAATGGTCCTTAGTTTAAAAAATTCGAACATAATTCTTGACATTTTTGGTACAAAAAAGGAAGTTTAAAATGGTAATTTTAACAGAGTATTCTGTGTGTAGACACGGGTCATTTACTCTATCACAAACTTTAATGGTATTAACTGGATGATTCTCCCTGCCTAGATTAGTGTGGGCACATGAAGATACAGTGAGGGCAAGGAGATGGGAGGAGGAGACAGGAAGGAAAATTGGGTAGCAGCTTCGAGCCAGGGGCATGGCTGAGGCCAGGGAAAGAGAGAGAAAGCTCTGGAAGAAGGGTCCCACTTAATTCACATTCTACTCTTCACCAATAACTTTAAAATAATTGACCCCTGAGATAGCTCAAGTATGAAATAAGTCTATGCATGAAGTGATGTTCATCTCTCAAGTCATTATCATAAATATTTATTGAGTCATTTCTATATACTAGCCCCTATATCTTCTTCACTGCTTTTAGGAAAGTGGGAAATCCCTTTTGGAGACCAGCTAGTTAATAGAGATGTGATCTGAATTTTTCACTGGGTAGATGTTAAGAGACACTGCATTTTAAAAAATATTAGGAGTGTCATATGATATGATAAAAATAAGTTTATTTGGAGAAAAATATATTTTATTTCCTTGCTTGACAAAGGTAAATCCCCAACTCAGTGGAGGTAGTTGTCAAAATGACTGACCAGGCTACAGTCCACTTCCACATCTCATGTGTGTGCAATCAACAACTAGTACAAGTAACGAGGCATCCAAATGACTATTTCTTATTCATCCCACTGACTGTGCCAACAGTTGCTTCATATCGTGCTGAAGAAAACTCACAGGGAAGTAGTACAAAAGATGTCCACTGCATGAGGTCTTGTGTTCATTTAAGCGTGATCTTTAAATGGCTTAATAATTTCTCTAACTTGGAGTCAAGTTGGCATTGCAACCAACTTCATTTCTGTGCAGACCACAAATCAACAAATGTCTCTGGACCCAAGAATCACATTTAAAAATAAATCCTTATTTGACAATAAACACACATCTTTAAATACATGGTTTTAAACACCATTTGTCTTGCACACTCTGAAATGCGATTTTTTTCCACCCCAACATTATCATGTCATAAATTAACAAACTAATAGAGAATTTCACTATCACTGCACAATTGCACTAATGCCCGATAGTAGCCCATGGTCTATTCTTCTTCATCTAAGTTTATTAAAAGTTAACTTTGGAACTTCAGTCGTGGTCAGCCAGCTGACAGTCCTCTCTTCTGCAGCACAATTAAATAAGACGGTCCTTTTGGAACTGCTGGTCCAAGCTGTTTGGCATCCCTCTATATTACCACTGGATAAAGAGGCCTGAACCTTAATTGTCTTTAGCAGAAGGTCTTTAGTTAATAAGCATCAAGTGATCACTGCTTCCTTTCCTATAACAGAAAGGGGGAGAAGGAAAGAGAAAAGAGAGCAATGATTTTTAAAATCTTTGAGGAGAAATAGGAATACTCTACATTCAATAGGTTATAGACATGTTGAGTGAAACATATAACAGGAAGAGAAATTAGGAAGGGTGATTTACACTATTTGAGGTGTGAGTAGACACTTTTGGAAACAAATTATGAGGAACTGTCCATCTCATAAGACCTTCCATGCCCTTCTGCTAACAAAGCCTTACAATGGCTAGAACAGCCAATTCAACTCCTTCACTGCAGTCAAGAAGAGCAAGGGTTCATTCCGCATTTCTTCCACCAAGCATCTCTCTCCAAAGAACCACAGCAGTTTAGAACTGGAGGGGGTTTCAGAGGTCATCTGGTCTGCCCTGATGACACTGGAGGATCCAAGAGGTTTGGAAGAGGTCATGAGACACGCTTGGTCAACGGCAGGTTTCAAAATGAAAACCCAGGTGTTCTGCTGCTCAGGCTAGAGGCCCTGTCAACAATCCAAAGAGGATCCATGTGTGGTACTTGCTGGACTGCTTTGTTGAAAAAGAGTGACCACACCCATGCCTTGCAGGAGGCAGAGCTGGGGCAGACAGTATCGTCTGTCATGGCCACCAGACAGGGAACACAAGACAACAATCTCTGCAGTGCCAAATCTTGGTGTTCTCCACGTTGCCTCAGTGAGGTCCCTCTCCAATATTTACCCTCCATTCACAACCTTTCTCAATTTTATTCTATATTCCTTCTGTTCCTAGCTTTTAAACAGATCAAGGTATACTGAGTTTCTGATGGAGTCAAAGTCATCACTTGTTTTCAAGGCCCCATTACAATCCATTTCCTTCCATCAGGCCCTGCGACCCCCATTCACCCTGCAGCCTCCATCCAAACTCCTTGGGGTGAGGCTCTGGGCGGATGGTTCCAGTGAAACTTCTCTAGCTGACTTCACCTGTGACCATCTATTGGCCAAACATGGCTACAGCCACCACGGTCTTTATTTTTTTTATCATCTTCTTCTTTTTTTTAAGACTGTTATCATCCTGGTTGATATCTGTGGTGGACCCTCTTGTTCTATTTCATTCTTTCACTCCTCACGGGGGGCGGGTGGGCAGGCCCTCCTTCACACCAGGCGTCTGTTCTCAACGGCCCTTAGCACACCTCGGGGCAAACCGTCTGCCGATGTAGCTCCCGTTTTCTCACCACCCAGACCCAATCTTATCAAAGTCTTCTAGTTCACCCTTTAAATCTTTCATTCACTCCATGTGGCAGCACAAGAAAACATTTAACAACCTTCCAGGACTTCAAGGGGTGCAAATCAAGGTCCAAACACCAAAGACTTATTGGTTACTTTTTAGAATTCACCACTACATTCTCCAGTGAATTTTCCCCCCTTACAGTTAACTATATAATAGAAAAGCAACTTTGAGAGACTTTCTTTATACAGGCTGCCTCTGAGGGGGCGGCCGTCTATTAAGAAAATTAATTTCCCTCTATCCAAGCTTCCACAGCAACAATTCAATGCTCTGAGAGGATAAAATGTCATTTTGAAAACAGCTCTTCTCAGAAGACCTCATTTCATATTTACCAGACATTCTTTGGATATGCTTAATCATATAATTTCAAATCCCAAGATGAGGTATGAATTGATTAACAGAAAAATACATCCTGTGATTTTAAATAGCAATTATGTTCTCACATTTTCTTCTTTGAAAAAAAAAATGGGTAGGGTATACTTTCAGTTAAAAACCTCTACCGTGACTTCAGATGAAAACAAACATAGGCACATTTAAGAAACTGTCCTCATCTGACCCCCAGACCCCTATGTGAGACGCTTGGTCCACGAAGTCCAGACCATTTCCTAAGTGTGCAGATGAGCAGCAAGGCGGGCACTCTGGCCAACACAGAGCTGCCAACGCACGTGTCCGACCAAGCACATGGACGGCCTCCTCTCAAGCAGATTTCCTGCTCTGATCAAGAAAAGTTATCCGTACCACATACTGTGAAAGGGGAAAACACCTCTGACCATCCCAGAGTTCCACCTCTAAGAACAAGAGCTCTGACCTCTCACTTTGGCCACTTAAGAATTCAGTCTCTTGACTTTAGGGACATAATTCATGTTTCTTTTAATAGTCTCATATATTCCTAAGAGATTGCAATTGCATCATGTAGCTTTCTTCCAACTCTGTCTCATAAGAAATAATTCACTTTTAAACCCAATTCGGTGGGAGGAAAGAAAAGAATAATGAATTATTTCTCACAATAAGCTGATTTCTGCAGGTAGTGCTAATCTCAGAGTGGTTCTTTCTCAAGGCAACAGAGCAGGCCATCTCAGGAGCACAGAGACTGGCCACAGCACTGACCTCCTCAGACAGCAGATGCAGGACAGGAAGCCCGAGGACTCGTTCTGATACTCCTCCTTGCTGCTACACTCCTTCAGGAATTCCTGCAGATCCGTTTCAGGAAATCCATTCTGTTGGAATTTCTTTAAAAAGTACATAATGTTGTTACCTTATTTATCGAGCATGAGAATTGTTCTCTTTGTCATCAAACCAAATCCATCTTTGCTAAAATAAAACTCTCTCACATTGCTAGTCCAGACCCAGGAACTAATATTATAGACAATGAATCCATCTGTCAGTCCCAGAACGCCAAGCCGGGGCAACCACGGGAACAAAGAACAATCCAAAGAAAAACTCCAGAAAGAAAGCCGGGAACAGCTAGCGAGAGTTGTGTTAAAAGGCAACTCCTCTCTCTCCATGCCAATCCTTACTGCTAGAGCCAACAACCATTCCCACCTGAACACCAACCTCCCCACACACTATAGATGTGCTCAGGAGTTTTTGCAAAGGACTGGCTTTCTTCTGAGTTATTCTGAGAAGGTGTTAAGCAGAGGACAGCAGCCCAAGGCACCGACATGGCACCCCGGTTGCTCAGACACCAACTCTGAAACAGCATTTTCCAAGCACCACCATCTGCTGTGAAAGTACCAGGATTAAGGAAGTGAATTTCCTTCAAGCTACAGATTAGTTAAATGGGCCCAGTCTGAAATGATACAGAACTCACCAGGTAACTTTAAAAAGTAGGAAGCTAAACAGTCATAAGAGCCTTAGTTTTCATAATTTAAAGGGAACTTGTACCACACAAGTAGCCATTATCATCCAGTGTCAGTTGTACCAATATCTGGAGAGTTGTCAGGGTGGCAGCCACCTCTTATCACTGAAACTGACTCAAAACCTAAGCTCCAGAAAGCCACCCAGGCAGGTTTATCTGTCAGGGCTCAGCCCACAGCCCAGACTCCCTGATTCCCCACACTCAGCCATCCTTACCCTTTCCTTTCTCTTCCCCCCACCCCTCCAAACCAACCCATCCTGATCCAAGGAACAGGGACATGTCCCAAATGCATATTTAAAACTAACCGCTGGTATCTAGAAAGTTTCTTGTCTACACAATCTCAAAATCTAAATAAAATTATAATATTTTAAGTAAAATATGTGATATTTTCCTATGTTCTAATCTATACAGAATTTACAGTAATTTTTTGGCAGCAAATATTGATAATTACTTACCTTAATGGTGTCATAGGAATCTGTAATAAGTGCAATAAAAAGACTGAGAATCATGTATATAAAAAGGCTGATAAAGGAATATAAATACAGGCGACTGAATAGCCACACCAAGACACTCTTCTGCTGGATTTGAGCAAACGTTGCAAACATGTCATCACCGTTGACCAGAGAAAACAGACACTCGGCAACTGTGTTCAGATTTTGAAACTGTAGGGGGGGACAAAAGTTAGTTTCTGAGATAGAGTACCTAGTTAGCTTGTTTTGCTAAAGTTGTTATTGTTGTCATTTGTGGTAGGAGTAACTTATTCATCTTAAGACAGCTAGAAAAACCACAAAAAGTATGAAAACATTATTCAAAACCCCCTTCACACTCTCAAAGATAATCTCTTGACATTTCTCTCAGTTTTTCCCTATGTACTTTTTATATATTTGTAGTTGTATCCATTTAATAATTTTGAATCCTGATTTTTTTCCTACTTAACATAAGCATCTTCTTATGTTATTCACACTTGGAGTATGTTTGTTATGTAACAGACCATTCCTTGAAAATGACAACAAACTAAGGAAAATGGGCTTTCCTTCCAAATTTCCCTATTTCTGTCAGTAATTCTAATCTCCTACCAAAGAAACATTTACTCCAAAATAATCAAGAACTTAAAACTATGTGTTGAACAGATTAACCTTCCTCTTCCTTCAATCTCCTAAGGCCTGTCTGTTCCTACGACATGGTTCTCTGATCTACCCTTTCTACTCTATTCCAATGTCAGCACTTGTCAATACTGATATCTGGATTATTACAGAAACTTCCAAAGAAGTCTTTTTTCACTCTAACCTCTTCACCCTCCAGTCCAAGCTGCAGTAAGATTACACTTCATAGAAGATGCCTTTTAGGTCATTTCTCTTACATAAGACTGTACAAAGTCTGGATGCAAAATAAAAATCTGAACCAAGAAGGCTGGGATAAGTTCCTATTTCGGGTGGTCTCACTGCATCTCCTCCTGTCAAAGTTAACACCCTGTGCTCGTCTCTTCCCACAACATCAGGCCCATTTCTATGTTTTTTCCTCATGAGATTTATTCTCCTCACCTGACATATTCTTCTTCCTCTTCTATGGGTCCAATCAAGCCACTGTTCAAGAGTTATTTCAAAGTCTACTTCAAGACAGACTGCCCTGGTAGCTCTAGTCCCTTCTCTATACTCTGTATTGTAAGAACCACAGAATAAACTACAGATGGTCTTCTCCTGGTTTTTCATACATACTTCTCTATACCCCAGCTAGACAGCAAACACCATGTCTTAACACTCCCTAAGGCTGAACCAGGCAAGGCAAAATGGGTGGCCAAGGGAGAAGGTATATAAAAGCACCCCACACAAGAGCATCAGAGTTCTGCATCAGCAACAACTCTGATGAACTAGACTAATCCCATCGAGACCTGGAGGCAACATCCGGTTGAGTAAATCACTTAACAATATGCAGATTATTTAACAGTAAGACAGGTGGTTCCCAAAGTAAATATTTTCTATCCCCTCCACTAGCCTTAAGACAGTGAAGTTAAATCCGGTTTCTATGGATGTCAATTACAACTCTGACAGCACTATTCATATTTCCAGTAGTTTCTTTTGGAATCCAGTCAATTCTTTTCTTTAGTTTCAAGAACCCCTAATGGCCTGTGCTTCAGGTTTCAGAATGGCAAATAGCTAGTAGATTAGCACAGATCAAATTTATTCCTTACTTCCCTGTAGATACAATATCTGCCTTAACATTAATGTTATTCATAACCATTTTACCTCCCCCTCCTCTGTGTACATGAGAATTATTTTAATACACCAAAAAGTTAAAATAGTGACCCAATAAATTAGGTGACTGGTACACACCCTGTCATTTTGTACCACAAGAAGTGGCTGTGAACCAGAGTCAGTTTCAGTGGCCAAATTCCATAATAGAAGTGAGCTTAAAAAACAACTAAGGTGAGGTCCTAATGTGCTTCCAGTCTAAAAGGACCACATTTATAGGGCATTGCTTTGGTTCTTAAGAGATCATAAGGCCCTGGAAAGCAGACACTGCTATCTCTCCCTGTTTCTTATTCATTCAACAGACTTGCTGAGCACCTACCATGTTCTATGCACCATGCTGGACACTAGGAACTTAAAGAGGAATAAGCCATCATCCCTACCCTCCAAGAACTTGGTTAGAGGAAGCTGACAATATTTGGTGCACCACATTTAACAAATATTAAAGGGTTATTTCCATAAGAGTCCCCATAGGTTCTCTGGGACCACAGTGAGAACCCAAGCACTCATTTCACAAATGATAATTTTGTGATTGATGCAAAAAAACTTTCATGTGAATGAAAACATAACCTGCAATGGCTAACGTCAGAGAAGGACATAACAATTTGCTTCAAAAGCTGGTGCTAAGAACCTCATACAACTTTTAGGTAAAATGTTATAACTGGCTAACAGGTCTTTTGAATAAGAGAGGTGCTTGGCTAAAACCAGAGGCCTTGGGAGCATGAAGATGTAATGTAGGGTCTGCCAAACTTTTACCCATGGCGTCGGCAAAGTCCAACAATTTTTCAATGCCTTAGTCTTTTCATTTGTAAAATGGGGACAATGTTAAACTATAATTTATTCTTCACAGTAAAAAAAAATACATAAAGTCGTCTGGAAATGTAAAAGCCACATTAGAGTAATATTTAATAATGCAAGATGAGGTTTGGAAGAACATCAACATCTCTAGCCCTCGGTGCCCAGACGTTTTGAAAGGGCACCGTGCCAAGGTCCATCAGTGCTGGGAACAGACACCAGCAGGACACTTTCTGCATCTTTACCCCGCTTCAACTGAACCATTGAAATTAGATGTCTAATAGGAAGAGAGGACGCTAAAGCATTGGAAGACTCCAGCTACTGATCAAACAACTATGTCAAATTACAGTTTTCTTCTTTAGGGTTTTTTTCTATTTGTCTGTTTATTTTAAAGAAAGAATTGGCTTTCACATTCAAGGTTGCTGTGATTCTAAAAATCCTAGGTAACACTTGCTGTAAGGCTCATCTTTTCAAGGCTTCGTGTAACACTGAAGGTCCTCTGATCCAACAGATACTAGCAGAAGCTGAAAGTTTTTGACAGTTTGGATTAATCTGTGGGAAATGGGGCAGGAGGTAGTAAAATTTTCTAATTATAGATTCAAAGAAGCAGCAATATAGAGAAGAAAAGCTGAAAATTCCAGAACCAGACTCAAGTTCTCTCCCTGCACTAACTCAGGCACTCACTGAATTAACTCAACTATGCATTTCCCCAATACATCAGCCTGGCTACAAATGCTGTAAACAGACTTGCTAGGCAACCTTAGAGACATCCCTTATCCCTCTACTCTTCTGGAGGATAAAGGGAAGGCTGACATTAAGTGAGAAACATAAATCAGAGGTACAACATCCATAATGATAGCCACTAGCCACATGTGACTATTGAACACCTGATATGTAGCTAGTCCAAACTGAGACATGCTATGAGGATAAAATATACACCAGATTTCAAAGTCCTACTATGATGAAAGGAATGTAAAATACCTCACTATTTTATACTGATTACAGTATATTTTAGATATATTGGGTATAATAAAATACATAATTAAAATTAATTTCATCTGTTTATTTTTATTTTGTAATGTGGCTACCAGAAAATTTTAAAGTATACACATGGCTCTCATTTGTAGCTTGCATTATATTTTTATAGGACAGTGCTGGCCCAGAGCATCCCAATGTCACCTGGATCCTTTGAAAGGACAGAATTGAGCATATGGAAATGCAGTCAGGCTCACAAAACCAATAACCTCATTTTCCAGGACGTAACCTTGACACACATCGAGAGAATGAGACTGATTATTTGGCTTTCCTCTCACAGTTGATCTAGAAGTACAACCCTGCTTCTTGGGTCAGACCAAATGTTCTTTTGCAATGATGTGTTTTAGATAATACCAAGAAAAGCCCTACAGGGTATTAGTTAAAGCATGTGTACTGGAGGCAGGCAGACCTGAGTTTGAATTCCATCTCTGCCATTTAATAACTGAGTAACCTCAGGAAAATTATTTACTATATTAAGCTGCCTAATTTCTGTAAAAAGATAATAATATTTCCCTATAAAGAAGGGAAAGAGAGGGTTAACATAGCAAAGAAGGTAAAGAGCTTGGGCACCATGCCTAACAAATAGCAATTGAGAATGGTAGGCATCTAGTAAAATTAAAGCAACATTATCTGAGCACGTTCCAGAATACTGATGTGTAGAAGAGATTGGGGTGGGGGTGGAAGGTGCAAAGGAGATAAGACCACTCGTCCTGAAGTCTTGGGGCCATAGAAATAAAGCCAAATCCTCAGGTTCGGTATTTATTCCAAATGGTACAACACTGTCCTCTAGTGACAAAAAGGTGGGAAAGCTTTCAGAGCATAAGGCAAGTAAGAAAGAAAAATGTAAATTTTCTTGGGCACTAAGACAGTTAAGTTCTCCTGATCAGAGAGATCATATCAAAGAACAATCTCTTTCTCATGAGTCAATTTTAAAGGAGTGACATGGAATTTGAAGAGAAATATGATCAAGATTTACTATTAACCCAGAAGTTTTTTCTTTGTTACACAGTATCTTAAATAAGAAAAACAGGAGTAATTCTCTCTGGACATATTAAATGTGACACTTAAAGAGGAGAAAGTCTGGGTGTGCCAGGTTACTATGCTTTATTTTGTCAGGACAACACAGAAGGTTTGAGATTCAAGTATAGCTTACTCTCTGTCAACAGTTTGGCAAACCAGATTTGATCACAGTTTGGTTAGCACAACTATCAAGATCAAAGCTTAAGGCTGAACTGTTATACAAACTTGGAGGCAATACTTCACATTTTTAACCTCTTTTCTCCTTCCAGGGTACCTAAGTGAGGATAATAGTACCCTGGGCTATCAGGGTGATTAAACGAGAGAGAACACGGAAATGCACCCCAGAGTGCCTAACACACAAGCACTAAGTATTAGCAGCTATGATTCCAACTGCCACAGGCCTATGGAAGAAAAACTGTAAGATGTAATAACTCCTTTTATTTTTAGGGGGTTAAAAGCAAGGCCTACCTGGTTTCATTTTCTGACGTATCTACCAATCAAATATATCAGAACATCTTAGCATAACTTAGATGTCCCTCAGATTATGATGCTAACTGAAGTTCAGTAATAGTTTAGAACTCAGATACTGATCTTAATAAGGCACGATGATGCTGTAATCAAAACCACCTGCAGAGACAAGATGCAGCAATCATTTAAATCATAAACCTAACATGGTCATTCTAGGCATGTTAGAGTCTAGAGTCTTTGCCCACCTTCATTCTTCTCAATTAACCTGGATGAAAACACTAATACTTTAAATTAGAAAGATTTTATAAAATTTTCCTCACTTAATTTTCATTTGTACTCCAGTGATCTCGTGTCCAAATATTTCTCATTTGATGATCATTCAGTGAATACGTGACCCCTTAAGCCAGTCCCAGACAACTATAATATCTGCTTTCTAGTCTCGTGCAGTTCTTGCAATATCCTATAGTCCCCCTTAAATGTCCTGAGAAGGACAAGAAAAAGAAAAAGGATGCACAGATATGTGCTTCCTGGTGTCAAGGGTATGTGCTGGAGAAAAGTAGGAGGAAGGTAAGTCGAAACCCCATTTCTAGGGTCCCTCATGCCTAATGTGAAGAAGGAAGAATTAGTGCTACACACCTTGTCATGATATGGTCCTAAGACAATCCAGCCACAGAATGTGTAACCCAGATAAATCATACCAGCACAAGCACAAAACCGAAGAACTTTTGGCAGCGAGGCTTGCATTGTTAGAATGAGCACCTGAAAAAAAATCAGCAGAACGGGAGAAATGAAAAAGTAGGTACTAGAACCCAAAGACGAAATGAGCCCCAATTGTAGCAGCACTGCCCAACGCTTACGTTGTATGTTTGGAAATAACCCAGGTATCTGATGACTCCAACCCAAACAAACAGCGTAGATGTCCCAAGCAAAATGCTGCACAGATCATAGTTTGTGAGATTCTAAGGAATGTGGAAAAAAAAAACAAAACAAATGAGTAAAATATTCTACTCCACTCACCTTATTAACTTCACTTTAAATTGACTGGAAAAGAATGAATTATCTGCCCTCCCTATAGGAGATATTAAGAGTTTTTTAAAAGAAAAAAAATGAAGAAAAATAGAGAACACAGTTCCAAATGTGTTCCTCACTTCCTTTTGGTAAATCAATTGGTTCGACTGATTTTTCCCCCAAATATCCTGAAATAGAAATTGCATTTATCACTGACCTAGGCATTAAAGAATATAAACAAATGGTGTTTGTTAAATATCAAACAATACAATTCAGCTACTTTTTAAAGAAAGCTCCACCATGACTTGCTAACACAATTCCTGCTCTCAAGAAATTCCAGGTCTGGTTGAGGAGACAAACACACAAACGCGATTCTAATACGCTAAGTGCAATGAAAGACATAGGGCCTCGCTTGTCACAGAGGGATTCCCACAGTTGTGACCGCAGAGCAGTGCTGGGCCTGCAGGACAGGCTGGGAGAAAGCACCGCAGGTAGGTGGCCAAAGGCTGAGCACAGGCGATGCTGAGGACCAGTGAGATGTCCTCCAGGGGAGTGTCAGAGCCGGGGCAGGAGCAGAGGCAGAGCTGGATGACGAGGACCCTGGAGGCCACACTGAGGGGAGCCCACTTCATCCCAAAGCAGGCCCCAGGAGACAGAAAGGGTTGCAACAGCAAGATAGACACTACCAGAAAAAGTATTCTGACAGCGGTGTAGTTGGATCTGAGGGATATTAGACAGAAGGTGGGAAAACCAGTGAGGAAGTTGCTGGAATATCCAGGCCAGAGAAGAAGGTGGCCTGAAGGAAGCCAGCGTGGTCTGGATGGAGAAGAGGGAGGCACTTGAGTTAGGAGGTGAAGTCGGGGAGACCTGTTGATATCAGCACAGCATGGAGAGAAGAGCCAGGGGAAGGAGGAGTCAAGGCTTAGTTATGAGAGTAAATCAGCTCATCTGTACTAAGTGTGGGGCGTTAGCAGGCACTCCAGTGTTCCTGCCCTCACCCCATCTGTCGAGCACCCGACAGTCACAGATCCTCACCACAGGCTCGTGACATGTGTGTTCAGGGGAAGTGACTGGTTTGTGAGTAAGCTGCTCCGTTTGCAACTTAAAAAGAAAAAAAAATGAAGCCCAAATAACCAATCGTCTCAAACTTTAATTACTATTCTGAAGGTGTTGTCAAGTTTCCTGGAGGCATTCACAGGAATATCACCTCCCAAAGTACATCAGCTTCCTCATTTTCCCTTCGCAAGTCACCGAGCCAGAGGAGGCCTCGCTTGTAGGGATGTGAATCAAGCTAGAATCAAGCCAGTCTCCATAGGATTTTATACCTTAAAATGCCCAAGGTCTTGCAGAAAAATATAAAGAATGAAAGATATTAAGATATTACCTTTGCTTTGATTTCCATTTTTAATATGGATCCAATTATTGTCATTAGGTCGCTGATGATCACCAGGACGTACCAGCCGTTGATGAACTCCCACCGGTCGGCATCACACACCCGCCGCTTGTACTTCTCCAGGAAGAAATTTAGAAATCTCTATGGCAAACATTTTAAAAAGCATTTCTTATAAACCACATTACACTCTGGAAGGAGATGACAAGTGCAAAACAGTGCCCTTATCTGTGAAATGACAGGGCACTGCCTTTCCAACTTGATAGAGCCACTTCAAGGGTGGAGATTATGGCACACACTTTTCCCATAATCTACCCCAGTGATAAGTAAGCATTCCATTGCCTGCTAAATGAACCCAAATGTTAAATACATATGCTCTAACGCCAACAGGCTCTTGTCATTATAGCCAACATATAGTATGTTCCAAATATTTTCCATATTATCAACTCATTCATTCCGACGACAACCCGATGAACCAGGCGCCATCAGCCCCACCACCCAGGTGAGGGAACTGAGGCCCAGAGAGGCTAAGTCAGGACCTGCATCCAGGCAGGACGGCTCCACAGTGTGTGCTCCTACTGTTACCCCTAACTTTGGCAGAGATAGGACTTTAACCTTGGGTCAAGGGGATTGGGGGGCAGGGAAGAGAGGTGGAGATTTACAAGGTAAAATGACAAAGGTCAAGATTGAGGAAAATGGAATGTAGACTATTTTCTTGCTCCACAGACGGTATTCCACTGACTTCCTACCTCCCCTGACCCCAATAGAGCATTTCTACACATGCTACAGACCAGAGTAAGACTTAGGGGGAGCTGGAGTATATACTCATAAGAGCCCTGAGAGTAGATAGGTAAAATGAAACTCAGAGGAGAGTGTTTAAACTATTTAAAAAATAAAGTATTTTATACTTCATTATAACCCATTTACCATGCTTCCCTGTCAAAATAAACTCTGATTTGAAGACAAAAGATGAACCCCACACATGCTATTACTTTGTTCTTAAGATCACTCCTGCATTAAAAGGGCCTCGTTTATTCTGGAAACATGCAAAAGCTTGAGAGTTCACCACTGAGCACCTGTACTTATTAGCTCAGTTGTCAACAGGATAATTATCTGATCCCACCTGACATACTCAGAGCCTCTACCACTTCCTACACCCCAGGCTGATTATGCCTCGTGGGGGCAATCACTCAAAGGAATCCAATTTACTCAAAGGGCTCCAGAAAGGCAGATGGTACATCAGTGGTCCACTACGTGGTCAAACAGGGAGCAGTCCCAGAGGGCAAGGAGAAAACAGGGACACACACTTACCTTTCGTAATCTCAGAGCAAGAACAATGGATCTTGTGCACAGGATAAGAGATGCCAAGCAAATCACAATGACAAATGCATCAAACACCAGGACATACTCTGTATTTTTCTGAGCTGAGGAATAAAAACAGAATTCAAATGTTAAACACACCTTACCTGAGACAAATTTCCAAAGAAAATGGCAGTGTGAAAAGAAGTTCAAATGAGAAATGTTTTATCTATTGTTAAAATGTTTTATCTGCTGTTAAAATAGTAAATTTCAGACACAAATCACACTACATTCATTCAGGGGCCCAAAAAGTAAAACATTCCCTGATGTGAAGATTTATACATTTAAAAACATGAGCTGCTCATAAGTGCATTTAAATTTATTTATAAATATTTACTGAATTGTATTATAAATAGAATTCAACAGAAAGGGATCCATTTGGGCTCCATTCAAAGAAGACAAAACTACTCACATACTCCGAGTTCTTTTCCCTAAAAGCACAGACACCAAGTTCACCACCAATGAGGGAACAAATTAAAACACCATCACTCACAAGCCCCATTTCCGCTTCTCAACCTCACTGTGCACCTTCCCAGCAGAGTGTCAATTCGAGAAGCTTTCTTTGCATGTAGAGAAATAACTTCTTGGAATGGAAGTAAGGAGAAGCCTGGTAATCAGATTTTTGGTTTGGAATACACAGTAGCAGGGAGAATGTACTGGAGGCAGATGAAACTGTAACCTTAGCTTCTCTCAGACTTCACGATAGCATCCCAAATTCCACTCTGGCTCTCTCCTGCCTGGTTCCCACCTTCTCTACTGTGCTCTCCCCACAGGACTTTGCACTTGCTTGTCCCTCTGCCTGGAATGGCACATCTCCCCAACCCGCACACATGCTCAATTAGGATGCAGTCTTAGGTTTCAGATTAACAATCCTGAGAACAGAATTCCCTAAATTCTCATCTCTCTCAGCCCCCTCCTATATCCTTTCACAGCACTCTCTGTGACTACACACATCCATAGCTCCTTTTACTGCCCTTTGCACGACAGCCACTGAACTTATAATTCCATCTTCAAAGACCACAGCATGGAGCAGACACAGTGTAAAATGGGGAAGGAGCCCGACGGCCTGGCTCTGAATCTCGGCTCTGCCCTCAGAGGCTGTAGAGCCTTGGGGAAGTTGCCGAACCCCTGTGTCTCAGTTTCCTCATCTGAAAAATGGGTAGAATAAAAATCACCTACAGCATGGGGCTGTTGTGAGGATTACACAAGTTCATATAAGAAAAGCCCTTGGAACAGCCCTAAGGAGATAATAACAGCGAACACTTAGTGGTTACCATGTCATCACTCAATGTCCATCTTCCCCACCAAAAGATTGGCTCTGTGAGGCAGGAACCATGAATAGTTGCTATGGTTTGAATATGTGTCCCCTCCAAAACTCATGTTTGTAATTTAATCTGCAACGTGGCAGTATTGAGAAGGGGAGCCTTTAAGTGGTGATTGGGTTATAAGGTCTCTGCCCTCACAAAGGGATCAATCCATTCACGGAGTAATGGGTCATCATGGGAATGGCACTGGTGGCTTTATAAGAAGAGGAAGAGAGACCTGAGCTGGCACACTCAGCCCCCTCATCATGTGATGTCCTGTGCTGCCTCGGGACTCTGAATAAAGTCCCCACCAACAAGGAAGCCCTCGCCGGATGTGGCTCCTCAACTCTGGGCTTCTTACAGGTCTTCAGAAATGTAAGAAACATATTTTTTTAAAATAAATTAGCTGGTTTTAGGTGTTCTAAGCAACAGAAAAAGGACAGGACAAAGACAGTAGTGTTCAACAAATACAGCACCTGTGCTTAGCATAATACTTCAGTATACTCACAAATAAATGAAGAGAACTGAGAACATGAGACCACTGAATAGTCTAAGTTAGAACTTATGAAGATCTGAGCTGAGGGGGACAGAGGAAAAGGAGAAGGCAGAGAGCTGCAAGAGATGAAGGAGAGTCACAACCTGGTCTCCAGTCGGACCTGGGGAATAAGGAAGAAGGACAACTAAGAATGACTCCTGGTTTTCTGTCTTGGGTAAACTGAGTTCAGCCTGGACATTCATGAGAAGAGAGGACGATTCGATGGCAGCTGAAGTCATGGGAGTGGACAGCTACTCAGAGAGCCCACAGAGCGACAAGCAGAGTAGGAAAGATGGTGGAGGGTGGGGACAGGGATGTTTGAGAATTAGAAAAGAGATGAGCTCAGTAACAAGATGGAGAAAAAAGGCCAGAGGAGAAGGAAACAGGACTGGGGACAGACAACCATCAGGGGAGAGTCTACAGCTGGGCCACTCCACAGTGGCACCTCTGCAGAGAGGGCACTGAAGAGAAACACCAGCATGTCCTTGGATTTAATAACACAAAGGTGTGGGTGATATTGGCATGAGTGTCTCAGGGCAAAGCAGCTTATCCAGTGGGTGATGAGCAAAGGCAGCTAGCTAGTAAATGTAAGTCCCTGAGCAAATGACTTAACCTTACCAAGCTTCAGATGCCCCTACAAAATAGGGAGGGCAAGGGCACCTGCTTTACAGGCTGTCATGAGAATCAGGTGGCACAATCTACGTAAAGTGCTTGTTAGTGCTTGTCACCTGGCGCTTACATTTACCTTTAGCCATTTTATACTCAAGAAATTTAACCTATCCTGGGATATCATCTGATGTGTAGGTAGGAAAACAACTTAGCTCTATCAGAGGACCTTTATTTTTTTTTTCTTGGTCCCATAGAATGGGGCAGAAGAAACAGAGGAAGTTCTTGGGAAGATAGGACTGAAGATCTTATGCAATGCAAGGACAGCATCTGGTATCTTCCTTTCTGACATATAACTAGGACACAAATCTCTAAGATTGCTTGCAGTGGGCCTTATTTACAGATGGGAAAACAGACAGACCTAGAAAAGTAAACTATCCTTCCTAACAGAATCCAGTATAGCATTCTGTTTTTCTTGGAATTACTGAGAAGACTAGTTTGGTGTGTGTGTGTGTGTGTATATATATATATATTTTATGAACATCCTAACTGCTTTCTCACACTATCGAAACAATGTCACCCCACAGGAACATTTCCCAAACCTGAGTTTATAAAACACTAGTCCAGAAAGATGCCCCTGCCAACCTGGTTAGGGAAGTCCCACAGACCACTCAGCCCTTCCAAAGGCCTGAAAGGTCCTACACATACCACCACTAGCCTGCTCTTGGGACTCTAAC
This sequence comes from Cheirogaleus medius, assembly GCA_008086735.1. Classification (NCBI taxonomy): domain Eukaryota; kingdom Metazoa; phylum Chordata; class Mammalia; order Primates; family Cheirogaleidae; genus Cheirogaleus; species Cheirogaleus medius. The sequence goes on from VBSM01000529.1 coordinate 63,749,362, forward strand.
CCAGGGCTTCCCAAAATTATTTAAACCCTTTCCCCATAATACCGTTTATATCGCCCATCACTGGGAAAATCCTGCCCACGAATTCCTCCCTAAGCCCCTCACCTCCAAATTGCTATATTTATAAAATCAAGTTACATGAAGATGAGTGGCACATTTGGAGATGGGAATCAGAGGTCACAAAAGGCAACTTGAGGTTTATATGTGAAAATGGGCATTCGCCTTCATATCCACCTTGAGATAATATGATAATATTGAGATAGCAAGAGGGAGAGAGGCTGGGGGTAAGTGCATGGATGTGAATGAGCCTGAGAACTTTTTGGAAATAGGGTAAGAATCCCACCAGATGTCGCCCTTGCCTTTGCTCCACTTCCCCCGAAGCCAGGACAATCTTGATCCTCCAGATAGCTTCATATGGGGGGGAAAATCCATTTCCTAAGATGGTTTCCAAACATCAGCTTTTTAAGGCTTTCACATCACATCACTTTATTTTAAATTCATGTTCTCCTAGTGATAGCTGGTTTCTTAGTGCACAGCTCCAGGAGAAGCATGCGTAAATGTTAGGTCTATGAGGTTTGTGTTTCTCTCCATTGGCCACAGGAGGGAGCCAGAGAGCCTCTCTTCTGAGCAAGACCGGGAGGGGGGAACCCTAGCAACGTTAAGGAGCCCTGTGAGGAAGAAGGAAACACTGTTCTGGCAACACATTTGACTAACTCATTCTGTCATTTTGATCTTTATAACGACCATTCCAAATTACATATGTAACAAAGGTCAGCTTCTTTTCACAGAAAATTGCACCTTATACTTGGACTTGGAACGTATGCACCTAATGTCTGTGTATCTGTGAGGAAAGTGATGTCTACTGGGGAATAATAACCATTTTTTAACAAAAACCAAAACAGTCTATTCAGATCAGAGGCTTAAGTCAGTGCAACTACTGAAATCAAAACTGAAATCACTGAGATATATGATACAACTGAAAAGCAGCAGGTCACAAATCAATGATACTTTAAAACAATCTAAAATAGGAACCCCAGGTATTTTACATTTTATTTTGTTCCAATAATCAAGTCAAAGGGAAACTCACTTGAACAAAACTTGCAAATTAAAAAATACTGACCACCCTTCATTAACATCATCCTGAGCCCTTGCTGAGCAAACAGAACAGGTTTGGTAGGTAGTCTATTTTTAACATAGGGAGTAAGAGACATTTTCCAAGTAATAACTGAATAAATGACCCAGTGTGTGTACAGGTTGCTCTCTGGCTCTCAAGGCCTTGATTCTTTTCCATTGTCCAAGCCTCAGATCAAAGAATACCTTCTCCAAGGGTCATTTCTAGATTTTATTTCTCACTCTGCCCAAGTCAAATTTAACTTTTGCTTTCTTTCCCATACTTTTTGTTTGTGCATCACTTATTTTTATCCATAACATATTAGAGATTTTATAAGCATGTCAGTCTCCCTCACTAAGGCATTTTCTTTTTTCCTCCCTAAGGCCTCATAATTAATATGTGCCAACTCTTGTTTCTCAGTGCTTTGCTTTACATACTGACTCATTTAATACTCAGCATCCTGGAAAGATAAGTACAGGTTGAGTATCTCTTACCTGAAATGCTTAGGCCCGAAGTGTTTCAGATTTCAGACTTTTTTTTGGATTTTAGAGTATTTGCATTATACTTACCGGTTGAATATTCCAAATCCAAAAATCTGAAACCCAAAATGCTCTAATGATCATTTCCTTTGAGCATCATGGTGGCACTCAGAAAGTTTCAAATTTTGAAGCAATCCAGATTTCAGATTTTCAGATTGGGGATGCTCATGCTGCACTATTATTACCCCAATTTTACAGAGAAAGATACTGAGACAGACAGGTGAAGTCATTTGTCCAAGATCACAGGCACAGTAAGCAGCACCAGAACCCCAACCCAGGTGGTCTGGCTCCAGAGCCTGAGCTCCTAACCACTGAGGAATCCTACCTCTCCTGAGAGGAGTGGAATAAACATTTGATGAATTAAACCAAAACACAAAGCTTTGGGATATGCTTTACAGAATTTAACACATTGATTGCCACACACGTAAAAAACAAACTTTTCCTTGAGGCCACAGCGTTTTATTACGAAAACAGAATAAAAACTTCGAGTGTAATTTAAAGGTAAGCATAAATAGAAAAACAAAATTTATTAACTTCTATTTATTTAATCCACGTTTTTAGAATTAAATTGTCAATATTAATTGTAATAATAAGAACATCAACAAGTGTGCTTCACATGGCCCCAGAGTCAAAACTAGAGTGAGTTAAATACAACTCTCATGGCAGTTAACATATTAATGCTCAAAATGTGGTTTTCTGGAAATTGTCTTCCTATTAGCATCCAAATAAACCATTTAAACACCCCAAATCCCAAAATAAAGTGTTAGAGTCCATCATGGGCAAATATATAGCATACTTACTAGATCCAAGTATGTTTAAGTCTTTACATTCTTCTATGTTGGCATCACTGTCAAAATAGATTTTGATTTTGCCACTGTGAGCTTTATTGTCAAAGGTAATCTGGAGACACAAATGTATAGAGAGGTTACAGCCCAGCAGAAAGTATAACTTTTTTGATCAATTTGGATTTAAAAAACAATCAATGGCATCCAAACAGTGCTGATCCAAAGAGAATTATACTGGTCAGCAAAACGGCCAATTAGAGTTGCCTGGTGCTCATCCCCCCACAAAAAAAAAAAAGGATCCAAAACACTGAATGAACAACTATATTTTGACTGGAATGACTGAGGAAGTATGCTGGAGAGCATCAGGGGAGTGGGGAGATCCTGGTGGAGCACAGAGGCCCAGGGCAGCACCACAGAGAGGGGAGCAAGGCACCCTGCCCTGCCGCACTGTCTCCCTCACTGGGATCAGCTCAGAACCAGGTGGGAACTTATTATTATGGGAAAATGTTAAGCTGGAAACTCCCAGTGGCCCCCATTACCACCACAGGAGGCAGCAGTCTTTGCTAAAGGAAAGTCCTCCTCAGGCCCCAAGCACACTCAGCCTGACAGCCAGTCAGGTGGCAGCCCCTGCCCCTCCAAGAGCCTACCACAACCACCTCCAGCAAAACCATGCCACCATTGTCACAAACTCCCACAGCCTAGGCCATGATGGCAACCATGGTCATTGCTGACAAGGATTACAACTGAAGAAACTGGATAGAGACCACCCAGAACCAAAGCCAATGCACTACACCCAACTGACACCCTAGGACCCCTCTATAGCAAAAACTCCCTTCCTATGAAAGCTACTCCATAAAATTGGAAAAAGCAACTGTTCCACCAGATGCATAGATATCAATGTAGGGACAGAAGAAACATGAAAAAACAAGTAAATATGATACCCCCAATAGGAACACAGTAATTCTCAAGTAACAGACCCTAAAGAAAAGGATATTTACAAAATAGCTAAAAAAAAATTCAAAATAACGATCTTAAGAAAACTCAACAAGATACAAGAGAATACAAATAATTCAGTGAAATCAGGAAAACGATTTATGATCTGAATGAGAAATTCAACAAAGAGACAGTATACAAAAGAACCAAACATAAATCTTAGAGTTAAAAATTTCAATGAATAAAATAAAAAATACAAATGAGAGCTTTAACAATAGACTAGATCAATCAGAAGAAAGAATTTCTGAACTTGAAGACAGGTCTTTTGAAATAACCCAGTCAGAGGAAAGATAGAAAATAAGAATAAAAAAGAATGAAAAAGGCCTATGAGACTTATGGGACACCATTAAGTGAACAAATTTTTGCATTAAAGGAGTTCCAGAGGGATAAGAGATGGAGAAAGGCACAGAAATCCTATTTAACAAAATAATAACTGAAAACTTCCCAAGTCTTAGGAGAGATACGGGCATCCAGATTCAGGAAGCACAAAGATGCCCAGTTAGATTCATCCCAAAAATATCTTCTCTGAGGCATGTTATAATCAAATTGTCAAAAATCAAAAACAAAATTTTAAAAGCTGGAATAGAAAAGCATCAAGTCACATATAAGGCAATGTCCACCAGTCTGTCAGCAGATTTCTCAGCAGAAATCTTGTAGGCCAGGGGAGAATGGATGAATGGCACTATATAAATCTTTTAATTCTCTACTATGAAGGTATAAAATCAAAATTGTCAAAAATGACAACAGCTACAATTAGTGGCTAAGGAACACACAATAGATAGAGATATAAATTAGGGCAACAAAGAAAATTATACCGATAAAAATGTCCTCATCACAGGATTTCTTTAAACTTTGTTATTAATGAAAAAATATAATCTAAGGGGGGAATATATGAATCTCACCAAATCCAGGATTTCAGATTTCTTGTTCAGAGAAATTCTAGAGCAAAACAGCCAACCACTTCTGGGAACAAAAACCAGAATTCACCAGTCTTCGACAAGAGTACACAGTGATCTTATTTATTATGTTGAATGGAATTTAAAAGCATTTCCTTCAATTTAGTCCTTTAGGTATGAAATTCTGTGTTTTTACTAGGCTGAAAATTATTTTTATGTTTGCTTCAAGAGCTACATAGTGGTTTCAGAAACAACAAAGATTGCTCCAAGGCTGCAAGCTGAACTTAAGATGTCCAAATGCCCTCAATCCTCCACATTATGGAATTTAAATCAATCATTTAAAGTTTTTAAGCAATATATGCCAAGTATTCCTTAGAGTTTTAGGGATTAAGAAATCCAAAAAGTTCCCAGGCAAAAAGCTTGGAGAGCTGAATGTGCAGGTGATCAAACCCACATGCATCCGCGTGTCTCTGAACATAAGCCAAGTTCTGTGTAATCTAAGAACATCATTACAACCAAACCACAGGTTCAAAAATTAAACCACACTCACCAGCAAATTGGTATTAACGGATCAACACCTAAGTGGACATATAGGAATAACATTTGTTGGGTGTCGGGCGGGTGGGAGGGGGGAGGAGGGGATGGGTATATACAAACATAATGAGTGAGATGTGCAACGTTTGGGGGATGGTCACACTTGAAGCTCTGACTCGAGAGGGGAGGGGGGCAAGGGCAATATACGTAACCTTAACATTTGTACCCCTATAATATGCTGAAATAAAAAAAAATTAAACCACACCACCCTCATTTCTATATCTATAAGCTTTGACTAAATCTCCACTGACATTGGCATTCTAGGTCTCTGTTTTCCCCAGGAGGGCCTTTCTCAAGCCTTGGGAACCTTAAGCAGACATATTAGTAAGTCCAAAGAACAAAACAAAAATGAAGAGCCAATATTTTTGACCCATGCTGCTGACCATATCACGACAAAGTCATCAATGACCTCATCCTTGCAGACCCGACTCCTCCAGCTGTTCTCCTGCCTCTCTCCTCATCCCTCCAGATGCTCCCAGGGCTCCTCTGGCCCACCCACCCCAGGGAGATTAACCATGCTCTTCTCAGCTGAAGACATTCTTCCTTACCAAGTATCAGTCTGTAGTTACTTTTATCTCATTTAGCTGTTTTCCTGTCTGTTTCCTCCACTAGGCTGTAAGCTTCCTGAGAGCCACTGCACCTCTAGAGCATAGCAAAATGCTTGGTGCATAGTAGGGACTCATTAAGTATTTATTGCTTGTTGTTAAAGAAAGCACTCTTGTGAATTGCTAAAAGACAGCGTATACAAATACAACTTTCAGCTAAGCATCCCCGTTTAGCCTTTTAAGCAGGAAAGGAACGGATAGAAGGAAGAAAAGCAGCACAAAGAGGACAGAAAGAAGAACAGAAAAGACAGATAGAAGGAGAGAAAATGTCTATGAAAGTGAAAAGGCAGCTTACTCTCCCCACAAAAGTGAACAGTCTCTTCTACTACACATGACCCGCCCAAAATAAAAGTAAAAACAACTGTGCCTTTGTAGACTGGCCTTCAGATCAAGTGGGCAGTTTCTGCCTCAAGGTTTGAAAACATCTGCTACAATATTTGCAAAGACCTTCCTTTGAAGCTGATAATAACACTAGAGATACTTATGATATTTTTCATGAACTTTTTTTTAACATCTTAGGAGAATAGGTCAAAGCCAATTTTTAAGATTCTTCTTTTAACCCAGAAATCTAGTTTTTAAAAGTTGAAAACATGGTTTGCTTCATCTTCAGAAGTAATGGTCTCTGGATCAACAATACCATAACATATCATTAGATCTGTCTGAAACACAACTTCATCTAATTCATCTATAGGCTGGTGTGTTTTATACTCTGCATCTATAAAAGGTGCAGGGAAAAATAAGATAAAGTGGCTTAGTAAAATAAAAACACTTGCCGTATTCTGAAAGACGTAACAGTCTGGTAACTCACGGTAATGAATCGTTTGTAGGTCAATGCCTTTGAGTTGAAAGGAGATTTCAACTTTTAAGAGCCTGAATAAAATATATTAAAAGGTATAAATTGTCACAAGGTTACTATACTACTCTCCTTCCCTTATCCCCATTTCCTGGGAAATGAGACTTAAAAATGTATTTACCGATAAAATTCCATTCTGAAGAATGATGAGTTCTTCCAGTCCTGAGAGTTCCTGGAGAAAGCCTCAAGGTCTAAGTGAACACAATCTAGGGCAATGAAAGAACAAGAAATGGTTGTTTCAGGCAAGAATCAGATGCTAAAACTCATGGGCAAAAGTGTCAGAAGAAGCAGGATACTTAGAAAGTTTCAAAGCATTAATATCTCCCCAGAAAATACTCACTAACTACACAGGAAGACTAATCGTAACCTTAGAGTGGAACCTGGCAGAGACCACACTAACCAAGTGATCAGAGTTAACGTCGCCAGTAACGGGATAAACAGACATCACGCACCTCCTGATACAATGTACTGAGAAGGACACATCATCACTTGGGTGGTATTCCCGCCAAAAACGCACAACCTCAGTCTAGTCATGAAGAAACAGAAAAGCCCAATGCAAGGGACATTCATTCTACTCTTTTAAAATGTCAAGATCATAAAAGTTACACGAACAAACAAAACCAAGGAATTTTATCTTGCTACAGATTAAAAGAGACTGAAGAGACATGACAACTATATGCCAGATGTGATCCTAGAGAGGATCCTGGAAGGGGCTGTTGTGATTATTTTGTTATAAAGAACATTAAGACAATTGATGAATAGGGTTTATAGATCACAGTATGGCATCAATGTTAATTCATCATCTTGAGCACTGCACAGTGGTTATGTAGGAGAATGCTCTTGTTTGGGGGAAATGCACACTGAAGTATTTAGAGGTAAATAAACAGCATGTCTGTAACTTTAGGAGAAATATTTATACATAGGAAAAATGATAAAGCAAATGTGATAAAATGTTAGTATTTGGGAAATCTGGGTGAAGGGTAAGGAGAAATTCTTTGTGCTATTTTGTAACTTTTAAGTCTGACACTTTTTCAAAATAAAAAAATAAAGAGATGCCTGTAGTTCCAGCTTCTCAGGAGGCTGAGGCAGAGGGATCGCCTGAGCCCAGGAGTTTGAGGTTGCTGTGAGCTAGGCTGACACCACAGCACTCTAGCCCAGGCAACAGAGACTCTGTCTCAAAAAAGTAAAAAAAAATTTAAAAAATTTAAAAATAAAGAGAAAGGAAAGGAGCTCAGGATGTATTCAAGTAAAAACAAATTATGAGCCATAAACTATAGAAGAATGGTCGATTCCAAGAACCTCACATGTAAATTAGCCTCATTATTGTGTAGTCTAATACCCTTGCTTTACAGGGCAGGAAACCAAGAGGCGCAGTAAGGAGCATCTTTCAAAGTCACAGAGACCTAGAGACAGAACAGGTGTGAAACCAGCATGGCTGCCCCTTCCCCAGGTGGCCACCGCTCCTCTGTGCTGCCTTTGAAATGGAAAAGGCAGGGCCTAGTGCAGTGCCTGGCACCCAGCAGGTGCTCAAGAATCTTGGTAGACTCAATAGCTAATTCTTTAAGAGTGTTATCTCACAATTGCAACTCTTAACTTGCTTGTTGATCCCTTCAACTAGAGTTTAAGGTCTTTGAGAGCAAGAACACAACTACGTTGTGCCTTGTTAAACACTCATTGCCCACCATAGAGCTGGCACTCAAAATATGTCCCGATGTGTGGGGCACACTTACATTTAATGAAAATTAGGCAACCTGAGCCAAAAACAGGTACACAGAGCTGAAGAGAGAACTCAACAACCATAATATTTAAGAAAAGTAGATTTTAGAGAGTGTGTTTGGCAAATAAAATATTAGTGTCAAGAAACAATTTAATGTTGGTTTTCCTGACTAGTCCTTAATACAATGAGGGTAGTTAATCCAAAAGAAACTTGTTTCCAGGCAAGAAAAGACTGATGATGATAAAAATAGCAAAAACATACTGGGTACTTACTCCATACTGGGCACTATGCTAGGGCTTTATATGTTCTCTCAATGAATGCATCATCCTGTTGAATCCTCAAAGCAACTTGTAAGACAGAAACTATTGCTGCCCTTCTACAGAAGAACAAACCAAGGCACAGAGAAGTCAAGAAACTTCTTCAAGGTCACCCAGCTAGCTGATTATCCAAAATTTAAATCCACCTTTGCTCAGTTCCAGAGCCTGAGCTCCACCAGTACACTGAGGAGGCTGACCTCTGAGAACATCAAAGACCTGGGCTCCCTACCCAACTCATTCATTTACTGAGTTAATATCTGCTGAAAGCCAGGCACTGTGCTAGGCACTGAAGGTAAAGCAATGAACAAGACAGACTTGGCCACTGCCTTCATGGAGCTCACATTCTAGAGGGGGAGATAAACAATAAGTAAAAAATATATACCAGGTAATTTCACCATGTGAAAAGTACTATTAAGACACAGAACAGTGACTGAGAATAACTAGGTAGGATAGCCTTACCTTAGGAAAGGTGATCAGGGAATAATTCTCAAGGTGCTAAGATGTTTGAACTGAAACTGTTTTCCCAAATGAAAAAAGAATCAGCTATGCATAGGTCCAGAGGGCTACTATTCCTGGTAAGAAAAAACACAAGCACTAAGGCCTTCAGGCAAGAAAGAGCCAGGTTTGCTCAACAAACAGAAAAGATGATCCTACAACAGAGAAATGAGGACAAGAGTGTGAGGGGCTTAAGAGGCAGGCAGGTGGCCAGCTCCCATAGGGTCTTGTGGATTTTATTCTAAATGGAACAAGAAGCCAACAATGGTTTTTAAGCCAGGAAGTGATGTGGCCTGATTTACCACTCTGGTTGCTACGGGGCAGGGTAGGGCAAGGGACGGGGAGGCAAGACCAGAAGCTGGGAGACTGTCTAAGCACGTAGTGGCTTAGACTGTGATTGAGCCAGGGGTAGGTAGAGAGATGGTGGAGGCTTGAAATGATCTGTTTGGGACACAGCAGGTTTGAAGTCCCTATTAGGCAACACGATGGAGTTGTCAAGTAGCCAGTTGAAGACATGAGGAGTGTGGAGCTTAGGGGAGAAAATTAGGTTAGAGGTGCAAATTTGGGCACCAGAAAGAAAGGGCATGAATGACGTCTCAGAAGCTGAAAGGGGTAGGTGTGGGCCCTGCTGTTCAGGTGTGGCTTTTAACTGTGGCCTCGCCTCTGCGCTCCTGTGTAACACAAGGGTGAAAGAAGTGGAGAGAAGCTATGCAAGGAGCACTGAAGATATGGTGGCAAGAAGATGAGGGTGTTGCACCCGTAAGCATCAGCTGCTGGGGCACAGAGATGGAAGAGGCTGGGGACCAATGGCCCTTGGGAGGATCCAGGTGAGAAAGGAATGGCGAGTGCCCTGGGAGCTTTTGTGAGTGAGGGATACTGATGGAAAAGGGTATACCTAAGCTGGATACAGAAGGCACTGAAGGCAGGAGGTGATGACGGACAGTGGAAAATGTGATGAAGCCAGTTTAAAAAAAAAAAAAAGATGTCTATGTGAAGTGAAGGGTCTTTGGTTGGAGAGCAGGGACGCAGTGCTTCAAAAATTGAATGTGCATGAATCACTTTGGGATCTTGTTAAGATGCGCATTTGGATTCAGTAGCTCTAGGGTGGGGCCTGAGATGCTGCATTTCTCACAAGCTCCCAGGTAATGTCCATGGTGTTGGTCTTTGAGAGCAAAGACCTACCTACCATCGCCAACTCATTACATGACCTTGGCGTATCTGCCTACCTTGACTGAGCATTCGTTTCTTCAACCATAAAATGAAGGCCAAACTGGTGATATTTAAAGTCCTTCTAACATTCTTATTCTAAGATGAAGTAAAAAGAAAAATTAAATTAAACTGATCTGAGTAAACAGCTATATTCTGAAAGAAGTAACACGTTCAAGATCTATGTGCCAGACACTGTCCTAGGTCTTTTTCTCCTGTGTTTCATTCACTCCAAGATGGAACTCTTTTCACTTTTAAACATCTCTAAAGCAGATGAGTCTTTAGAAAAAATTGATGGCATCTTAGATTCTGAGAAATATGACAGAATTTTATTAGTTAATTTTACACTATTTGTAAAATTTGCCTTATAAAAGCCTGTTTTGTTGTTCAAATTTTGTATTACTTTGTTCATAATTATAGAGTTACACTTTATCTAAATGCACAGGCAGAACTCTCTGACATCCGGCTGACCTTATTACACTATAGTCATTGCTACTGAGGCTGCCCAGTGCCTGGTGGCAGCAAAACTGAGATTTCTGTAAAAGGTTGGCAAAAGCCCTGAGTAAAACATCGAACTTAACGCAGAACAAACTGATATCTATAGTAACAGTCTTATCAGTCAAATGAATCTTGCTTACACAGCAGAATACTTCAGCTAATGAAATAACAACCCTCTTGGAAGGTGGATTAGCCATGGTCTTAAGATAGCAAGAAAAGTGATGAAATGGTCAGAATGTCTCATGCTAAGAACATGTGGAGAGAAGAACATCAGAAACTATATTACAGAAAATGAAATGCTATATTAGAATAGCCACCCAAATGTTATTAAAAAATTTTTTTAAACAGGATTCATAATAATCGCTCCAATGAGGCTGACTTGGAAAGCTACCGTTCTAGAGGCAGAATCAGGAGGGATATGACCACTAGCACGAATTAAGGGAAATGCTGGCCTTGATCTACACAATCAGTTGTGCAACTAAATATAAACCCACAGGGAAAGCTGGGCATAGAGGCAGATCTTTGCATTTAGCACAATGAAGGGATGATTCTCTTAATAGTAAAGATAATGCAAAATTCACGGGTAGTTAATCTAGAACAGCTTCTGCTAGTTCACCTACTTAAATTATAATGCCAAACTAATGAAGTAAAACTCAATTCCTATTTATATCATCTACAAGCTTCCTCCAATGTGTTCAAGAAAAATGAGGCTAAAATCCGTATCAAATATTTTAAAAATCTTCTTTACACATTTTGAATAGATACATCAAAAGATTCCCTTTGACAAGTCATACATAGTAAGTCAAAGAATATAATTAACCTTCTTAAGCAATCTCTTAAAAAAAAGTCAAATTAATAATCAACCTCTGTCCATATTCTGATTGAAAGGAAATGAACCAGGGCACCACTGTCCAACGGTCTGGGAATAAATCCTGCTTTCCAGCACCGCCCGTCCTATCTACTACTGATAGTGACTTTGGCCTCATTTCTTTAATCAATTTTTCCAAGAAAAATCAATTGAGAAAAACAGCATCTGAATCACTGGGAAACAGCCATATGGTGCATACAGTTTGAGTTGCACATTTTTAAAAGGGCAAGTGACAGATGGCTTCCTTGAAACACAGGGTGAGGGGACAAGCTTTCAGCCCCACCTATCAAGTCCTCCAGGAAATCACCCACTGGGAGGTAAAAGATTAAGAGTAAACCATGATTAGCCTCTGTAGGTGGATCTACCAAATAGATCTCACGTTAGCAGAAGCCTCCAGTGCAATAAGACAAAGTACATTTCAATGTTGCTAGCTACAAAACCAAGCAACCGTCCTCTAAATGGTCTCTGAAAGCGGCCTGGGAGCCAGACACAAGAGCCCTGATGGTGCTGGCTGACCGGCTACCTTCTTTCAGCGTCCAGAGCACACAACACATATACTCATAAAAAGATTCTGAACAAGCAGCCTGTAGAAACAGAATTAACACCTGTATCTTACAGAGGTGTTCTCCTGTTGTGTCACCAAGGTACCTTAAGATCAGACTATAGGAAATATGGTAAAACATGGTAAAATGTGATGCTCTCATTTTAATAAAAACATTTCAAATTTAAACTGCTATTAGGACCTCTACTCCCGAAATGTTAGGTACTTGAGGAGCCACAGCTGATTAATCTTTGCAACCCTAGTACATAAAACTGAGTGTCCAGACCTGGTGGCTATATACCAGAGGTTTGTTGAGTGAATAACAAAACCCCCAAAGTCTTAAGTCAAACACTTTGTATTTACATATGGTGTGCTTTTAAATTCTTAGCAAAATGGTACAATTCTACTTGATTAGCTATTAACTTTTTGCCAAGCAATCTCCTAGAAGAGAAAATGAGTTATTCATCACAATATACCTTTGAAAAGCATTTACATACAAATAATAAGAACAAATGTACAAAGCATTTTTACATATATCATTTCATTTAATACATACAGACCATTTTTTCAAAAAGCCTAATTATCCCCTCATGGAGGGACAAAACCTAAACAACAGGAAATACCTGTGCATTATCCCCAAACCAGAAATTTTGAATTGCACCAAAAAGATCCACAAATGCTGTTCCAGTCCCATCACCAAAGCCACAGCAGTTTCTTGAGCCAAAGCTCTCTGCAGGCAAATGTTAAAGTGACCATCTCTAATAGTAAAAGCTCTCACAAAAGCCAAGTTGTTCCATTTGGGTTGCCAGCACCTGAGGGCATTTTTACTCTTACCACAGATGATGATAAAGACATATAATGAAATTATCGTTGCTTTACCTATTTCAATGTCGCTGTCAATATTCAGTGTCTCATTAGAAGGAAACGTGGTCTCTTTCTTGTAATGCTGCTTACAGACTTTTAAGCCAATTCTATTGTCTTCATTTTCTCCATAACCAAGGGTCCCCAGGGTAATGTCCTTTAGACGATGATACTATTAAAAATAGTTAAATAAAAACATATACAACTTTTAGAAGTTTGATCAGAAGTTATTGTATATGGGATGCACTTTTATAATAGCTACTTTGTATTGTTTACATGGTGGCCCTCAATAGAACTTCCCCACTGAAGTTATCATACAGAAATTTTCTCATGTTGTGCAGGAACAGATTGCCTCACAGAACTCAAAACTAAAGTAAACATGCTTACAGAGGGCTGCATCTCACTGAGAGCCAAAGCCAAGGTTCTGCCTTATCTCTATGACCTCATCCCTATTGCTGTCCCTTGGCTCTACTGCACAAAGCCACACTGGCCTCCAGGCAGCTCCTGGAGCTTGCCAGGCATACTTCAGCCTCTGGCTTTTGCTGCTCCCTTTGCCTGGAACCCCAGGTATCCACCCACTTGGTTGATTCCTTTGAATCTCAACTCAATATCACCACCTCAATGGGGCCTTCCCTTACTGATGAAAATTGCAAACATATACCAAAGCTGTACACTGTACCCCATAAATGTATAATATATACAATTACTATTTGTCAATTCAAAATAAAAAATAAAACTGCAAACTTCTATCACCACACCCAGGCACTCCCCATCTCCTTCCCTGCTTTATTCTTTAGCAGTTACCCTTTTCGGACATACCACTAAGGACCCGAGCCATGCACACCCTAAGCTTGCATCGACACAACTAACACTAACTTACATTACCTTACATTAGCTAACATTAACACCACTTTACTGTTTGGCTATCTGCACTAACAGGGCTTTACTAGCCCCCATCTTCATTAATATGGCTTTACTATCCCAGGAAACTTTTGCCCTGGAACATAAAAGTTGCAAATAACTGTACTGTTTATTTCAGGAACATTCAAAAAACTCATTTAAAGACACCAGTTTGAAGGTTTAGTCTGATAACAACTCCAGACTTTTTGAAGCTGTCCCGCCACCCTCACCTTGGTGTCAACCAATCCTAAACTATTATATCCTGATCCTTACCTAATTCTACTCACGTTTCCCCCACATTGAAGAACTCCCTCCCTATCCAAGGTGCCACTGAGACTAATCAAGATAGCATCTCCCTATCACTGTAAGCAATAAGCTCAGCTTTGTTCATCGACATGGTTTTTTGGGTGGTGTTTTCAGGGAGCCAGCATTTGATATAATTTACTCCTTTTTATTTGTTTATCTCTCCCCTCTAGAATTAAGCTCTATAAGGGCACGGTTTTTATCTGTTTTATTCACTGCTATATCCCCAATGTCTAGAATAGTATCTGCTACATACTAGGTACTTGAATATTTATTGAATGAATGAAAAAGAACAAGAACAGTTTTTCTCCCCTAAATTCTTTCTTCAGGTCTACCAATCCGTTCTCTCATACCTATTTAGATACAACTATATCATATTCCATATTCTTAAGATTCAGCTAGGGTTATTAATGCTAAGCCATCAAAATTGAGACCGCAGAATCTTAGATTTGCTATCAAATCTTCATCAAATTTCCTAAGATGACAAATCTACTCTTGGCTATTTGATCTAAAGAGATAAATAAATAATATAAATCTTAAAGAAAAATTCAAAATAGGCAAACTCTACCATATAGAAATGTAGCTTTGGAAGTTGCAATAAACATTTTTGGCAGATTATGCAAAATTTACATTAGAATATTTTAATATATGTATAATTTTTGTTTGTTTCCTAAGATAAGGCCAAATATCAATATGTTCTTAAAGTATAGGTCATTTGCAACAACAGAACACTTGCCTGATTAATAGCAAAAAAGATGCTCTCATAGGCATCCTCTTGAGTATACACACTGCAGCTGTAGTCATCTTCATCTATACCCGAATATCCTTTTAAAAACAAATGCTTAAAAGCAACTGTGTTATCTTCTTTGAAAGCAACCACCAGCTGGTTACTTAAACCAAAACGAACAAGCTAGAAAAGAAAATCAAATAGGAATACATAAACTTTACCATTTACGAGGGGAAGCAAATGACTTCTTATCATCAGCCCTCACTTATAAACAGCAGAAGAAAAACGTAAATTTTTTTGTGTATATTAATAGCGTCCATGTCAAAATACAAGTCCCAATGAATAGCCTCATTAAGCTACATCAGCAAGTCAAAGTAGTATAAAGCTAAAAGAGATTATCACTTCCAATGACTAAGGACCCTACTGGCCTTTAATTAAGAAAGAAAAAATCCAAGCCAGTTAAATCTGAATCCATTTTTCTTATACTTGGATTTCAAATTGTTTTCAAAATTGATTACTTAGTATATGAAGCAATAATTCATGTTTTATTGATTTAATACTTTGAAATTAAACATATGTTTTTAAAATCACACTATGTTTTGTATGTGGCTTTTAAAGATGTTTTTGAAAATTGGCCTCCATAAATACTCACTCCAGCTAAGAGGTAATAATTCTCTAAAGAATTCAATTAATCCAGCTCTACTAGAATTCTTATATAAGACTTACACCTAAGAATTTCTCCCACCAAGATCTATAGTATCAAAGCACTTGAAAGAATAACAGGGCTTGCTTTACCTGTAAGACGTCAAGCTCATTCTTTGTCACCAAGCACCCTTCTGTTCCTGATAAAACACCTACTTATTCTCCCTTACACCATATTCTGGCACAAGGTTAGGTACCCAAGGGCTCTATTCACCAGGAGTGAAAGTTTTCTTCTTGGAACTCAATAAATGGGGAAACTAGTCAGCACCAAAAGTTCACAAAAAATATAGGAAACTACAGATACACACTCACTCTCCCTCTCTCTTTCTCTCCACACACCCACTTTCTCACGTGTGCACACTCTCATTCTCGTCTTCTCTCTCTTGTCTCTCTCACGTATACAGATAGGCAGTGGTAGTGGTGAAGTCAAAACCCTCTAAGCCTCACACACCTTTCCTCATCTCCCCAAGTGATCTTCTCAGCTGCTTTATAAAACAATGAGACTCTGGAAAGGTTGCCCAAGTCCTCACTCAACTAAGTTACCAAAGCATTTTGGGACTGTTTCTTTATGTGTGAAATTAGCAAATTTAACTACATCACCTAGACAGTTCTATCATTTGTTGTCATTCCAAGGTTCCAAGGTTCAATATTATACCTTGGAACAATAATATACAAAATATCAATTATGAGCAATTCTGATAAAACTGTTAACTTGCATATGCAAACTGGCATAAGGGGTTTTTTTTTTAAAGTGGTTTATATTTTTTAGCTTTTACATTTTATCTGAATTTTTTTTAAAGATTAAATAATTTAAAATAACAGCCACCATTTTTCAGCAATTATATGCCAAGCACTGTACTAACTGCTTTACACACATTATCTCATTTACCCCACAACCACCCTATGAAAATGTTACTACTGTTATCCCCATTTTACATACATGGAAACTGAACTTTAGCCCCACTAAATTGCCCAAGTCACCTAACCAGAACGAAAGCCAAGCCTAACTCCAAAATCATCCTTATTATATGCTACACAATTTCCTTCTGCTGAAAAAGTTGTCTCTGGGACACTTCTTATAAAAAACAATCTAAGTGCTAGCTTTTTAGAATTATGAAAGGCACCTACAGTTTGAGAATCTACATAGATACCACTCTAGCATTTGACTCTCACCATGTCACATTCCTCAAATACCAAGTCAAAGAATTGAGCAACTGCTAAAATCCAGATATTCTAAGGAAAACATTAGATAAGAAGTCTCACATCATCCAACCTGTGCTGAAAATGAAACAACAGAAGGTTACAGGCTCTTCTAAGCATGTCATGTCTGTCAATTGTGCTTGTAAGAGAAGCCAGAAAAGGTCATGGTGCTCTTTAAAAGCTAAAAAAATAAACCAGGGAATAAACACACAGGACAATTTCAAGGTTTTATTAAACATATTAACACACATATTAAAAAAAAATTGGTACACACACACACACACACACACACGAGAATTTAGTTCTTCAACCAAAGGTTGCTGAGTGCTTACTCTGTGCTAAGCTTTAATAAAATGTGGGCAAGATCAAAACTGCATGGTGTTGAATAACAACTCTTGAGTACCAGGCACTTTGCTAAGAATTTATAATTATTATTTTTCATTTAATTCCCAATACCCTATGAAGGAGCTATTACAGTGGGCTCCACAAGGACAGGGATTTTATTTTTCTTTTTTCCCTACTATTACATGTTCAGGAAATGAAATAGTGCCCATCACAGTGTCAGAGTCAAATACTGAATCAGTTGGTAAATGTAATCCCACTTTATACATATGCAACCTAAAGTCAAGTAATTTATCCAAGTTGGAACATCTAGAAAGTGTTGGAGTGAGGATCTGAACCCAGGTCTGTTTAACTCTAAAACTTACTCGTTCTCTCAACCACTTGACCACACTACCTCTTATTAACACATTGACTGCCACACTAGAAAAAAAAAATGTTTGCCTTGGAACCACAGTGTTTTATTATGAAAATAGAATAAAAACTTTGAAATGAAACAATCCTTCCTATTTAATGAAAAATTTGTTATTTTTTATTATTTTCTGTGCATGAGTTATATGCAACTTGAAAAATAGTTTACGTGGCTCCCAAGGTAGAGACGTGTGAGTTACATGTGCTTCACGAGGCCCCAGGCTCAAAACTAGCCTGACTTAAATACAACTCACGTATCAGTTAATGTGTTAAACTGATATGCTGCCAACTTAACTCTAGAAGCAGGGCTATTAGACCCAGTCCTCCCACACTCATAGTGAAGCTAAAGAAACATAAAAAAAATTTGAATAGGGAATGGACAAATTTACCAAGAAAGTGGCATATATTCTGCTGATATTTGAAGCCACCTTATTTAAACTCAAAGCTCATGAACTGAACTTTGGGAATGAGAGGACGTGGAGTTGTAATCTCTGCTTGGCTCCCTATCTGGCATCAGGAGCAAGAAATTCCCTCCATGCAGTTGTTCGTAGAAAAGCCAAGATCCACATGTATGGCCCAGCATCAGAGAATTGCTGGGATTTTCAAACCATCTCTTAAAGAAGACAAACCCTCGGTAGGAAGTCCCTTTCTCACTATGATAGAACCAAATACTCCCTGCAGAACAAGAGTAAGGGATGATGGTATTGGCCAAATGACTTTATTTTTTAAAAGGAGTTCACAACAAAAATGTATCCTACTCTCACTAACTAGAACTTAAGATTTTCTGAGAATATGATACAAAACAGAAAAATAATTACTCATAAAGTGTAGTCTGGCAAAGACTGTGAATTCAAGACCTCATTATGAAATCATTGTAGCAGAAAATATTCTGTACCAGGTAAAAACAAGATACCACTCTAATTATGTACAAATAATATGGGAGGGAAAGAGTAGAACTAGCAAAAGAATGCAGATACCTCCCTTGAGTTTATAAATTACTGCAGAATGCAGAGTAAGAATATTAAAAGTTTCTTCCCCATCTACCTTGATAAAAGGTCACTCATCCCATTAGATTTGAGGATGTAGCACTAAAAGACAGAAAAAGAAGAGAAGGGGAAAGTAAGATTTGGTGGAAGGAAGGTATTTAAGAAATCTGCTCCAATTAGCTATCAACCAAATAGCAAAATTTATTAGAATGATCCTACAGGGGAACAATGGCTTAATCCCTCCCAATTTTATTAGGGAAGACAGGATATATCCACATGAAAAGTAAATTAAAGGTTCCCAGAAATATTTTTAGAAAATAAATATTTTTAACTAACTAAAGATATAAGAATCTGGGCTAGAGAGAAGATGGTGAATATGGAAAAACATAAATAGATGCAGTTTTGAAGGGAGAATGAATAAGATTTAGTAGGTGTCAGAATAAAGAAGATAAGTCAAAGATTGCAATGACGTTTTATGCCTGGATAAGTTAGAATTTTAGTAATGTTAGTAAATCAAAAAGTTGAAATGGAAGCTGGTTTAGCAAGAGAAGAATTTGAGAAACAATTAAAATTAACCAAATGACAAAAGTGGACATTATTTCTTCTCTTTCCAAGTGATGCTAACAATACACCTATTTTTTTTTGGGGGGGGGGGGGTTGCCAGCTCTAAAACTTCAAATCCAAGAATGAAAAAAACTAATAATTAGCATATACATTTAACTGTGTTCCTGTATCTCAACCTTGTTGTTTCTTTTGAAGTCTTTCACTAAAACTTAATGAGCTGGTAAATACAGCATGTAATACAATCAAAAGCCCTCCTTAGAGAATAAAGAAGCAACTTCAGTTTGGGCAGGAACCTCCTCTCATTTCTAGAACTATATGGAGGTATTTTTTAAAAAGTATTTATTTTTATGTTCCATCAATAAGATCTTTACACACTTCTACATTGATAACCGAATGATTATTTGCCAAAAGAGCCAAATGTCCCAAATCAGTTTATAAGGGCACAAGTTTCAAATGTAGTTACCTACAGAGGAGCCTCCTTAAAACTGGTTCAATACCACAAGCCCAAAAACTAGATGACAACTCTGATGACTGCTTTGATACTGGTGAGAGAGTACTCAACAATATGAACTTAAATGAAAGGTCCAAAGGTAGTTTTGTATTAATACACTCCCAATAGTGCCTGGGGGGTTAGCACTTAGAGCATGTTGCTACTGATAAAAGAAAAACTTAGCACTCTATAAGTTTGAAGACAAAAAAAATGTGATTTCAAAAGTATATTTGAGGCTGGGCACAGTGGCTCATGCCTGTAATCCTAGCACTCTGGGAGGCCAAGGCGGGAGGATTGCTCAAGGTCAGGAGTTCAAAACCAGTCTGAGCAAAGGTGAGACCCCGTCTCTACTAAAAATAGAAAGAAATTAATTGGCCAACTAAA
>VBSM01000529.1:63775059-63864733 GCA_008086735.1 Cheirogaleus medius
AAAAAAAAACAAAAAGAGCATATGAAAAGGTATGTATTGAATTCTTAGACCCCTGAGAATAAGGTCATGGGATCGACTGACCTACACGCACACACGCACGCACGCACACAAGCACGCACGCATGCAGCCTCTGTGTGAGAAATACTAAACTGAAGGAAGAAGAGGTTATTTTCTCCAAAACAGTGTGCAAAACACAGGGCATTCAGGCAAATACTTAGAGAACACCTTGTGAATCAAGCTCTGTTGGAGACATTTTCCTGCCTTCCAAGAGTTTAGTCCAGGGGAAGGGAGAGATATGAATAGATAAAAGTATGATAAAATGTGTTAAAAGCTATAGTTGAAGTATGCATCTATAGCCCTGGAAAGAGAAAGAGTGCCTCATACAGCCCAAGTGCTTCAAGAGGCTTCAAATAACTCTTCTGGCTGCTGGTTCCTTTGACTAGTGACATGGCCACTAAGTGTTCAAGAAATGATAACTAATGTTAACATTGCCCTAAGAAACTTTATTAAGAAGTCCCAGGCAAAGAAAAGGTCAAAAGTAGCAAATAATAAGTATCAGGATTGCTTATTCATTGTGTTATGTTATTTATACTATTGTATCTTTCCAGAATTGTTTCACTTGGGTGTTTACAGAGCAATTGCAATACTTTTAGGAATGTGAAAGATAAGGAAAATGGAAAATAACTAGCATGATAAATGTTTCCTTCAAGAGTACATGAGCCAATTGGGGAAATACAGGATAGAACTAGTCAAATGCGGTTGACTGATGACAGAATGACAGAAATATTTAAAAAAATGGATATGAATAATAAATGTACATGATATGGTGTTTTTAAAATAAGTCTAACTTAAGTCTAAAAATAACATCTAAATTTGTGAGGAAAAGGTAATAATATTTTGGTTCAAAAATTCTGATATCTCAAGGAAAATGGTAAATGTATAAGCTTTCTAAACTTTACTTTTCTGAGTGCTCTTTCTTGCCCCCCTCTTCCCAGTTTGTAGGTTTGCCATGGTAGATAAAGGGTATCAAACAGACAAACACACACACACAAACACACACACACAAAACTAGGCATCTTATTGCTATAACAAAATGAAATGATGAAAAAAATGGTGCAAAGTGAAAAGAGAAAAAAACCAAAAGAGACAGGACACTATCATAGGACTAAAACATTCTTTCATTTGACACACACTTAGTCAACACCTTCTGATGCTGAGCACTGGGCTGGGTGTTTGGTACAGGAGACTTGAAAGCTGCAATCACAACTTCATAAGCAAGAATTAGGTCAGCAAACAGGAGAAACTGCAACTTCCATCACAAAAGCACACAGAGCTGCTAACTTGTGATAACACAAATCAGGGGAAGTGAAAGTAACTACACCATAAAACTAGTTAAGGAACAGAAAACAAAGAATATCTTCCAAATTACATGAACCCATCAATTGCACGGCAGTCATGCAACTAAAATTGCATGAAATAAATAAGAGCGATCACGACTCTTATGAATTATCTGTTTCACTGAACTATAGGAAATGCATGATCTTGGTTTTTATAAGCTTAATAAATAGCACCAATAAGACCAAAATATCAAAGAAAAAAAAGCATAGTATTTGAAGGCATAAAAACGAGATCTAGAATAGAATAAAAAGTTACCCATACAGTGGGCTAAATAAAAGCTAGAGACAGTGGAATGGAAAGAAAAAAAAAGAAAAAGAAAAGAACACAGAACACAGAAAAGAAGCCTGAGACTGGTACTATGTGAGAAAACAGGAGGGAGGCACATCAAAGCTGTTAGTAATTAAGAAAACCTACTCTTCTCCTAGATAACCAGGACTATGTGATGTTAGCTAAGTTTGAGGCTATCACATGACTAAGGACAATTTCAGCCTTATCAAACCAATCACTAAAAGCGTCTATGGAAGCCTGAAGTTTTGAAAAAAACAAAACAAGCTACCAGTGATTCTTAACCTTATTGGGGTCATAAATCCCTGTGAGAACAGGACAAAGGCTCTTGATCTTTGCCCCAGAAAAATGCACACACCAGTTTCAGTGATGGTACTTTGTCAGCAAATACACTAACAGCCCAGACTGCTGTTGCCTTTGGCTTGCGTGGTCCTTACCCTACTTGACAAGAGGACTGAACTTGTCTTTTTCCCCTACTGCAGTAGTCTCCAAAGTGGAGTCCTTTGACACAGTAGGTATGCAAGATCATTCACTGGTATGTGAGAAGAAAGGGTTAGGGCTTCTAAATACATCAACCTAGAAAAGAGAGAAGTTAAGATTTCCCAAACTTTAATACACAGATTATTATCCATCACACCTAAGCTGCCCTCCCTTGGTGAGAGCGTCAGATGCTCTTAGGTACGTGGGGCATCCTGGGGAACAGGGCAAGTTCCCCAAAGTTGGGGGCTGATGGCACCCCCACTGGCTTTCAGTATATTCCCACCACTTATGGTTTATGTGGACCTATTTAAGCACTGTGGATTATCTAGTTTTAGTGAAAATACACCTCACAAAATAGGCAAAGTACAGAAAGATTCTTGCAAAAAATTAGATTCATTTTAAAACTAATGTAAGCCTAAATTAACATCAAGAAAATGGAAGAGCTAACACTCTAATAAATTTTCCTGGCTATGAGTTAAAGATGAAAAGCAAATCTGATCTAGGAAGTTGGAGGAAAAAATGGATTTGTCAAGAAAACTATTTAAAATAAGGAGCATGGCTCTAAGTATATAGTACCCTAAGATATTAGCCAATGACACTATGAAGTCATATTATGAAGTTGCTGCATTTGGCAACTCATTTTAATATCCTTATCTAATCCCTTAAAATGTTTATCTTATTTTATAATATATATATGGTTTTGCATACAATATATAAATGAATATACATTCAGAGAGGGTGGGTGGATGTTCTTTTCACTGGTGTTTCAGGGCTCCAAGCATACCTTAAATGTGGTTGTTCTTTGTTATTTCAGCTGATAACACAAACTTCTTAGCTTTGAAGAAATTGAAGCTTATTCCCTTGGCTCCAACAAACAAATAAAAAATAATTTTGAGGGGTACCACTTTTCCTACCAGATCTGTTTAGGTACCATGTATTGGTGTACTTGCACTACAAATTTAAAAATACAGCCAGTCAGAAAGATAGTTACAACAATGTTAATTGCAGCTCTATTTGTAACTTTGTCCTGACTTTAAGATGTCTATAACATATTGTTGAATTTTTTTAAAGGTACAAAATAGATGTACTGAAATCCTACTTTTCAAAAAGTGTCAGCATTTATATATGTATGTAGATATTTTTAAAAGTATAGAAGTGCGTAAACCAGCCAAAACACACATACACACACACAGACACTCACTTCATTTTGGTAATCTCTGTGACATAATACTATAGGTAATCTTAATTTTCTTCAAGTTTTCCATATTTTCTTCATTTTGGGTGATGAACATGTCTACATCCTTGAGTCATGATTATGAGTTAAATAAGTTATTTCAAAAAGAAAGTGTCTAATATGCATCAGGTAATCAGTGCCCTTAGTGTGTGTATAATGGGTGGGGTGGAAGAGGTAAGTACAGAGACTACCAGTCAATATTTCTGCAATAACGATCACACTGGGCCCAGGATGAATGTCAGGGGCAATCCAGCAGATGGAAACTTGGGACCAGTATTAACTACTTCCACATCATTTTTTCACTCACTCCAATTCCTATTATGAAGTAATTTTCTCATGATCAATTAGTCTCACGAGAGAGAAAGAAAAAAAAAAGTTCAGTCAGATGAAGCTCTGGGGTAGTCAGACCACAATTAACGGAAGTTGGGGGCAGGGTCGAAGAGGCAAAGAAGAAAACTTTGGTTCCCTTCTCAGCATAGCTCTCAGAACATAAATGAAGTGGTCATTTTAACCCTAAGAAACACCCTGAAAGAAGGCCATAGGGGCTTTTCATTTTCCACTTTCTATTTCCATACAACCCCTAAAAGATGAACACGCTACATTTGCAGGAATTTCCCTAAAAACAACCATGCCACCAAGTTCCTATAAAAACATCTGTGATCACCATTTGGCTACCTCAGGCCACTAGGAAAGCAGAACTAGGGCTGCAAATTTTTTAAGTGCTTGTTCTGAACAAACCACATTCCTTTTGAAAACACTGAGGAATCAACTATCTGGGGCATGGATAAGCATTGGTTTCAACTTAAATCACCAGCTGCGTTAATCCCTAACAAGAGAGTCAGCCTGTCCTCTGAAGCCAGGCATTGATTTCTCCTCTCCTGCTATGAAAGTTCCAGATAGCATTTTCTTCCAATAGAAGGCTGTTTTGTCTACATTGAAAATCTGTTGTTTAGGGTAGCCACTTTCATCAGTTATCTCAGCTAGATCTTCTGGATCACCTGCTGCAGCTTTCACATCAATACTTGCTGCTTCACCTTGCACTTTGACATTACAGAGATGAGTTCTCTCCTTTAACTTCGTGAACAAACCTCTGCTAACTTCAAACTTTTCTTTTGCAGCTTCCTCACCTCTTTCAGCTTTCACAAAATTGAAGAGAATTAGGGCCTTGCTCTGGATTAGGCTTTGGCTGGAAAGAATGTTAGGGCTGGTTTGATCTTCTATCCAGATCACTCAAACTTTCCCCCTTCCTTTGCATTCACACCTTGGCTAACTGTTTGGCACAAGAGGCCTAGCTTTTGGCCCATCTCAGCCTTTGACATGCCCTTCTCTCTAAGCTTAATTTCTAGCTTTTGATTTAAAGTGAGAGACATGTGACTCTTCCTTTCACTTGAACCATCAGAGGCCACTGTAGGGTTATTCATTGGTCTAATCTCAATATTGTTGGTCTCAGGGAATAGGGAGGCCCAAGGAGAGTAAGAGAGACAAGGAAATAGCTGGTGGAGCAGTCAGAATACACATCACATTTATTGATCAAGTTCACTGTCTTATATGGGTGAGGTTCACGGCACCCAAAAACAATTACAATTGTAACATCAAAGATCACTGATCACATCACCATAACGGATATAATAAAACTGGAATATCATAAGAATTACCAACATGTGACACAGACACACAGGGTGAGCACATGCTGTTGGAAAAATGGTGCTGATAGGCTTGTTTGATGCAGGGTTGCCACGAACCTTCAATTTGTAAAAACCAATATCTGTGACGTGAAATAAAGTGAAGTGCAATAAAACAAAGTATACCTATAATTTTTCTGTGAACCCCTTAACATGTGATGCAAGAGCTCACCAAAGAGTAATTTATTTATTTAAAACTGACACATGGAACTTAATACTTAAGCCTTAGCTAAAGAGAACAGCCCATCTTCAGGGGAGAGTCCACTTTTAACTTTTAAAGCCACAAGAATTTTCTTTGGCCATTATTTTTACTTTGAAAACTGTAGCCATAAGAAGCTACCTCTTTTTCCACTAAGTTTTAAGAATTGTCTTCTTCTGGGTTTCACTTCACCAACAGAAACCTAACCAAAATGATCAGTTTGTAAATATGATCATTCCTGACTTTCAGTTCTGTGTTCTCTGCTACTCTGATCAAAATTTATCTCCCAACTCTTCTTACTTGCTACACTAAGGTATTTTATATTTACTACTTATTTCTAAAAACAACACTTTTGATATACTGCTCCTTGGGAGAAAAGAATGTGACTACCTCAAACACTTTATCAGCATTTACCATCTTTTTTTCTTTGTACAGGCAATTAAATAAAATTGGCATTATTTTGATGGCCTCTGTATGGGAGTAGTCAAAGAAAGAGGGGAAAATGTGCCTGTTTTTAAAGGGTCCTGGACACAGAACCTGGTTTATGGAAGGTTTGCTAAAGGAGAAAGGTGTGCCTGTGGAAAGTTCCCGGCAAGGACAATTTGACTTCTCTTCAGGGATGAACAGGAAGATAAGCTAAATCTCAAGAGACCTCTGACTCAATAAGAAGAAGTTATCGAGTTTCCCAAAATTTGTGCTGTTTTGGTTAGCACAACACAGAGGTGGTGAGCAGTTCCTCAATGTGAAGTCCACGTCCAACTTCTGGGGAGAACTATGAAGTTGGTTCCTTCTCCATAAAATATCAAAATCTGCATCCTGACATCCATGGACAACCTTTCCCATCTCTCTCTTAATAACTCTTTCTTCCATTCTCAATTGACAATGACACACGACCTTCTGTCTCCCACCAGTACTGTACAACCAGACATTTATATATATATTTCAAATCTGAACATCTTCAAAACTATTTGTGTGCACACCCAAGTGTATGTCCTTTAACAATGGGAGCTTGCACGAAAGTTATGTTTTCTAATTCAAAATTTTTCCAAGTCTAAAAAATATATTCCCACTTGCCGGGAGTTAAATACTTCATCGGGGCAGTCACCAAAAATTAGGTAAATTCTCCTCTTGAATTCTGGCTTTCCTTGCTAGCTTTCAGTTCATTTATACTATTGAGAGCACCATGCAGGGAAAGCAAGAAGGTCTTAATACTATTTTAAGACAGTTTAACAGCCCACCACTATATTTGTTTTGAGAGCAGAGGAGGGGGCAGCCACGCTGTTCGTACTCACCACCTCGGCCCAACTGTGCTCTGGAGCTGGAGCTCTGACCACGCAGGAGGGGCCCTTGGCAGCGCCACCCGGCTGAACTATGCGCCCTTTCATAAAGGCAGAGGAACTGGGGTTAACCGCACTCTAACCCGCCCACCTGAGGAAAAGGCCTGTTTGTTCCGGAAGGCAAAGCCCATACTTATTTAACTGCAAGCAGTTAATACAAGAAATCCTAAGGCACCAAGAAAACTCTAGCCTAGAACAGTAAAGCCATCGACTTTATGAGGATTTCTCCAGAGTCCGGTATCCCGAAAGATGCAGCCCAGGCGCCTCACCTGACAGTTAACCTAAAAACACCTGATCCTCTCTCTGGGTTCCTTGACTGAGGAAAACGGTAAGGCTGCCGAGCCATGCCTCCTCCTCAGAACTTTCCACGGCTCTCGGGATTCGGAGCAGGAAAAACCATTCACCGCACATTCATTTCAACCTCGCCGGAACGCGTCCCCAGAAGCTGGAGCCCTTCTAGGCGGGGTCCGGTTGTCTTACCCTTCCTGCCAGCCGCCCGGTGCGCGCAGATCCCGGCCGAGAGCAGGCGCGGCGGGCCCGGGGGCGACGGCTGAAAGGCGGCTCTTTGCGCGCCCGGCAGGATGCGGCGCGTGGCCAGGCGGCCCGCCCCGCCCCGTCCCGCCCCCCACCTGGGAGGGGTGCTGCTCAACTCGCTGCTCCGGGGCATTTGGCCACGTGTCAGCGTGCAGCGCCTCCAGCCGCAGGAGACGATTGGGGGCGCAGTGGCGGCGGATGGAGCCGCGGTGGGGCGCGAGCGTGCCGGAGGAGGAGAGCAGTCCGGACACGGGCGGCGGAGGGGCTCCCGGGCTGGGACGGTGGAATGGAGGGGAGGGAAGGGGCGAGCCGCGGGGCGCCTTGGGGCCCTGACCTGTGGGGGGCCTCCAGGACAAGCCTGAGGCGCGGTTCCACACCAGCACGTCCAGCGCCTCCACGCCGCGAGGCACGGCGCAGCCCGGAGCGGCCGAGGGTGGGACTGCAGCACCTGTCTGGGTCCCGGGCGCCGGGCCGCGGCTGCCGCCCTTTCGTCCCAGGTGCCCACTGCTGCCGCCCGGCCCGCTGCGGCTCCGGACTGTCCCCCGGGAGGCAGGGCTGGGGACAAGCGCCTTAAAAAGGGAACCGGGCGGTGGAGTGGTGCGGCCAGGCGACCCGCGCTCCCTGCACAGCGCCCCCGGGCGGCCAGACCTGGCACTCCCGGCCCTCCGCCGCTCCTACCTTTCTTCAGGCCTCTGCTGATTTCTCCGGTCTTTCCTTCAGTCTTCCAGGCATTCCTTTCTTGTTTCCGCAACCTTTCATTTGTCCATTTCTTTAGTCATTTGTGTTGGAGGGGTTCGGGAAACAGTCACCGAGCGCCAAGCGAAGCGTGGGGTACTGTGTGCACCGGGAGGAGAACGACAAGGTCTTTTTCCTCTAGCACTTCACGTCGAACCGACACGTTCATTCACGCTGGCGTCTCTTTATCCTGAAGTGCACGATCGCGAAAGCCAGTGGCAAGGGTCATGTTTCAGAGATGTTAAAAGCGCGACGAGCGCGCGAGGAAAAGGAAAACGAGTCGCCCTGCGCCCGCGTTGCGAGCTCCAGGGGCTCCGGTGTTGGGGTGAGTGGCCGCGCGGCGGCGGCGGCGCAGAGGGAGGGCGCAGACCCGCGTCTGCCCGAGCAGCTGGGCTTGGTACACCCGAGCGCCCTGCCCGCCGCCGCTGCTCTTCCCTGTCGGTGCGCGAAAGCCGCCTGTGGGAAACGGGACGAGACAATCTGTCGCCGTTCATGAATCTTAGAGATGAAAGTCGCGGGCACATGCAGTGTCCGACTGAGCGATGTTGACTTGACAATTTGGATACGGCCGACAGCCTCTTCCCAAGAGTCTCACAAGGTAGCAGCAGCAAAAGTCCTGCGTTCCAGGCTCTTTGGATCAGCAAGTGCTTAAAAACTCTTTTAGCTACGGCAAAGAATATTCTGCAAGATAATTATTTTAATATGCGTCTCCAGGTAAAAGCAGTTTGGACAGAACGATGTATATAAAAGCATACATAATTGACCCTTTTTAAAAAGTCACTTCCAAAGGGTTACTAGGCAAAAGTGCCTTATCTTTGAGCCCCTTGCATCAGCGGTCACTGGGTACGACAGGCTTCAATGATTTCATCTGTGTAGTCACAGTCCTTGCAGGTGGGTGGAACAGTGCTGTGGTTAGGTTCTTTTTTATAAGAAAAGAAGAAGAAATGTTACAGTTCTGTTCTTGTGGGGAGGATGTGGACTCCGGTGAAGAAGGGAGACTGTGGCTTGCCTGGAGAGTGTTTAGGTATATTTTAAGAAATGTTATGTACTTGTTATGCTAAAGAGTTTATTGATGCCCATGGGATCTGTAGTGATCCCTCTTTCATTTTAATATTAGTGATTTGTATCCTCTCTCTTTTTTCTTAGTTAGCTTGGCTAGTGGCTTATTAATTTTATTGATCTTTTCAAAGAACCAGCTTCTGGTTTTGTTGATTTTCTCTATTGATTTCCTGTTTTCAATTTCATTGATTTCTGCTGTGATTTTCATTTCTTTTTTTCTGCTTACTTTGGATTTAATTTGCTTTCCTTTTTCCATTTTTCCAAGGTGGAAGCTTAGAGGATTTTTAGATCTTTCTTCTTTTCTAATATATGCATTCAATGCTATAAAGTTCCCACTAGGCACTGTTTTTACTGAATTCCACAATTTTGATCAGTTATAATTTCATTTTCTTAGTTCAAAATAATTTTTAATCTCCCTTGAGATTTCTTCTTTGACTCACGTGTTATTTAGATTTTATTGTTTTTCCCACCATTTAAAAATATAAAAACCATTCTTAGCTCAAGGGTCATACAAAAATAGGTGGCAGGCTAGATTTGGCCCATAGGCTATAGTTTGCCAACCCCTGTTTTAAAAGTCTGTTCTTCCCTTTTATTTTATGGTGACATAATAAATTCCTAAATACACATATTTGAGTATATTTCTGGGCTCTATATTCTATTCATTGGTCTTTTTGTCTGTTCTTCTGTTAACATATTAATATCATTTACATTTTTTATTCTATGACTTTGTAGTGTGGCTTAATATTGGGTAAGGTGACTCTCTCCTTTTTGTACTTCCCTTTCACATTTGATTTGGCTATTCATGGAACTTTTTCCTCATATGAATTTTAGAATTAATTTTTTGAACTTCAAAAAAAGCACTTGGAAATTTTGTAGCTATTAGATTGAATGTGTAGATTAAAGAGAATTAAATCACTACTGTGTTAAGTTACCCCCATTCATAAATATATTATCTCTGCAATTATTCATATATGCTTTTTATATGTTATAAGGGACATTTTCTCTGGGAAGGTGTTGTGCTTTCTGACTTAAGATAATTGCAGAATAATTTATAATTTTCTTTCTACTGTGAATGTTATTTTATTTCTGTTGTATTTTCTAGATGACTATCAGTAGTGGAGAGAAAGCATAGAGAGTTTTAAAACTGATATTAGCATTCAACAACCTTGTTAAATCTTCTAAGTTTTGAGAATTTGTTGATTCTGTTAGACTTTCTATGTAGATCATCATATCTGCAAATAATGAGAGTTTTATCTTTTTTTCTTCTAATCCACACATTTCTCTATTTGTATGTACTAATTTAATTTGAAAATGGTGTTCTGCGACAAAAGAGATTAAAACTCAATATGTATTCAATATTTTAAAGCTTTATTAATTAAAAAGAAAAGGGCATCTGAATTGTTTAAAGAAAATACGGCATTGTTAAATCAAAGTCTATCTACAAATGATTTTTAACACACAACACAAATCCTAAAATATCCAAGTTGACTCTATAAACCCACTTACTTGGAGTTTCTTTCTTGACTAATGTGGTTTCTCTCTTGACTAACAGAAGGCCAGTCTGAATCCTGAGCACTATAGACAGTTTCTTATTTGTAGCCCTCAACAAAGGGATTTATCTGTTCCTGTGCAGCTCTAGGCCATGCAGCCACCACAAACCACTTGCATCACAATCACCTTGTGTGCCTACTAAAAATGCAGATTCCTGGCCTCCACCTGGGACTTAACAAATAAGAATCTCTGCTTAGGCTTTGGTAAAGTACTCAAAAAAAAAAAAAAAAGAAGAAGAAAAAGAAGAATCTCTGCTGGGATTACTTGAATATCCATGATTTTAGCAAGATTCCTGAGTGATTCATATGCCCACAAGCTTGAAAATCATTGTAGTGGAAAGAGAGGACAAAGAACCTGACCTCTGGGGAAAGGTAGGTATCACCAACAAAAGTCCTGATCTCCTGGGCTAGGGAGATTAGAAGCCCAGGAGGAAATGATGACTTCCATTCTCTGTTCCTTCTTACAACTACCTTGACATTCTCTATGATACATACATACATGTAAGTAGAACTCTAAAATGACTGGCCTACAATTTATCTGCCTACCCAGATCAAGCCATTGTACTGGTTTGGGGACAGTTCAAAAAAGTTAGTGCTGTTTCTTTCAGGAAATAGTAGAACTATTCTCTCATAGGCATCAATACTAAAAATTAGGGCTTGGAATTTATTAAGTACGCCTGTCACAATAAGAAAGCTTGGAGAATCAGGAGACACAAAGGCGCCAAGTCACTGGCTGTAATTCCACTGAAGAAACATAATGACGTCAGAGCAAAGCAAAACTCCAGGCTTAAAACTGGGTAAGTGGTTTTATGTTTCCACTGAAGTATTATTGTTATTCTAAAAATCTCACAAAGAGTAAAGAAAAGGATTTAGCAGATAAACATGATTTCAAAATTCACACTGGATTCTAGTAAATTCTATAAATGATAGTGATACAAATACTAAAAGTAAGCCCCCCAAAATACTCACCTAAACATTTAGATTTTTCATTTTTTAAAAGCCATAGGTACTACAAAAATAGCTTATACCTATCATAAAACCTCACATTTTAACACCTGGAGTCATTATTATGATTGTCACTATGATTAAATAGTAAGATTTCAGTGTCTCAAGGCTATCTTCATTTAGCCTTTAAAACAATCAGAAATTTAAAAGTCAATTTCCTCTAAAAAAAAAAAAAGTGCTTTGAGAAGAACTTTATTCATTGAATTTATTTCTATTTGAATAAATAAGATACAAAACAAATATTCATGCTGTGAAAATCCCTGCAGTTATCAATCAGCAGTCTACAAGTAGAGACAACTTTTGTGTCTTTTTAAGGCACACATTTCTCACTTATTTTTAAATTTTGAGCATACTTGTTTTCTAGAATATTTTTAATGTGAGTTGTAGAAACTTGTTCCATGAAACCACAGCTCCTTACCCCAGAACACTTTGCTATGAGACCGGATGTGGCTATGAATGGCACAGTGCATCGTAAGTTTCACATGCTGTTCAAGTACTCATAAAATAATCATTGTTGGATCAAATATGCTTTTGGTATGTCCTTTAATTTTCATACATGTATAAGATACTCTTTCAACTTTGTACTTAACACTGAAGGAAGAGAGAAAACTTGTAAATTAATATTTAAAAACCTGATCCTCTTCAGAACTAAAAGCAGAATCAAATAACAGTTGTCTTTCAGAACCAAATACAGTCATGTGCCACAGAGGGACGTTTCAGTCAGTGATGACAGTGGTCCTATAAGATTCTAATACCATATTTTTACTGTACCTTTTCCATGTTTTGATACACAAATACTACTGTGTTACAACAGCCTACAGTATTCATTACAGTAACATGCTGTACAGGTTTGTGGCCTAGGAACAATAGGCTATCTCATATTAGTTTAGGTGTGCAGTAGGCTATAGCATCTAGGTTTGAGTTAACTATACTCTATGATGTTCACACAACTATGAAATCACCTAACAACACATTTCTCAGAACATATCTCTCTCATTAAGCAGTGCATAACTGTATTGCACTGTTAGCTGGTGATGGTTGTTTCTTACTCTGCCTTTTAAAAGAAAATTTTACAGTGATTCCTGGCTATACAGTAAATATCCCCACTCCCTCAGGGATAGACCACAGAGAGTGGTCCAGGCCAGGGTCACTGAGTTACCAGAACTCACTGTCAGACCAGGGATTGTTTTCCACTGATGACACAATCCACACAGTCAGAATAGCTGGAAACAAGACTATAAGAGCTAAAGAGAGGCATAGAGAACAGATTCTAAAGCTATGGCAAAATACAAGAAAGAATAATAATCCAACAGCTTCCTTTATCAGTTAGTTTTTTTAAAAACAAGTCCAGTATAAACATGCAAAGACATTAAATATTGCTTTTAAAAATATAAACATAGTTCTCAGTGAATTTTAGCTATCAATTCACTCAAAACAATAGTCTTCAAGCATACTACACCTGATCTCAAAATATTCATGTAGTTTTCCAACTCAGTTATACATTATATTTTCCTCTAAAGCATAGATAAACCTGACAGTTATTTTTTACAACAGCAGAATAAAGATACTGGAGGGTCATCTTCTAATCTGTATTTTCCAGAGTTAGGCAGATCTTTACACTCTGCTATAAATGTACGAAGTTCAGTCTCTGGGAAGCCATCTTGTTGGTAATGCTACATAAAAGAAGTTTTAAAACTCTCATTAATAAGCCCCTTGAAAACAATTTATTACAAATTCAAAATGGATCATTTAGCAAGGGAGGGGATTTTTCTAGAGGAATAGTTTAGTCACTTCCAAGTACTTGCAAGAAGATGTAATCTTTAGAGTCACTCTCAAGTTTGGCTGAAGTGGGCCTAGCATTCTGTACTTGCCCTCTTTAGCTCTCTTTTCTGGGTCTACTTTAGCCCAAAATGCGTATGTTGAGTCTGAGTGTGAGTCGTACTTCCAGGGAGAAGTCAGCCCCATCCCAAGTCTTAGAACCTCTGTCAGGACTCCGCCCTGCAGGCCCATGCCTGCCAGGCCAGTGTGAAGCAAGCATCCAGATGGAACCTGGTTCAGGCCACAAGAAGCACAACTGACAGGGATTAACAGGGTATTGGTGAGTGCCGGGGGGTGGACATCCTAGGCTTTCCTGGGAGACCTCAGCATAGCCTTAGATGCTCCTGAGTGAACTCAGGTGTCTGGACAAAGATCTGAATGCTATAAGGGATTTCCAACCTGTATACCCTTTTGGAGTTACTCTTCTAGGCATATGGATTTGTTTAATATATATCAATTTGGGGTCTAAGATCGCTAGGACATGCCCTGACCAAAAAGAATCAGAA
This sequence comes from Cheirogaleus medius, assembly GCA_008086735.1. NCBI lineage: Eukaryota > Metazoa > Chordata > Mammalia > Primates > Cheirogaleidae > Cheirogaleus > Cheirogaleus medius. The sequence continues at coordinate 63,788,882 of VBSM01000529.1, forward strand.
ATAACTTAGCTTGCCCATTGGGCAAGTGTTCTAAGCCCAAGAAAAGAGATTAGCAACCTAAAATATGAGTCTCAGGTGGTATCATCAAGAGTTGAAAACCCACATTACTCTTACAGATTTCCAATGTCACCCTTGAATAACACATTCAGTTCCCTGCCTGCAGAGTTGAAGGTAGTGAACTTTTAGAGCACCACTGGGAGGGATTTGGACAGTTAAAACTACATTCTTTCTTTCCCAGTTGCTTTGGTGACCCTAAACATACATCTGTCTTCTATTGAAGAGAGCAAGGAAGATATTCAGTCTATTTAGTCCCTGAAATCTTGTTCAGTAAGAATGAAGTCAAAGCCCTGGCTTCATGAGCAAGGTATTCGTAATTATCAACTCCAAACCAAGGTATTCTTTTTATCCCTGGGAGCAATTACATGGCATCATGTTTCATTACCCCCCTCGAACCCAGAAAGAAAAGTCCCCACGTATAAATGTCAATGTCAATAGTACACCTAACAGAATAAGGTTTTTAGAAATTTAAATATATAAGATTGTTTATTCTGCCTTTCCATATTTCAAAGGGCTTAAACTGATTTTTAAAATATCTCATATGAATAACAATAGCTTTTCAAATCAGGTTTCTGACTACATAAAGCACACATGGCTAGTACAGGGCCCATCAGGCCCTCTGCTGTTCAGGAGGCCAGGCTCTGGGCAGGTGCCATGCAGGCCTTGCAAAGAGTGACAGGTTCAGTGACAGCACACTCCAAAGGAAGGGGATAATTTTTCTTTATGAAAATTGGATTTTTAAAGTTCCCCACAAAATGTTGGCTTTCTGAAATTCCATCTGTTTTATTTACCCAATGTCTACTGGCTGTTATAATTCTAATAAAAGGTTAGACAGCTTGCTTGAAACAGCACAATTACTTACACAAAAGCCTTTCAACATTCTAAAAGTTTTATTTTCTCTTCCATTTCTGTTTCTCAGTCTCTAAAATCGAGGTCTTTTTCTCTATCCTGAAGAAATTAGCATCTTATCAACTTCCCCCGCCCCCTTAGCTACTAAATTTTACTGCTACTATACAAGTTCTAAAAGAATGCTGCCACATATGGCTCTTGATAAACCTACCTTAATTGTTTCATATGTATCAGTGATCAGTGCAATGAAAAGACTTAAAATCATATATATAAAGAGGCTGATGAATGAGTAGAGGTAAATTCTGCTAAACAGCCAGACCAAGTAGCTTTTCTGCTGCATTTTTGCAAATGTGGCGAACATATCATCTCCATTTATTAGAGAGAAAAGGCATTCAGAGACCGTGTTCAGAGAACGGAACTGGAAAAAGAAAAGAAAAGTTTATTTTATTCCATATTTCTTCCTATTGGAGACCATAATAACATATTAGACATAATGGGACCAGATAGCCCCAGTTACCCTTTCAAACAAATAACCTGAGGTAACCACACACATTTGCTTTGTGATGCATATAACATGTATAAGCCTACTGTTTTTTTCCTGGAACAAGCATCTCTCTCTTAGTGCTCCTCTTAGTTGGAGCAACCTGAATCAAATGCAGAAGGGGCTGGTCTGCAGCCTCTGCTTTTCTGAGTCAAGCCTTACCCCTCCCCTTTACCTCCACAGAAAGACAACCTTGAAATGCTTCTGCAGAAATACCCAGGACCCAACCATGCATTCTCATAATCCCATTTTAAGGTTCATTCCATTTAAGATAGCAGCATAATAGTCAAGACTACAGTAACTCTGGTAACAAAATATTCAAATATTTTTATTAATACAAGTTTCTTCCTATACTACTTTTTTAATAAAGTCAAATTTTGAGAAGGCTTACCTAAATAGCCTATTCTATTAATATAGATAGATAGATAGATAGATATTGATGAATCAAACTGATTAAACTTGGCTTCCCTGGTGGTAAAAGGGACATAATTATCTGAGATAGTACAAAAAAGAATTTGAGGCAGTTGGGTGAATCAATTATTCTCTCAAGTTGGTCACACCTTACCAGTCCATAAATATGGCAATAGATATGCTACCTTCATTTTAAGGTTAAATCACAAAATAAAAGGAGTTCATTTAAAAAAGGGTGACAAGCCACTGGCACTATGTTAAGAGCTTAATAGTGATAGGAAAAGAGTTATTTCTCAGTACCTTATCATGGTAGGGCCCCAGCACAATCCATCCACAGAAGCAATAGCCCAAGTAAATCATAGCTGCACAGCAACAGAACCTGATGACATTGGGCAGTGCTGCCTGAAGGGTCAAAATAAGGAGCTGGGAAAGTAAGAGAGGTCATTAGAATCCCTTGTCCTTCAGCTAACACAGTGCAACAACTTTGAGAGAAATACCAACAGCACGGAGATCCCTGGAATTCCTTACATTGTACTTCTCAAAGAATCCGAGATAGCGGATGACTCCAAGCCACACAAGCATAGTAGATGTCCCCAGAAGTATGCTACAGACATCATAACTTGTTAGACTCTAAGACAGAGTAGAAAAAAATATAATCAGATTAATATAGCAGAAATTAATTTGGGAAAGATGTATTTATTGAGGTAGCTATGAGTCAGGCACTGTTCTAGGTGCTAAGAATAAAGGAGTGAACAAACAAAATTCTCTGCCTTCATGAAGCTTACATTGTAGTGAAGGGGGGTTGTGGAGAGATTTAATAGAACTTTTGGTACATTAACTGATGGCAATTGCTGAGGAGAAAATTCAGGGGAAGGGATAAGGAATGGTGTGGGTTTGTAATTTTAAATAATGTGATCAGGGAAAGTCTCACTGAAAAGGTGGCATTTGAGCAAAGATCTGAAGGGAGTGAGGGAGAGAGTCAAGCAAAAATCTAAGGGAGGATCCTTCCAGGCACAGGGACCAGCAACTGCAAAGGCCCTGAGGCAGAAGGGTGTCTGGCAAGTTAGTGAGTCTGGCTAGAGTGAGCAATGGAAAGAGTATACAGTAGAGATGAGGCAGCAGGTAGTATAGGACCCCAGGCACTTAACAACTTTGTCTTTTACTCCGACCAATTTGGGGAGATTTGAGATTCCTTAACAGGAGTGACATGATCAAATGTTGGCTGCTGTGATTGAGAGCAGATTGCTGGAGGAGTGAGGAGACTATTACAATAATATAGCTGAGAGATGGTGGCTTGAACCAGGCTGGTAATAGTAGAGGTGATGTGGTGGTTTTAGAAGGTAGATCAACAAGATTTGCTCTTGGATTAGCTGTGGGAGAGAGGGAGAGGGGATTAATGAAAGAGATGAGTCTATGATGAATCCATGATTTTTATGTCTTGAGCAAGTGAAGAGAGTTGCTATTAACCAAAATTAGGGAGGGTTTGGACTGTGGAGGTGGGGTTTTTAGAAGTTCTGTTAAGTATGTTAAATTTGAGAGGAAAAGTATATATCCAAGTGGAGATGTAGAATAGACAGTTGAATATTTGAGTCTGGAGTTCAGAGAAGAATTTCAAACTAGAGATACAGATTTGGGGATCATTGGCAAATAGGTACTATTTAAAGCTGTGCGACAGGATGAGATACCAAGGCAAGGGCAGAAAAGAGAAGATGTTCAAGTACTGTGTCTTGAAGCATTGCCACCTTGGCGAGATGAGAAGGAACCAGCAAAGGAAAGTCAGAAGACCAGACAGTGACTTAGGTGGAAAACCTGGTAAGTGACAGCCCAATGAAAAAGTGTGACAACAAAGAGGGAGTACTATGCAGTGTTAAAAGCTGCTGGTAGGTCAAGATGAGAGTAAATAATTGATGATTAGACTCATCAGCTTGGGAGGACATTGGAAAGAACACTTTTTGTGGAGTGGCAGGGCAGCCTGATTGGAACCGACATAAAAAGAATGGTAGGAACAGAATCAGAGTTAACAAGGTTACTCTTTTGAGGTCTTTTGCTAAATAAAAGGGAGCAGAGAAATTGGGGTTAGTAAGTAGCTAGTGGAAGAAATGGGTTTGACATGTTATCTTTCGAAAAAGGGGCAAACACATGCTAATGGGAATGACCTGGTAGAGGGGGGGAAATTGATAACACCAGAGAAGGAAGAGTAGTGGGGCCATGCCTTTGAATAAGCAAGTGGGGATGGCATCTGGCAGGCAGGTGGAGGGGCTGGCCCTGGAGAGTGGCTGAAACAGTATGTCCACAGTAACAGAGAAATAGCAGAGTATGTGGGCACTGATTTGGGGAGGTGGATAAATGAAGTGGGAGTTTGTGGAAATTCCTTTTTCTATTGTTTTTGTGAAATATAGGAGGCAAAGTCATTAGCTTAGAGAGATAATGTGGCAAGGGTGTGAAAGGTGTCAGAAGAGAAGAAAACATGAAATGATCATGTATGAAATTGCGAGACCTCAAAAAATGTAGAAAGATTATTGGACCCCATTGAGGTTAATGATAGTTGAATTTGATAAAACTAAAGATTTGCTACAAATCTCCCCTTACGCCTCTTCTTCTGTTTTTTGTTTCTTTTTTGTTCCTAAAGTTAAATATCTATTCCAATAATATATACTACACCACATATAATGGCAGCTGCTGAGTGTTGACCTAGACCCATTCTCTCTCCTTCCTAGGCACTTGCCTGGGCTATATTCCCTGGCTCCTTTTGCAGGTAAGGATTGACTAAATTCTCTCTAGTGGGATGTGAACCCAAACAAAGTCTGCCAGTCTTGCTGTAAGTCTGTGGTAGAGCTTTCACCATACCACGTTTTTGCTTCCCATAAGCTGCAACCTGTTTGTGAGGTGATCCAGTGCCAACCATGCAGTCAGGCTGAGCCCTCAAGAGCTGGCACAGAAACAAAATGGGAGGAACCTGGGTCCCTGAATGACTGTGTGGAGCTGCGCTACTCACCAACTTGTAAAACTCTCCCTGACTATTACATAATAAAGAAAGAAGCTCCTATTTTATCTGAGACATTGCATTTGGGATCTCTGCCCAGGCTTATAACCAACTCCCAAATGACTCAGAATCAGTTGCATGAAGACTAGGAAAATATAAGTGTGAGCAAGATTCCTTTGAACAATATTAGTATTTTTAATTTGGTTTTTGTTTTGGTGGGAGAGTTGATTTCTCTGCTAGGTTAGTCTTAAAATGGATAACTCTGTAGCACATCAATTGGAAAAGTAAGAAAATGGGAACATTCTCATTTTGAATGGACAGAGGAAACAAATGCAAGCACTCACAGAATAGTACCTTGACCTCACTTTCCCCTTCAGCCTCACTCACTTTTTGTGAAGATTTTAGCATTTCTTGTAAGATTGTTTTTAAGAACTCTTACCTTAGTTACCTTGGTGTGTGTATGAATTTTGATGTGTGTAAGAATTCACAGGCCCCACCTGAAGAGTTTGAATTCAGTAGGTCTAACATGGGGCATTTTCACCAGGCACCCAAATGATCCCGATGCAGTAGTTTGTGGATCTCACTATGAAAAACTCTGCCTAAGAGACTTCCTGACTAGATTTAAGAAAATTATTATTATTGATTTCAAGTTTGCTTGCTGTAAGGTTTGGAAGAAATCATTTACTCTGAAAATTCTCACATTCTGGAAAAATACATTACCATTAATCCAAATCTGATACTAACAGTAGCATGATTAGGAAAAAAGATTACCTTTGCTTGGATTTCCATTTTTAGAATTGATCCAATGATTGTCAATATGTCACTAATAATAATCATAATGTACCATCCATTGACAAATTCCATTTGATCAGAAACAGAAACTTCCTTCTTATAATGGAGGAGGAAAAAATTGACAAATTCCTTTAGGGAAAAGAGGAGAGGCACAGTGAATTTCTCTGTCAATCAAAATATCAGTAGCATTCCTAGAAAGCAACTACCCTACCTGCTGAAGCTGAAGTCCTCTAATCACAGATCTAACACAGAGGATTAACGAAGCTAAGCAAGTCAGAATGACAAAGGCATCAAAGATCATCATGTAATGAGTGTTCTTCTGAACTGAAAGCAAAAAAGATTATATAGTGCTTATGTAGTGGGAAACAAATATGGTAACATCTACTTCTTTTTAGAATAATTTAGATAATTGAAGCATTCTTTCCAGTAAGACAACAAAGAAAAAAGAAGCCTCAATAAGCATTCTTCCAATTAGTATTTAAACCAGGTTATAAGTACTTTTAAAAACACCACAACCAATCCAAGATCTTTAATTATTAGCTCATGGTCTTTTGTTCGTAATACAATTAGCCTCCCTGCATATTCTATTAAAACATACTTAACTAGGTATAAAGCATTTATTAAGCACCCACTATGTGCCAGACATTTTCCTAGATGCTGGGATACAGTGGTGAACAAGACAGACAAGATCTCTGATCTGTGGAACTTCTACTCTGCTGCATTGAGACAAGCAAAGAAGTAAATAAGCACAGGAATAAAATGCTTTCAGGTAGTGGTAAGTGATATAAAGAAAATAAATCATAATAGATAACAAGTATTGAACACATTTCTTTCCAGGCATGGCTCGAAGCACTTTGTATGTATCATCTCATTTGATCCTGACAGCAACCCCAATGAGGTGGGCATGATTATCTCTACTTTGCAGGTGAGAAACTGAAGCACACAGGTCACATTATTTGCCCAAGGTTACAGGGCCAGTAGGTGGCAGACTCAGGATTCAAACCTTTGCAGTCTGTTTCCAGCTCCCATCAGTCTATATCAGTGGTTCTTGGCATTCCTTGGAAACTTGTTAGAAATGCACATTCTCAGGTCCTACCCAGACCCACTGGATCAGAAACTCTGTGTTTTCACAAGCCCTCCAGATGATGCTAAAATTTGAGAACCACTGCTCTATCCGAGGGAGGTTAGTGTGGGGGAATGTGAGAGAAGAGAGTTCGTTTATATTGTATGGTAAAGGGAGAAGTAGGTTTTAGATGAAACCTGAGTGATGAGAAAGAGCCACCCTTACAGAGATTCTGGAGAATCGAAAGTACAAAGTCCTAGCCAGCACGAGTGGAGCCAATAAAGAGAGGTGGGCAGAGGTGTCAGCCCTCACATGCTCTGCTACAGAGCTTGTCTCTATTTCTCGAGTTAGACTGCTCTATACTGGTGAAAAGACGAAGGACTGAAGACTAGTTCTGTGATGAAGCATCCCATTAATGTTTGCCAAGGGGCATCAAATTGCTATACAAATTTCTAAATATACTTCAGAAAAACTTAAAAACCAAGAAACAAATATTTGAGACAAAGCTTATGTGCCAGGCACTTTTATATCCTCTCATTTTTTTTTTATTCTAAAGTTGTGGAGAAGCATTATAAAGTTTACAGATGACAAAAGAGGTTTGTGTTTCAAATAAGCTTGTGATTGAAATGACAGTTTATAATTTAAGAGCTTCATGTTTTTGAAGTTACCTATTAGGGAAAAGAATTCTACAATGATGAATTTCACTTTATTTTTACTATCTTGTTATTACTTCTGAACTTGGCAAATCAATCAATAGGCAACCCTAAAACAGTGATTATCCAAGGACAGTCTGAATAAGGGCTGTCTATACATTCCTAAGCCCCTCAGACCTGCTGACTGTCTTGCATGGAGTTGGGGAAACTGCATCTTAACAGGTATCCAGTAAGATTCTTTTGCTCACAAGAATCTGAGAACCCTTGACCTAATCATTAAGTCCAGCACAACATATCATTATGTTACTTATGAGGGACCAGAAAATGAGATAGATATTAATAAATTCTTTCTAGGCAATTTTCTCTAGTTCAGCTTCAAAATTCTTAACAGTCTTCAGTCTATACCTGAATTCTTGTCCATATTTCTAAGAATAGACCTTTTCTTCCTCTAATCTTCTTTAAACATTTTTTTTAAAGAAGGGTCTCATTGTGTTGCCCAGGCTAGAATGCAGTGGCTATTCATAGGCATGATCATGATGCACTGAAGTATCAAACTCCTGGGCTCAAGCGATCCTCCTGCCTCAGCCTCCCAAGTAGATAAAACCACAGGTGTGTGCCAATATGCCCAGCTCCTAGTCTACTTTTTAACCTGGATAGAAGGCAATTATAATGTGTGGGATGCTTTAGGATCAAATTCTCCCTGACATCTCCCTGGCTGTATGACCACAGGTACCAAGTATCACTTCTTAGTCTTAGTTTCTTCATCTGTGAAAATAAGGGTTCTAACTATCTCAAGGATATTTTAAAATATCTCAAGGATATTTTAAAATGAGGAAAATGAAGGTGGAAGTACCTAGGCAGCATGCATTCGATTAAGAATTGGTTTGACTCTACACATGTAGAGTCTTGGTGGGGAACCATAAGTATGTTCTTGGTGAGGAGTGGGCAGGTAAGGCTACCTGAAGAAGCTAAGGAAGGCCATTTCAGCTTTGAGTGACTTAGGTATTGCCTGAAAATCAGATATCTGCCAAGAGTTCATCTGCTTAGAGAGAATTAGGGACTTGGAAATGGTCCAATCTTTTATTTGATGTTCCACCTATCCAAGAGGCAGTAATTTAATAACCATTTTACATTATTTAGTAACCATTCTGAAAACCAGTAAAGCTCATCACTTACTTGATCCAGATACATGCCAGTCTTTACATTCTCTGATGGAAATGTCATTATCTAAACTTATTTTAATTCTTCCACTGTGGGCCTTGTTGTCAAATGTTATCTGTGAAGACAGGAAAAGGGTCAAAAACATACCTATAGTTTTTGAAGCCAAGATACCTCTATGCACTAAATAGGAAACAATTCTTTCAAGGGTACAGGAAACCCATATTGTCATCTCAAACCTGTTGTTAACTCTGTTCAGCCTTGGGAAGTTCCCATTATTTCTCTGTGAAATTATAAAATTAAACTAGATCTTCCATTATTTCTGCCTTAAGACTTTTCTCATTTTTATTCTGGGCCTAGATTTCTCAGTCACTTTAGCATAATGCATATTACAAAGCATTTGGTGACAGAGAGCCAACAGACATGCCTTGCCTTGAGGACAGCCACTTCAGGACACCAGGTGCCAAGCAGGACAAAGCTATGCCAGAACACCTTTCATAGTTCTTCTACTGTCTTCTGCTCCAGTTCCCATCCCTGTCCCCATGGCAGGACAGGGATGGCAAGGCAAGAAAATCAGTCCATTTTTTTTCCTGCCTTTTCTCTTTCTCTCAAGTCCTAAAGAAAAAAAGTTCTTTGAAAAGTCTGTCACTTAAATGAATTTTATTGAAGCTTCTCCATGTGGAGGATATAAAATCTTATATCACTTTAGATATAAGATTTCAAATGACCTTAATGGGTTTAGTCATTCTATTTCTTCTCTTGATGAACTGTAAGCTTCTTTCCTTGACAGTCCACTGATTTGTCTGTCCATGTCCACAACGGCTGGCAGACCCATCCACAGCCTCATGCAAGGAAGATGCTCAGTGTTATTTGATTGAGTGAGAAATCCTTGTCAGGGAGAAACCATGTTTTTCCCACACAAAGGGCCTCAGGGTTTTACAAATAATAGGTGCTCATGAAATACCTATTGAGTAAACAACTGTGGCTCAATGTCAGTCACATTTTGGTAAGATGCTCAGAAGAAGCTGAATCCCTCAAACAAAGAAGAAAAGTACTGAATGGGATTAGAAAAGATTAGATAGCACAGAAAAAAATTAGTGAATTTGAAAACATAGAAACTATGCAAAATGAAACACAGAGGAAAAAAAAAAGACTGAAACATAAAACAAACAAACAGCATTAGTGAGCTATGGGACAACTTCAAGTGACCAAATACAGATATAATTGGAATCTCTGAAAAAGGACAGGGGGTGGAGGGGACAATAACAGAAAAAAAATATTTGAAGAAATCGCGCTGAATAAATACCAAATATAATGATAACTATCAACCCACAGACCTATGACACTCAATGAACCCCAAACACAGAAAATAAGAAGAAGATAACAACAAGGCATTTCACAACCAAACTGTTTAAAATGAAAGATAAAGAGAAAGTTTCCAAAGTGCCCAGATGGGGAAAACCACGTCCTATCCAGAAGAATAAAGGTAAAGATGGCAGCAGATTTCCTATTAGGAACAGTATAAGCTAGAAGAGCAACATATTTAAAGTACTGGGGCAAAAACAAAACAAAATAAGACCCAAGCAACCAGTCAAGATAGAATTTTATACACAGTGAAATGATCTTTAAAAAAAGGAAAGTTAAATATTTTTTACACATACAAAAGCAGAAAGAATTCATTACTTGCAGACCTTCACGATAAGAAATGTTAAAGGAAACCCTTCAGGCAGAAGGAAAATGATACCAGATGGAAAGCTGGAGTTACACATAAGAATGAAGCACACTGGAAATGGTAACTACATGGGCAAATATGAAGATGTTTTCTTATTATTTAGGTTGCTTTAAGAGATAATTATTTAAAACAAAATTAATAACAGTGTTATTATGGGGTTTATAACATGTAGAAATAAATTGTATGATAATAACATAAAGGTCAACATGGGAGAAATGGAAGTATATTGTAAGGTTCTTGTACTGTATATACAGTGATATAATATCCCTTGAAGGTAGACTATAATAAGTTAAAGATGTGTACTGTAAACCCCATAATACAACAAAGAGTTATAGCTAATAATCTAACAAATGAAATAAAATGAAGTCATAAAAAATAATCCAAAAGAAAGCAGAAGAAAAAGGAAATGATATTAATGATTGCAAACAATATAAATGGCCTAAGCACACTAATTAAAGTACAGAGATTGTAAGATTGGATAATAAAAGCAAGACCCAAGTATACCCTGCCTTACAAGAAACCCACTTTAAATATAAAACACAAATAGGTTAATATTAAGAGGATGGGAAAAGATATGCCATGTTAACACTAATCAAAAGAAAGCTAGAGTGGCTATATTAACATGCAACTATATAGACATTAAAGCAAAGAATATTAGTAGAGGTAAAGAGTACCATTGCATAATATTAAAAGAGTTAGTTCATCAAGTGAACACAAGAATCCTAGGTGTTCATACACCTAATAAAGAGCTTCAAAATGCATGATACAAAAATGTATTAAACTACTATGCATGAATGCTAATGCACTACTTTTCCATTCTAAATCCAACTGGGCACACACAGCAAAGGTTTTTTAAAAAGCTGTTGAATGAATCAATTATCTAGTATATACCAGCTACTTAGGTAAGTCCTTTATGTATATGATTTTATATCTTGATGACAACCTCGCCAGGTAGGTAGGTGTTAATTTTCTTTCACAGATGAAACTGAGGCACAAAACAATTAAATAATTTGCCTAAAGTTACACAGCTACCAACTCGTGAGCTAGAACTGAAATCTAGGCTTATCTGACTCTAAAGTCCCTACATTTTATATCAGGCGCATGCTACCCAGTTCACATTTACTTATGACAATGAAGTTGCACGAATGGCTTTTATTATTAAATCACCCCATAGGATATAAGCTCTATCCCAGTTCTATGAGATGCACTGCTAAATCCACAATGCAAAGGTATAGCTTGGGATGATCTACAATAATGATGAAAATACAACAAATCTGCATGTGGCTAACAGGCCAGGTTGCTTTTACTATTGAATTGAGCCAATAGAAAGGGTCGAGATTTCACAAGTGTTTCATTCATGCATTCAACAAATATTTGTGTCATCTACTATGTTTTTTGAGGCATGAAAAGATTAATAAAATAGTTCCTACCTTCAAGGAACTTTCAATCTAGCAGAGTTAATAAACACTTAGAAAATCCTAAAACAAAGAAAAAGGTAGTAAGCCCATACAAAATTTTTAAAAAGAGAGATATAAAGAAAAGAAAACAAAAAACTCCACAAAACACTTGAGAGGTCAGAAGATAGAATGTCTTTCTAAATGAGGAATTAAAAAAGGGCCCACAAAGGTGATAAGTATTATAAAAATTCTAAAAAGTGCCATTTCTCAAATTCAAGAGAGAGAGAAAGAAAAAAGAGAGGAGACTATGGGTTATAGCTCAATTTTTAAAATCAAATAATACTGATAATTCATAACTTGCTGGTTGATATTATGATAGAAATTTATAGCCTAATTCAAAATACTCTTGTAGTTTTAGTGCTTTATCTTGTTAAATGATATGCATACTTATTATACCATATTCTAAAACTTTTTTTAACCTCCATCTCTGAAAACATGAGTACTACAGCCAATGAGTGAGTATCATGGACACAGCTTTTGCTATAAACTACTATTGGTATCCAAAGTGAGAGAACTCCAGATGGTATGAAGGTGAGTTGTTTCAAATGCTGTCCTGCATATGAACAAACTGCACTGGGGTACAGACTGTGATCCTGTGAAGTGATAAACTCCCATGAAACACATCTTGTGCTCCCTAGAGAACTTGATACTTCATCTGCAACTGGAACACAAAGAATGCAGAAGTGATAGGGTGGGCTGCAGGGGGAGAGAGGAATGAGAGCATTCAGAGGCAGCAGGAGGACAAGCAGTGTGAGCAATAACCCAAAGGCTGCCAACAACCATGGTGAGGAAACACAGTAACAAGAACCTTTGGCAGTGCCCTTAAGCAGATAGCCACCGGCTGCCGCGAGCCAACCATACAGAACCTGCAAACCCCTGTTCCTTTTGTAATTGAACATCTACTCTATGACAGGCACTGTTCTTGGTACTGGAGATAGCCGTGAACAAGACAAGGTCCCTACTCTGGTAGAACTTAAACTGAGCTACAAAAGAAATAATTAACAAGGAAATAAGTTATTACAACAAAATAGAGCTAGATGTATCAATGTTTCCCCTATGCACATTTAAATGGAAACATCTTATGAAATGTAACTAGATAAAACCACTTTTCTCCAGACTGCAACCGGATTGAGCCCCACCCACACTTACAGTCAGGGTGAAGTCGTAACAGTCAGGAAGCTCTTGATGACGAACTGTCTGCAGATTAATGGCTTTCAGTTTAAACTGAAGCTCCACTGTTAGGAGTCTAGAAAACAGAGGAGACTTTAGTTCAGTGGAAACATACACACAAACATAAGTTATACTGCCATCTGTGTCCCTCACCTGTGGAAGTCCAGCGTCAAGTTGAGTTTATTTTCTTCTAGTGTTCCAATGTGAAAAGGTTCATCTGGCTCTACAAAGAAACATTCTGCCATAGAAAAGAACAAAAAAACAAGATATAGTACCTAAAATAAATAAATAAAACTGCATTTTGAAAGGATAATACATTTAAGACCATATTCAGATTCTATTATTTTTTTGAATTAAGATTTGAAAAGCTAAACATCAATACCACTTGGTTGCACTGACTCATTTGTTTTTAAGACATTAGTGGCTACAACATTTCTGGAGTGGCTGGAGGCTAGAGAAAGATCTGAACTCTATGTCATTAGTGTTCTGCAGAATCTTATCTTCCTGTCCTTTTAAGCCTAGATAAACTTTGAACCCCTCCACCTCTCTTTTTTGTATCCTAAGCATACCATCTGAAGCACTTGCGGCGACTAAGATAAGATTTTCTAAGTAGTTTTAAGGATCTATTTTTTAAATATGTGCTGATAACTTTTCCTCAATAAGCACTTAAAAAAAAAAAGGAAGACAGAATTTTACAACATTTTCACTAGTTGGTATTGTTATCCTTTACTAACCCTGTCAAAAAAAATCCTCGTGTCTATAAAACTATTTGAATACTTACTTTTTCACTCAATGATCTAAGCTGATATTTTATTAATAGGTACAAGTTGCTAATATGAATAAGCTGCATTATTCCAAGTTCTGATTCCCATTTCTCTACCTCAACCTACCCCAAAGACGTTAAACAGCGAAGTGCTATTGGGGAAAGGAAGTTTTATATACATCAAGTATTTGCAAGCATAATGCTCTGTAAGCATGCAATCTACCTATTTAATTGGTGTATTAAGCATGAGGTGGTGGCATATAGTGGCTAAGAGCGCAGATAGCTTGGGCCCAATTTTAGCACTGCCTCTTCTAGCTCCATGTTGGGCAGATTACTTAATTCTCTGAACCATACTATAAAATGGGGGAAATGCTCATGACTTCTTTGTTGGTTTTTTTTTTTTTTTTGAGGATTCTTGAGTTATAGTAATGAGCTCAGAACAGTACCTGACACATAATAACTCCTAAGTAGTCTTACTATTCCCTCATAGCACAGACCAAATCAATGTTTTCAGAGATGAAATGACTGATTTTAAGTATAAACCAAGAAATTAAAAATTGAAGTTCTAGTTTATAGAAGAACATTACCAGTTTCAATTTCTGGATCAATGTCAAAAGTATCATTTCCAGGACAGATGTTTCCTCGCTTGTAGAAGTGCTGACAGACTGCCATAGCAGACTGCTCCGTGCCCTTGTTCTCGTAAGCATGATTTCCAACTGAGACATTGCGCAGCTGCAAGTACTTCAGCCAAAAGGAGAAACAGAAAATGGGAACACCAGCCAGGGCAGAAGTGAAGCCACGATGTCCCTCCCTCCCCACCTTTGAACCTGGCAGGTCTCCACCTCCCCTCAGGGTGGAGACATTCACATTGATGTGCAGCGTTAAGTGACCTGCTGCTGTGCACCACAAAGGCAGATGGCTGGGAGCACTAAGAATTAGAGTTCTGGGTTCAAGTCTCCTTTCTGTCACAAACTTTCTGAGCTTCTAGTTCCTTATCTGAAAATATTAAAGTCTGAAGCCACATAATCTTTGAGGTTCTTTCCTCCCTTAAGAACTATGTTCAGGGACTGATTTTTAAATTCAATGTTAATACAAATTTTATTTATCTTTGAACTATTTCCTGTAAGGTCAGAGTTCTACTTTACTACTGTAATACAAGTGTAAGAAGTGGGATACAATTGCTCAAGGCTAACCAGCAAAACCTTTTCTTAAAAAAAAAAAAAATATATATATATATATATACACACACATACAAACACATATATAGATTTTATCTTTGCAAGAATATAATTTAATCACTTTCATAGCAATATTCCCCTATCCTAGTGAGTCCTCAATAAAACAAAATATTACTTTTACAAATGAGAATCTTACGGTACCTTGTAATAATTGTCAACTTAAACTCTTAATGGATTTCTGTGGATGTTTCTGAAACAAGGTGTTTCAGAACCCTCTGTGAGCAATATGTTTGGCACAACTGGTCATATAAAGGTAAGGATATGGCATCTGTCTGTCTTGAAATTAACAATTTTGTGCAATAGACACATAGAAAAAGAATTCTACTAAAAGATGCATGTGAAACATGCTATGCTAAATGAAGGAAATAACTTACAATCTAGGTCTATGGGCTGGATTCTGAATTGGGCCTTGTCGAGGTCACCAATGAGCAGCATGTTGCCACATCCGATGCTTAGTTCTTAGTCCCCATCTAACTTAACGTCTCCATGGTATTTGATGCAGTTGAATGTTTCCCCCGCACAAAACACTTTCTGCACTTGACTTCAGGAACACTGACTGCTTTTTCTTGGTCTCCTTTGCTCAGTCCTCGCATTGCCAACTTCTACATCTCGGAGTGCCTTTGGATTCAGACCACAACCTCTTTATCCACATTGTCTCCACAAGTGACTTCAATTAGTCCCATGTTTTAAACACCACCTCTATGCTGACAACTTCCAAATTTGCATCTCTGACCTCTTCAAGGAATACTGCACTCGAATAGCAATCTGCCTACATGATGCCTATGGTATCTAAGAGGAATCTTGAACATAAACGTGCAAATAGAAAAACCTGCTCCTTTCACAATAATCCCCTTCTCTATAAATGACTCTGTAAGTCAATCAGTTATTCAGGCCAAAACTTAGGAAAGATCCTTTAGTCTCCTTTTCTCATATTCCACTTCCAGTCCATCAGAAAGTCATGCATTACTTTCAAATTATCTTCCCACAGGAATCACCAAAAGATCTGAGCTTCCTCACCACAAATCTGACTGCCTCTCATCACTTTCACTGTTAGGACCCTAGTCCAACCACCATCGACTCTCTCCTGGACAAATTAAGCCTCTAAGCTGGTCTTCCTGCTTCCAGTCCTGACTCTCACTATAGTCTAGTCTCCATCTAGAACTCATAGAATTGCTATAAGAAATGAGTAAATTCATGCCTATAAAAAACGCAAACCTGCTCAAGACTTGTTCTTGCTGTTCCTCCTCCCTGGAAGCATCTTCACTGAGATAGCCACAGGCTGCCTGCTCTCACTTTTGTCTGCTCTCTATTCACATGTTACCTAATCAGAGAGGCCTTCTCCAATCACCTCCAGTTGTTCACTCTCCTTGCTTTATTATATTTTTCATAGTACTTATAACCAACAGATAGAGGATATCCTCATCTACTTATTTACTGCCTGTCTCTTCCTATTAGAATATGACCTCCTTGACTTAGTCTATTTGTTCACTGCAGTACCCCATACCAAAAACAGTACCTGATCCATAATAAATGCTCAATAAATATTTGAGTGAACACATGTTAGCTTTTGTTTATGTACATTAGAGTCTCTCCCCTACCGAAAGCCCTTCCATGGCTTCCTGTCTCTCTCAGAATAAAATTCAAAACTCCTTTCCATGTCCTGTAAATCCCCAAGAGACCCAGCCCCCAGCTTCTCTGGCCCTATCTCTGTCCCCTCACACTTTGCCTCCCTTGTATTTCCTCAAGCATACAAAATTCTTTCCAGCCTCAGGGCCTTTGCTGTTGCTACTCCTTCAGCCTGGAATATTCTTGCCTGGATTTCAAGTCTTCAGAAAGGCCTTTTTTGACCACCCTAAAGCTACTGGTTATTGCTGGTTTATTTTTCTTGATAGCACTCATCGCTACTTAACTCAAACGATTTTGGTTCAATTTGTTTAAGATCCATCTCCTTCATTTGCATGCAAGCTCCACAGGACAGGGAATTTATCAAGTCCACTGCTCTAACATCAGCCCTTTAGGCACATGGTAGGTGCTCAAATATTTGTCAAATTAATGGTGAGGTGAAAAATGATTACAATGTAATAGTAGCTTCTCATTACTAGAGCCAATCTGTGCACAGTGAGTTGGTAAACTGTCAGCATAAGATACGTGATTACGGCACCAAGCTTTCTGTTAGCATTAGGGTTGAGAAAATGAGCCAGAAATCTACGATAAGAGAAGCAAGCTTTATAAGTTGTTAAATAGCATTATGTTCTACATGTAGGGGGAAAGAGTATAATGCTGGCAATATTCAGTTTTGAGATTTTTGTTTTCTATCTAAGGTAGCAAGCAGACCACTGTGCCTGAAACGTGAGACATGAGATGGACGGTAAATCTAGACAGGCAAGTAGGGGCCATACATCAGATTCATAGCTGTGACAGGGCCCTGTACCCTTCTGAGTGCCCACTATGCACATGTGGGGCAATCCCCACAGGAATCTCCTAAAGATATGAACCTCCTGACTACAGAATCTTGTGTCTTAAACCTTTTAAGATCTTGAAAGGCAAAAGATCTGAGGCCCCGGGCTGCAGGTACCTGCTGACATCATAAGCTATGCTACAGTCAGACTTCCTTACTGTCTTAATAAGGCCTCTTAGAGGAGATCTGAGCTTCTGGAAAGAACTGGATAATCTAGGGTAAGTGGCAGGGCTGTGTTCTGCTCTGAAGTCTGAGTCAGAGGACTCTGGGACAGGACTGTGGTGTGAGACTGTGGTTGGAACTAACTGGTGGAATTAACAGTGGGGAGACTACACAGAGCACCCAAGTGGCTGTGGCCTTTGTGGGGTTTTAATTAGGCTGGGCACATCCGTCCTTTCTGGCCTTTGCTGCTCTGCCTTGAGAAAAGGAGTCTTTCACTCAGATCCATGGGCCCCAAGTTATCCTTTAAGTAACAATATAAAAACACATTAAAGGTCCTTAGCTGAGTGATATGGCACCAGAAGTAAAGCAGATTAAAACTGACTGCTCTTTAATTATAGATTGCCTGTTTGAGGTCCTTCTGTGACCTCCTGATCCTGACACATACAATGAGCCTGTCAAGCTCATTCACTCGTTCACAAACATCTGAGTGCCTGTTATGCCTTCGTGGAATAAATACATCAGAGGCTGTGGTGCTGAACGCTGTTTGTTACAGATAGAGATATGTAGATATAAACCTACCTATATAAAGAATATTATGCAATAAGATCTGCAATTTTAGATGAATTCTTTAGAAAACAGCCAAGAGGTGGTAGGGCAGATAGGTGGGAAAGAAGGGAAGCCAATAAGAAATAAGAATTTATAAACTATGTTTGAGCTGCAAGAATAAACAATTCCAAGAAGACCCTGAGGTCTTTTAACCTAAGCGACTGTCGAGAAAGAGAAACCAGTCTGGAGAGAGTAGGTGGGAAGAGAATATGAAGCTACTTTGCACAGGGTAAGCCTGAGGTGCTTGTGAAGTGTCTGGCCTGCAACAGTGTGAGCACCTGCTTGGGAGTCACCTCATCCTGGTGATGGCCAAGGCTGTGTAGTGGAGGAAGCTTCTGCAGGAGAAGGACAAACCTTCGAGGACTGCTCAAATTTCTGGGGCAGATGGAAGAAAAGGAGCCAGTAAAGCTGATCCCAAAAGGATTGAGGAAATAAGAGGAAAGCCAGGGTATCATGTAAAAGCAAAATAATTAGCTCTCAGACATTTAACTATAGAAGCATATATAATAAAAAGCAATGCTGTTATAATCATAGTATTGGATCACAATGAACCATGGTACCCTTCAGGATAACTGATTAGTCTTGGATATACCTGTAAGGACTGAGATGCCACTATTCCTCTTGTCAGTTTCCCTCCATAACTATCACCTCAACTAACAGGCAAGGAAACTTTGTTTCCTTACAGAAAATAAAGATCCTTCATGCTTTAAGATCAGCCCATATTCAGTTCTCTGGAAGCATGTAGAATAACTGACCTCATTAACCCCAAAATCCCTACTTATTCATGAAAATTTTGATCAAGACACTTTTTATCATCAACTAAAAGTGCCTAATGGTACTTGGAAGACAGTAGAAAATCATCTGCCCAAGGTATACCTACACAATTAGCATTATCTATTTATAAGCTAGTGCTATGGTTTGAACACAGAGCCCTCAGGAATAGGATTAGTGACCTTATAAAAGGCTGGAGGAAACTATCTAGGCCCTTTTGCCCTTCCACCTTCTATCATGTGAGGACACAGCAAGAGGTGCAAGCCCTCACCAGACACCAAACCTACCAGCAACTTGATCTTGGACTTCCCAGGAGTCGGACTGTGAGAAAGAAATTTCTGTTGTTTATAAATTACTCAGGTATTTTATTATAGCAGCAAGAATGGACCAAGACGACTATAATGAGGAATCTACATGAATTTCTGTAAAGAACATGGAGATCTGATAAGCAGAATGGCCTGAATACCAAATATTATATTTGGAAGACTGAGTCTAGGCCTACTAATAAGGATAAAGGTATTTTATAAAGAATTTAATGGACTGTTTACCTCTTGCCTCTAATCCCCCTACCACCAAAAAAAAAAAAAACCCCACCAAACTACCAATTTGGTTCAGACTAGTTTGGGAAACTTAAGACACTAAAAAAATTCTCAAAACTGAATTATCTCCAACATTATGCTATTCCCCTTGCCCCACCACCATTGTAAGATATAATGCTGTTTAACAATTTATGCAACCTATTTCTATTACTATAGATTTCTGGCTTCCCAATCCTAACAGAAAGCCTTGGTGCCATAAATATGTATTTTATCCTAGCAGTTTACTGTCTCACTGTGCCTAGATTATCTCTAGAAAATGAAGAGCTACAATTATACTATAATAATTTTTTGAAGAAGAAGAATACAATAATTTTGAAATATGGTCTGCGAATTAACCCAGGTTGGGAATGTTGACTTTAAGAACACTTTCAATGATACCTACAAAAAACAAAATTTGGGATCTTTAGAAGGTAATGTCTATAGCAAAACTAATTGATTAGAAACTCAGAATGAAATATTTTCATCTGTATGAAAAACAAACTTACTTTTTGTTTAGTGGTTAGTCAATGTCACAATAAAATCATTGCCAGGTATGACATAAAGGCCTTGCTTATTTTTTAAGTGAATTTTAAGGTCTTGGTTGCTATACAAACTCTGCAAAGTTTATATTCTCATTATTTGTTAAGGGCCTGTAAAAGTATTAAGCTCTGAAGACTTAATGACTACTTACAATCAGGGCCATGGTTAGTAATCTTAAACATTTGAGGCTCCCAATGCCAAGCCCTGGCTCTGATTCTTTTAATTAAATCTTTAAAGTTTCTGTTTCTCTGTTACTAAACAAAAGCTTTCTCAATTTCTAGTTTTGTAAATGTTCATTGACAATATTTTTAAAAAGCAATTTAAAAACGATTTTATACATAAGTCATTTCCAAGCAGAAATGTTCACCCTTCTATATTTGCTTATTGGTTATTATGTACATTGCTACCATTTTTCCAGTCTATTTTGTTTCCCAAGCAATGAATGCATACACTTGATTTACCTGGTTCACTGCAAAGATGACCTGGTCGTACACATCCTTCTGGGTGTACACTGCATAGGTGTCATCCATTCGGTCCATGTATCCTTTCAGGAAGAGGTGTTTGAATGCTATAGTGTTCTCTTCCTTGAAAGCTACCACCATCTGGTTACTTAGCCCAAAAAAGACCAGCTTAAAAGAAAAAAAGAAAAGGTAAGAAGGTGGAAAATATGAGCAGAAAAAGTGGAGGCAGAGGGTGTAGGGGTTTGAACGGCAAGTAGAAGAGTTTAAAATGAATTCTCAAGGACATCAAGAAGGTTTTGCAGCAGGTGGATAACATATTGTAAGAAAATCCAAGTCCTATGACCAGATTATATTCCTAGGTCTAATTCCCAAAACTGTGACAATAAGACCAAAAATACAAAATATCCCTTCAATGCATCTCTAAATTATAATAACATAATGCAACCTTAATATTCATGCAGGATTGACCTCAGAGTTTTACATGAAACTCAGTTGTTCACACACAAAAAAGTTGTTTCACTGCACTGCCATTCTGTTAACAAAAGGCCTTTCAATCAAACCCCAAAGCTTATTTTGCTCCAAGTCTCTCTTTCATCTTCTCTTCCCTCCCAACACACCCCTACCCCCACACATATACATTGTAAATAGAAATTATACTCTATACTCTGACTTAGATCCCAGAGTGAGGCAGGGTGTATTTTATATGGAAGGTGGGATATAGTCTATGGGCCATACACTATTTCAGGAACTTTCCTCATACTAATCCTGCATTATAGTTCCTAATACAACAGTTTTACAGATGCATACATGAACACCCAGAGAAGTTAAATGACTTTTCAAGTCATATCACTAGGCAATGTGCATTTGGTCAAAATTGGAACCCATATCTGACAGGCTAAATCCAGTCTCTATCCACCCTATCATTGCTACACAAAGTAATCCAGGGTCTGATCAGGAAAAATACAGAGAATAAACTAATTTTTCCCCTCTCCTCTCTGCTTGTGATATATGGCCTGTATTCCACACATATAACCCCCATTTCTGAAGAGCCTTTTTAAGCTAAGTGTCCTCATTTAAATCCCAATAAGATGATAGCTTGATATTCCAGGGATTTTATATCTATTGAAGATGGTGACTAAAAAGCCTCCAAAGAACTCCCAAAGATGTTCTTACCAATCATTCAAATACATGAACACCTTCCATGTGTCAGCACTGAGCTAGGGACAGAGGGTATACAATGAGAAGACAATTGGTCTCTGTCATCAAAGGCTTAGTGGCAGACAGAAGTGACAACGGCTGAGAGGGAACTGCTATAATTCAGAGACTGAGCCAGGTAATGGGAAAAGGGAAATTGTTAGTGGGCTGCCTATCACTGTAGACATCTGTCTTTGCTGCTGCAGATACAAAATCTCAACTTAACAGAAATCCCACCTTCTTTTCCCTGAAAAGAGGTAATCTGTAACCAAGTAACCCTCATTTTCTCAATTACAAAGTTGCCTGTGTGTGGTATTTTTTTGATTGCTCAGATGTAGATTAAGGAAACGTCGCAATAAAGAAATCCTCAGTTCCTTTTAAAAACTTACCTAAACACCTTTTACATGATTATTACTAACAGGCTTAATATCTTAACAATTGGCCAGTCCTCCTCTTGACCACCCTAGTAAACATAGGAAGGTTAGATGAGCTCCCTAAAAATTAAGGAGTAATTAAGAACATAAGTCTTAGAGGAAATAAATCTGAGTATGAATCTCAATTCTACTCTTCTAGTTTCCTGACTATGACAGGTTATATTATCCTACTAAGTCTCAGTATTCTCATCTGTAAAATGAGGATACCACTACCTACCTCCAATTTGTTTTGAGAATTGAACATGATGATGTCTGTTAAATGTTTAGCCTGGTACACAGCAATACTTACATAGTACCTATTATTCTAAGTAGAAAATATTCATGTTCAACTGATACAGGCATTTCCCCCTTATAAGAAATAAGACACACAAACTTTTCACCATTGTGACACACTGTATTATCACAAGGAAGTTAAGAACTTTAAATTCAACTTGCCAAATACTATATTGAGAATTGAACATCCATTTTCAGGATGATATATTAGAGAGAATGTTTGCCTCTAATGTCTCAATTTTGCCACTGACTAGCCATATGACTTTTAAAGACTTCTATAAACATCAGTTTTCTCTTCTGTAAAATGAGAGATGCAAGCATTTATTCAACAGGAATGTTATTAGAATTAAATTAAATAATGTACTGGAACAGAGTAGTCACTCAAATGTTTGTTTCCTTGATACAACATCTAGTATTAGAAACTTAAGCAAGAATTCTACCAACCTCATATAATTGTAGAAATTGCCTTAGTGTCTAACAATCATAAGCACTTGTTCTCAATAAGCAGTTAAGATTAATAATGACAGGTTTTTAAAAAAATCTGTCCTTTAATACAATTTGTTTATTTACTTATGCATTTTTAGCAGGTTAAGAAGATAAAGCAATAATAAAAATAAACCTAATGCATCTATATTTCTCATTAAAATCTGCTCTTATTTTTGCCTCTTTGCTTGTAATAAGAGGCAAATACTCTCACCAGCAGGAAAACATATTTTCATAAGAATAAATCACAACCAGTATATATAAGAAGGACAAAATATGATTTCTCAAAAAATGTTAAAAGAAACCAAGGAAATGAGATTCAGAATTTCCCTTTGAACTAAAACTCAGTCTGATATTTTACTAGCTAATGCCACTCCCTTTGTGTTAACATCACATTCTTCCACTCCACAATTCTCATGATCACAAGGCTGTGAGAACCTAAGAACTTGCCTGTAACAGAAACCCTTGAAGTTTCTCAAGAGAGAGAAATTCCCAGGAAACTAACTAGAAAGAAAAAGAAAGTCTTCATGTCAGGCAACACTGGTTTCCATGGCTGATTAAGAAACCTTCAGCTAAAACCTCTTGACTGGAAGCCAAATATTAATATATTCTTTTCCCAAAAACTAATTAGATTATGTAACTAAAATTATAACTTAATGAAAGACAAGAAGAAAAAAGTAAGGAACAAAAGCCATTTTTCCATAAATAGTAAAG
The DNA here is from genome assembly GCA_008086735.1 of Cheirogaleus medius. NCBI lineage: Eukaryota > Metazoa > Chordata > Mammalia > Primates > Cheirogaleidae > Cheirogaleus > Cheirogaleus medius. The sequence goes on from VBSM01000529.1 coordinate 63,812,423, forward strand.
GGAGAAGGGTTTAAGATTGTATGTTTCCTTAATTTTTATTCTTCTCCATTATGCATACAGTTAAAAGTTATAAAAACCACTGTACATAGTTCTCTTCATTATTAAAAGAGGCTTTAACCAAACTCATGATCTTAGATGCATACCTGGATAGTCACCATCGCAATCTTTAAAATTTGTATGGCAAGTTTCCATGGTTTTCTACCTCGAGCCCAGAACTTCTCACAGGGATTCATAAAAAAAAATTTGAGTTTTCGCCTCATCTGGTCTTCTAATAGAAGCTCCTCAGATGGAGATATGTGCTGGTTGAAAGTGCAGCGATTTTCCTCTTCCTGAGAGCTGCAATTATTTACAACCACCTCGGGATTTGCCATCTCTATGGAGGAAAACAAACCCAACATTTCTATTTAGTGACTAAAGGCACAAGTCCATATTCTTTGCTATTGCAGGAAGAAGCCCAAACTAAAGATCTGGTTTCAAATAAGCACCATTGCTCTAAACTGCAGTTTTGATGTTTGTAGAATCAGTTAGAATATAAAATGTCATTTTTCTATTTGTTTCAATTACTAAGTGAATTTTCAACTAGTTGAAAGTTACCAAATTCAAGGGCTGCTTCTATCAGTAAAAGATATGTACATATATATAGTACATATATGCTTTCTGCCTTATTCAGTAATAGATATAATTAGAGCAGGGATTGGAGACCTGAGAGCCTGGGGAAGGACTCTAGAAAGCAAGTGGACCCTGAAATTATATGCAAAATTTCATATATGTGGATATGGGCATTTTTTCCTGGGGAGAAATGAAAACTTTCATCAGATGATCGATCAAATATATATATATGTGTGTGTGTGTGTGTGTGTAAAACCACTGAGTTAAAGGTAGTAGGGTGTAGTGTAGAGAACCAAGATCCAGTTTGGTTTCTAATCTTGGTTCTATGACTTGACACTTTTGTGACCTTAGGCACGTTACTTAGCCTCTCTGAGACTTAATTTCCTTTCCTGCAAAAAATGGGAATAACAATACCTACCCTTCTATGATTATAGTGGGCACTAAATAAAAATGCAAACAAAGCCCTAGCACTAAGCAGGCTCATTTACCGAACACCCACAGCAGACAGAGCAGTTTCCTAAGTAGCGAACAAGGTTCTTAAAGGGGCAGTATGAGCCTCAGGAACAAAGGGGAAAGTAGGTGCTCAATTTAAGTCTAATTCCCAATCAGCAGCATCACTTCACCTGGATTTTTTTTTCTGTCCCTTTGAAAAGGGTTAGTCTAGTTTTATTGTCTTCATAGCCAGCTTTTCCAAAGTGGTAGAGAAGTCACTCCAGAGACTGGGACCTATCTTGGATTTTCCCTCAGACTAAGATTGACACTATGGAAACCTGTTTAAAATAAAATATCTCAAACCACCAGGATAGTAGAGTCCTTCCATATAGAATAGAAAGGCTGGCTTTGTTTGATATTTTTTAAATAACTTGTACTCAGTGATGAAGGAGGGGTGGATTTAACCTGCATTCATACAATATCTGACAAGTCATTGCTTAGGTACCACACTGCTTTCCAAGTCTAGAATCCCACTTTTGATTTCAATTCAAACATTCTAAGCAAGCCCAGCATCTCCAAACAATAGATATTGGCTATAAAGACTAGCCCTGGGGAAAGTTTTTAAACTCTTAATTAATAAAAAGATTAATAAGAACGCCATTGAATGAAGCATAAAACATATATACTAGATAGCATATACCCTACCTTCAAAATGAAATAATTATGACCAAACTCATTAAAGTGTGGCTCATACATGTGTGTGTTAAAACGCCTGTCAAAGTATAAATAACAATAATTCTTAGGTAAAGACATAAAGGAAAGAAAAAAGTTATTAATTCCTTAGGATCTTCAATCGAGAACACAGTTTTATTTTCTTCTTCAAAAAGGTAGGATATCTTAAGCAGCATTTGAGGAGACTTTACCTATGGGAATTAAAATGAAGGTGATTTCATGTTCAGCGAAGCTCACACATGAACATCAGCATTATAATGAAGCTGTTAATAATAAAGCATGTTGGTGAATTACAGCTTTGACATTAAGCCCCTTCCACTTTGATACTGGGAAAACTAAACAAACTAGCCACACACCATGTAACAGTAAACCACAGGAACGAAAAGAAAAGGAGCCAAGCACCGTTAATTTATTCAGTACATCACACCGAATTGTCCCAGAAGCAAGACATTTCATTCGCAATGACCCACCGACCGCTAAACTTGCAAACGTTGCCTTTATCCTATCTCAAAAGCCCTTCAGAGGGTGCACTTGAAAAACTGCCAACTGCCGGCCCCGCGGCCGCAGGAGGTGCCCGCACCGTCCCGCACACCCACCCGAGCGGCGCGGGCGGCAGGTGGGCGAAGGGGCCCATCGGGAGAGTCCACCCGAGGTATCAGGCACGCTCTTAGAAGGGACAAACTGACATGCAGAGGCTATTTAGGCACAGCGGTCAGAGGCTTAATTGGATCAAGCTGCAGAAAATTAGAGACAGCCCGGGAATACGTCTAAATAGTAAAAACCTCACAGTTGGCGACAAAGTAGTGCAAGTTCGGTTTCTCAGAAGCGCTTCCCACTTCACCAGACACGAAACTTCTGTCTCTCTTTCATTTTTCCTTCATTTCTTTTTTTAAACACGCTTTCAGACGGCCTTTGTGGGGCTGGCATTCCGCACGGGAAAGGGCGCGGCGACGCAGAGCGGCCGCCCGTGCCCAGGAGCTCTCCAGACAGCGCGGCCCGCTGGGGGCTGCTTCCCCTGCGCAGGGACCCCGGCTGCAGCCCCCACTTCCACCCGCTCCCCTCCCCCCACACCTGATAAAGGGGAGAGAGGCCGGCCGGCCGAGCAACCTCAAGACCGTCTCCGAGGCGCTGGCCGGCATCCAGACGGCCGCCCGCGCCGCAGGCCTTCCAGGGGCCGAGGCTGTGGGACGCGGTGGCTTCCAGTTCTCGGAGTCCTTGTCCCCGGCTTCCCGGTGGGCAGTGGCCTGGGCGGGAGCCGAGGAGCAGAGCCCGCACCTGCTGCAGCCTTGGGCAAGAACCGACCCCGCAGGGACGCGCCGGCCGGACCCGCGGGGCCCGTGCCCAACCCCCCGCCGGCGCGCCACCACTGACCTTCGGCGGGCGGCGCTGCCGGGGCTGTGCCAAACAGCTGCAGCTCGCACCCCGCTCCCGCCTGCGTGCCCTCCATGGTACCGACGGCCGGGGGCCCGACCCTCCTGCTTTGTGTCCCCTATGGCTCTCGGCATCACGGTCCCTCCCTGAGCGTTGCGGGCGCCGTTCCCACGACACCTGATGCCTCCAGGCGGCGCCCGGCTCGGCTCACCTGCGGCGCGCGGCGTGCGGAGGGGGCGCCGGCGGGGACACTAGGCGACCGGCGGGAGCTGCGTGCGACAGCCAGGACGGCGGGGAGGCGTCAAGTTCTCTGAGCCGTGGGGCAACCGGGCAGGTCAGCTTGCAGCTTTAGCAGCCTCTTGAGGCTCCTCTCCGCCCAGAGTCCGACGTGACGCCGACGACCCCGGGCAGACAGTGGCATCCTCCCTCCCCCGGCCGCTTTAACCCGTGACCCTCCTCCCGTTGCTGAGGTTCCCTTCCACGCCCCTAGAGGGGCCGCCTTTCAGGGCAGGTGGAGCGGAGGAGGCAGGCTGAGGGATCCCAGTGCTGTTTCCGTTCTGTCACCCTCACCCCATGTCGCCCCTCACTTTCACCATAAACAACCCGCACGGCCCTGCTGGGGTTTTCTGCCTTGGCTGGAGGGCTGCCGCTCGTGCGTGCGCTCCCGGCTTCAGACCCGCCAGGGGCCACCCCCTCCTGCCGATTCCTCTCAGATGGTTGTGGGGCTTAAACGTGGCGATGGATGTACGGCGCCTAGCATCCTAGCGTGGGGGAGTGCTCTCAGCAGCCTTCCACTCTGAGCTTCGCATGCACGGTGAAATCGTGAAGTGTAAGACATTTCAAGCCTGAACCTTGTACCCTTCTCGGACAAGTGCTATGAAATGAATGTACAGTTGTCTAGACTCTTCTCCAGACTGGGTACAGGGACGGAAAGAGCCCTGGAAAGCTCTTGGAAGAAATGCTAATAGAAATACCTGAGGTAGACTTTAGAACATAACCCTTTCTTCATAAATTATTTTCATTTATTTTATTTTTATTTTTTTCATAAATTATTTTTAAATATTAAACGTGAGCTTACTCTTTATCAGGAATGGATCAGGAACTTTGGTTAATTTTAATTGCAATCACTTTTTGGATTTTTTTTCTATTTTTATTTTTTGGCCATGGATAAATTTGTAAAGGTCACTGAATTTCCCTAACAGGTATTCCTGAAATTATATCAACAGCTGTCAGACCTTTTACAAAACCTTTTTTTCAAATCCCAAACCAGTGTGCATGGATAATTTGTAAATGGAAATATATTTTTTGCAATAGGTACAAGAATTTTCTGTTGTTCATTAACCTTAATCCCAAGTGCTTTGAACAAGGTAGAAACCCAAAGGATATAATTGGCACACTCAATTCTCAAGTGCAATTTGGAAAATGTAATTTAATCTTTAGTGCCCATATGTCTCCACACAACACTGTCTCCGTACTCTAACATTGAAGTTATGATGGTAAGAGTTTGAAACGCTTGATTGTTCAGGAACAATCTGAACTTCAGAGAGGTTTGCAGTCATAAATGATGGCCCTCACTTAACTGGTGAATAGAAAAAGTTAGATTTTGGAGTCAGACAGTTGAGAGCCCAAATTCCTTTCCTATGCTACTTACTGGCTACTAGGGAGTTCCTTACCTTCTCCACCGCCCCATTTCCTTTTATGTATAATCTGTCTAATAAAAGGAATGGTGTATTTTAATATGATGTATATAAAGCACCCATTGCTGTGTTGGGCATAGTTTATATGCTTATAAATGCTGATGCCTTTTTTTTTTTTAACTTGGAAGACCTAAATTAATGAACAGATCAACCTCGTTCATAAACTGCAAGGCTCAATGAGTGAGTTTTCACCAAGCTCATTTATAGCTTCAACCCAATCTCACTGAAAATTTCAGCAGACTGTTTTGTAGATATTGACAAGCTGATTCTAAAATTCATATGGAAATGCAAAACATCTAGAATAACCAAAGCAGTTTTTTAAAAGAAGGACAAAATTGTAGGATTTATCCTACCTGATTTCAAGGCTTATTATACTATATAAGCAAGATAGTTTGGTACCAGTGAAAAGAGACATGCAGAATATATATACAGACAATGGAACAAATAGAATCCAGAAATAGACACACATATATATGGTCAATTGTTTTTGGAAAAGGCATCAAAACAATGTAAAGAAAAATATTACCAATATAGAGATGTTACTGGCTCAAAGGAATACACTGACATTAAGCCAAAAGAAAGGAAATGCTTATATTCAAAGTCGAAGATTTAGGTAAACATTTCTAGAAAGCAGGAGAGGAGTGCATAAAAGAGAAGCAGTTAAGATCTAATCTGTCAATCTTGCTTTTAACTTTTGCCATATCATAAGTGTGTGCTTCTAGACTTGCTAGTGAGTCATTCTTGCAAAAAAAAATAAACATTAATACATATATACACATAGAATGCATTGTGCCACTCCTATGAAGTATTTTAAGAAATAAGTTTCGAAAGCAAAATAAATCCCTAAATTGGCAGTTTCAACATATGGTTTAATATAATGCTGTTGATGTTGCTGGGAGATCCAAAAGTTACATTACAGTCATACAAGGCATAACATGGTCAAGAACAGACCAAATATACGACAGTGATCCCATAAGATTATAATGAAGCTGAAAAGTTCCTATCACCTAATGCACGAGTGGGAAAGCTTTTCATGTTGGAAACCACAGTGATTTAGCTATAATCAAATAAAGCTGCATTCAAGAAACTTCAATTAGATACACTTAAAATGTACATTATTTTGTAAAAATCTAACTACAATGTACTTAAGAATTTCAAAAAATGAAAACTATTTGTTAACTTTAAAGTTAACTAGCTTTTTAATGACTTTGTTGTGTCTGCTTTTTGTTGGAAAGCACTTGAATATTTGGTTGCAGCATGGAAGTCGACAGTTTCAGTTGATCTTCTAGATGGGTGTCAGTCATTTGTGGCCTTAAGGGCATCTTGATTTGGGTTAGGCAGGAGAATGTAGATATGCGGCAATAAGTATGTGAAAAGCAAGAAAGCATTTTTCGAGCATGTTGCTGAAGGCATGGGTATTCTGCATTTTTCCGTATTTCAGTTGGATCTTTCTGGGCATCAAACAATGATTTTGAAATATTGTCTACTGAGAGCTCAATCAAGTCCATCTTAGTTCTTTAGGTGCCTTGGTTATATAACTAGGTGAGGCTGACATGCTAATTTGAGTGTTATGTCATGGTTCTGAAAGTCAGTGAGCTTTTCATTGTATTCTCCAATTAATTGGTCTATAATAGCTGCATATTCTTCAAATGATTTGCATATACCATCCTGCTCATCAACAACCTTTCCTAACTGTGGAAAATGTTCATCTGAAATTTCCTTTTCATGAAGTGTTTTGAGAAAAAAAAAAGTTTTTTTCAAAATGCTTAGATTTTTTGCCACATACCACACATAGACTTAGTTTTACCTTGCAAAGAAACATTCAAGTCTTTTCGATTTGACATGATAGCACACAGAAATGTTGCATTCCTATAGAAATCTTCTTTCAATAATTCACATTGCTGATTCTGTTCTTCATAAAATTTAACTATCTGTTTTCACAGAGATAAAATTTTGGCTAACTCCTGTCACTGTGATAGCCAATGCACTTTAGAATGATATGGCAAATCCACACTGAATACCTCATCATTCAACTTTTACACTGTGTTACATTTTCAGGAATATAGTTAACAATACTTATAACTTGTTACAAAGTGTCACTGAATATAGTAGCTTTAGCACAGAGATTTTGCTGATGCAAGATACAATGAAAATAAATGAGAGCATCTGGATCTGTTAATACTTTTTTATCTGTGCAATAAACCCTTCATGTTTTCTTGTCATAGAAGATACACCATCTGTATATATACACTCACTAAATTTAATAAATTCAGTCCAACTTCAAAACATTTATTTTCAAAGTTATTGAATATATCTATTCCCTGTGTTCTGTTTGCAAGAGTGCCCAAAGTGAGGAACTCTTCATAGCAAAGAAAACTTTCTGTTATGACTCAAATGAAATATAAAACCTGCACCAAAATAGTAGTATCAGTTAATTCATCCAGAACGATTGAATAATGTCTTTCTTTCCTTTTGAAGTATTACATGAAGTTGTTCTGTTAAGTTGAAGGCTAATTCATGCTACTGATCAATTATGGTTCTCCTGGAAAGAAGCAATTGTTTGCACTTTGAAATGCTATTAGGGTCTAAGCCTGCTACAACTGTTACTGAAAGTTCAGCACTCGGCACTTGTCCCCAGTGCTGCATTAGAAGAACAAAGAGGAGTAGTTTAAGAAGGAAAGAGAAATTTATTACTTTGCCAACAAAGGAAGAGGACGGAGACTACTGTATGAAAAATGCCATTATCCTCATACTAAGCAGAAATACAGAGCTTTTAAAAGCTCTGTGGGTGGGTTCTCAGCTTCAGGCAATTGCTGTTCAACTACAGTTGATAATTCTTGCCAGGTCTGGGTTGAGCCAGCTCCTGTAGCACAAAGAACAACTACTGGCCCCAGGCAGGGATGCTGGTTTTAGTTCTCAAAAGGAGTGGAGAGTGTTTTAAAGAGACAGAAAATATTTTTGCCATTTTTTTCAGGCCATTCCTTCTGTTACATATTCCCCATTGTCAATATTTCCATTCCATATCTATGGGAGGATGGGAGACTACTCTGTTATACCACTTTGACAATGCATTCTTTCTCAATTTCTACACCATTGAATGACTTCCCTTTTTTCCCAAGTGTATAAGCTACTTTATAAGTTGCTTCAGTGGCATTATTTCCAGGTCTTATTGCTGCTTGAATGAATTGTCTTTGCTTCTGCTTTTCATCTTTTAATTCTGCAATATAGCCTTCCATGCCTCTTCCCCTAATTTAAAATATTTGTGGTCCTTATGAGTTTTATAATGCTGATGAGCACTGAATTTCTTTAATGTTGATATCTCAGTATCACAAAGCAAGCAAGTCATCTTATCGTTAGCAGGAACAAGATAATATTGCAATTCTCAATCCTCATTTAAAAATCCGTTTTGTTACTTCAGCATTCTCTTGATCTTCTTTGACATGATGGGCTGTTAAGCAGACAGGATTTAAAAATACTGTTGAGTTGTGCAACTATCCACAAATTCCACTTCAAATAGAAACACAGCGAACCTTCCTCAAAAGCTGATAACAGACTGGCATACTTGACCCCCATAAACTCTCACCAACCAGCCTTGTGAGGTAGTGGCACCAATCAGGCAGGGGAAGTTAGAACTACATTGTGAGTCTAGCAACCATGGAGTTAGCCTTTATCGCTTACTAATGTTCTAATTGTGCCAATCTGGGAGGATCATTTCATTGAAATTTATTTTATTCTTTGGTATTTTAAATATCTTCATTTTAAAAATAAAATAAAAATATAAAAGATGAACAGAAATGTATTAATAAAAGTAAAAAGGATTTGTTCTGTAAAATTTGGATTCAGTCAAAGGCTGCACTTAAGGACCTAGAAGGCCACACGTGGCCTTAAGGCCACAGGTTCCCCACCCCTGGCCTAGTGACGTGTTGTGTAACATATTACTTATGTGTTTGTGGTGATGCTAGTGTAAATAAACCCACCATGCTGCTAGTCTATAAAAGTATAGCACATACAATTATGTGCAGTACATAATAATTGATAATGATAATAAATGACTATGTTACTGGTTTATGTATTCACTATACCATACTTTTTATCATTAATTTGGAGTGTACTTCTTCCACTTGTTAAAAAAAAAAAGAAGAAGGTAACTTAAAACAGCCTCAAGCAGATCCTCCAGGAGGTATTCCAAAAGAAGGCAGTATTATCATAGGAAACTACAGTTCTATGCCTGTTATTGCCCCTGGAGATTTTCCAGTGTGATAAGATGTGGAGGCGGAAGACAATGATATCAGTAAACCTGACCCTGTGTAGGTCTAGGCTAATAATGTGTGTGTGTTTGTATTAGTTTTTAACAAAAACGTTTAAAAAGAACTTAAAAATAGAAACCTTATAGAATAGGATATAAAAAATATTTTTATACAGCTGTACAATGTTTTTGTGTTTTAAGCTAAGAATTATTACGAAAGAATCAAAGTTTAAAAAATTTAAAAGTTTAGAAAGTAAAAAAACTTATAGTAAGCTAAGGTTATAGTAACCTAATTTATTATTGAAGGAAATTTTTTTTTTACAAATTTAGTGTAGCCTAACTGTACAGTGTTTATAAAGTCTACAGTAGTATACAGTAATGTCCTGGCCTTCACATTCACCTACCACTCACTCACTGACTCACCCAGAGCAACTTCACAGTAAGTGCCCTATATAGGTGTACCATTTTTTATGTTTTATATCATATTTTGACTGTACCTTATCTCCATTTAGTTATGTTTAGATACACAAATACTTACCACTGTGTTACAACTGCCTACAGTATTCATTACAGTAACATGCTGTACAGGTTTGTAGCCTAGGGGCAATAGTCTATAGCCTAGGTGTTTTGCAGGCTATCCTGTCTAGGTTTGTGTAAGCACACTATATGACATTCATACAATGACAAAATTGCCTACTGATACCTTTCTTAGGATGTATCTCCATCATTAAGTGATTCATGACTGTATTTGAATATTACCCAACCATGTTTGCTACATTTTCCAGTGTTTGAATATTCACTAAAGGGTATAGTTCTTCATAAAACAAACAAAATAATTTCATGGTTAAAAAAGTAAATGAACTTACATAAAGCAATATATACCCTAATGTCAAATCTGATAATGCTATTAGAAGCACTTTTAACAACTGAACCAACATCAAGTGCAAAATGAGAGACACTTTCTTTCATTTGGAATATATGTTACAAAACAAAGATGAAATCTATTGCATAAGATAATTGTTTAATGTGTTTTAAATTGTCATTTGAAGAATAACTTAAAATACTAAACATTTTTATTTTAAAAAAGATTTTATTTAGAATTTATTGTGCATTATGCTTCCTTCTTTTAATGATTTTTATTATGAAATATCTATAACAGGTTGTGATCATTATTACATGTAATTGAAATATATAATCTTGTTCAATATACTGGTTCATAATAACAAATCATGCTTTTATTATCTTTTTTAAACAAAAAGAACCCTCTGAAATTTTTAGTATAATTCTAGCACAGAAAAATAATTCACTGTTTATTATTATAGTTACTCATTGTATTTTGAAAACATGTAAATAAAGTGTTATGAAAAATACAAAATAATTTATGATTTCAGGAATTTCAAATTTTTTTTGCTTCTGAATCTGTTGGGAATTTGGAAACACTACTACAATAATCAACAGATCCCTATGACATTCTTGGTATCTGCTGGATGGAAGGGGGCTTTTTTCACATCTTTATCTTCTTGTCATCTCAAAAATCCTATCTGTTTTAGAGTGAGATAGGCCAGCTGAAAGTCTCAGGTAGCATGGATGTTAAGTTACATATATATAAACCCAAAATATTTTTTACCTTTCTGTCTCCTTATATCTGTACCACTAGTCTTCTTTCTCCCCTTAATTCCTTTTTCCTCAATAAAATTTATTTATTTATTAATAACATATAAATTCAGCAAGTATTGAGGACTCTTATATTTCAGTAAGGGTATTAGATACTGTTGATAGAAATATGAATAAGACATAGTTGCTGCTCTTAAGGATCTTGTAGTCCAGAGGACAGTTTTTTTAATTTTGGGAAAATTTGAAAACAGAGAAGTACAAAGAATAACATATTACTCCCACTCAACACCTACAACCCCCAAATTGAACAAATTTTACATTTGGTTTTATTTGTTTTCAGTCTCCCTAATTTATAAGAAATAAAGCATTATAAGCATTTTTCCCCAAATGCGACCTTCAGTCATGAATTGGTGTGAATCATCTCAGTCCATTTGTAATATTTTTCCACAAAGTGATCATTACATATAGAAATAGTTCATGCATGTTTTTGTTCACAAAAATAACATTGTTCTGTTCATAATCTTCAACACTTACCTGATCATTTTGGCTTTAGCTATATGCATGCAAATTTACTTATTTAAGTAGCTTTATTGTAATTTATTGACTATACCATATCATTCTATCCATTTCACTACTGATGGACATTTAGGTTGTTTCCATCTTGTGCCATTACAAAAAGGTTCTGCAGTGAACATTCATGAACAATTTCCTTATGCACATGTGTAAAAGTTTCTCTAGGGTAAGTATCCAGTAGTAGAATTGCTAATTTATAGGATGTATACAGTTTCAGTTAATAGATACTGCCAAATGACTCTCAAAGTGGTTGTTCCACATTATTTAATGAACATTTATGTTATGCCTTCTATATGCCAGGCATAGATTTAGACACTGAGGATACAGCTATAAACAAGGCAAAAATCTCTGCCCCTGTAGAGTTTACATTTTAGTGGACAGTCAATGAACATAAATAGTATATTATACAGTGTGTTAGGAGGTGATAAATATTAAATACTATGAGCAAAAATAAAGCAGAGAAGGGAAAATGAGAAGTTGCCATTTTAAAGAGGGTGAAGGGTAGACCTTACTGAGAAGTTAACATTTTAGCAAAATCTTGAAGGAAATCTCCCTTAAGTGTTCCAGGCAGAGGGAAAAGCCAATGCAAAACAGGAGCTGTCTGCCTAGTTTGCCCTAGTTACCCCAGAGACCGCGTCTGCAGAGGTGTGAGCCTCCAGTAGCAATGGGAGGAAATGAAGCTAATAATAGAAAACAGGTTATGCTGGACCTTGTAGGCCTTTGTGAGGACTTTGGCTTTTAAGTAGAGCGAAATGGGAGCTATTGGAAGGTTTTGAGCACAGGACTGATATGATTTGACTGTTTTTAAAATACATAACAGGGAGTCACCAAGGCTGTCACGGTCTGGAACTTGAGATGCCTGGGGAGCTCCGCGAGGCCGCTGGTACCTGCGTTCCCACGGAGAGCAGGGGACAGGGTTTTGCAGCTTTGTAGACAGGGACATCTGTCGCCTCCAGAATGAAGGTCTTCTTGCTGATACAGCTGGCAGCCCTTCTGGGTGTGGAGGAAGCCCACTCGCTGGTGTGCTTCTGCACAAATCAGAACAACTACTCTGTGAACCTATCTGCCGCTTCTGGCATTGGGAACGTTGCGGACTCTGGCCACACCCTGAACAGGGGCTGCTCCATGATCTGCCCCTGTCTGAGCGTCTGCCCGAGCTTCCTGTACAATGTCTGTGCGGCCAACGGTGGGCTGCTGGCCAGGGCCTCCCCGTTGGGCCTCGGGCTCCTGCTCAGCCTGCTGTCTGCTCTATGGCAGCCTGGCCCCTGACCACTGAGACCCTATGTTCCCTCTCTCCGACTGCTAGCTCAGAAAGGAAAGCCCCGCCCCTCCCAGATCCCAAGAAGATGTCAGAGCCTCCCACTCCTCGCTGCTCACGGCCTCACTTGCTTCGTTCCACCCACTTAGCCCCAGGTCTTCAGGGTCAGGCACACCCCCTGCACCTACACCTGCCAAGAGTGCCTGCCCAAGAGGGGCCAGCTACCTTTACTTTTGGGGTCAATGATGTGACCTCCCTTGGGGAACCAAGGAAAGGATGAGGGTCCCCCTGGAGTCTTAGGGTTCCAGGGTCAGGACCGAGTCCCATGGACACCTGGGAAGGGCACCTAAGCCCAAGGCCGGCTGAGCCAGATTGGCCTGTGAGTGTGGGTGTGTGGTCATGGGTGGGTAGGTGCTGTGCAGGTGTGAGTGTGAGGCTGCTGTGTGAGCCCCCCTCTGGTGCTGCGTTAAGCGGAGGGAAGGCTGAGAGTCTGGGTCCAGCAGCAGCTGCCTGCAGAGCCCTGAGTCCACCAGGGCAACTTTGCTGCATCTACACTGCACTCACTTCAAGGGTAGCCTCTGAGGGGCAAGGGTTCCACTGCTTACAAGTCTAGGTCGCCCAGCCCCCACCCCCTCCCACTCCCGCGCTGGAGCCCTCCTGCTGCTTTGGTGCCTCAAATAAACACAGATGTCCCAGATGTTCACTCCTAGCCCCAAAATGCATCCCTCTGGCTGCAATGTTGAAAATATATTTCCAAAATGTGAAGGATGGAAGAAGAGGCATCAAGGATGACTCTAAGTTTTTGCTGAGCAACCATAAAGATGAAATTGCCATCAACTGAGATGAGGACTGCAGGAGATGCAGGTAGGTGAGAAGAGTCAGAAGTTCAGTTTTGAATGCATATTTGAGATGTCTATAAAGTGCTTCTCAGACTGTTAAAGGGCTAGTTGACTTTGTTTTCATTTCTCTAACAGACTGATACTTCTGTAAAATACAGTACAAATAAATTGCCAGAAAAATAGAATAAAGACAGACTTCAATTTTGTTCATACATAACAAAGTTACTCTGTCTGTTTGAAAAGTTTTTAAACACTTTCAATTTCTTTACTTCTTTTGTTGCAGATGGATAACAAATATTTCATGAACTAGGGAGCTAGTAACAAATATTTCCTGGCTGGGACTGATCCAAGTGCCATGCTTTGTGTAACTGTGTATTAGACAGTCCAAGTGGAAATGTCTAGTAGACAGTTGGATAGTCAAGTCTACATTTAATGGTCACCAAAGAACAGAGGAAATGTCTACAAAAATCATTTTGAGCAGAATTTAAGATTAATTCTGATTCAACAACTATTCCTTGAGTATATACCACAGTTGAGGCACTCTACTGGCCTTTTCATGGCAGTGCCACAGGGAAGGGGCAGATTAAGATCTATGGGCAATCTGTACAGGCTAATAATTTGACATCCCTTCATATTAATAATCTTTAAAAAATTGTTCACCATTTATTAGTGGAAATAGGGAAAAACTGATTTCTGTTAACAAACGTATATATTCTTTCTTTACATTTGAAATAGTTTATTAAACACAATTTTCCAAACTAGACAACTTTTGGAGAGTGTACTAACCTGTTTAAAATTTAGATTTTAAAGCTGACTGAACTCAGCATGGGAGTATTACCTTTTGGTTGAACTTCATGATTTGTACCCTCACATGGCAAGAATTCTCAACATAGATTTTATTTCAAATCTGAAACTGTCTATTTGGTTGAGAGAAGAATAAATTTATCCTTCTCCTGCTATGTAAAAAGTCCCCTGTAGAAACCCCAACTAATTGACAACCTATTTGTAATTCACTGCAGGGAAGTTTAATAGCTTTTGAAGAATGCCCCTAGGACAGCAATGTGATTTACCTCCTTTTATCTGGCAGCCCTGAGAAAAGTATACCCATTTGGCAGATGAAATTTAGAGAGTTTAAGAGTTTGTCTAATGCCTTTCATCCAGAAAGTGACAAATTTAGGCTTCAACATAAATTCTTACTTTAAATACAGTATTATTTAAGTGACTCCACTTTAAAAATATTTGATGTCCCTAATGGCATCTACATTACATATGTAGAACTAGTATTCACTGATGCTTGATGATACCGCAGGGACTATAACCACCATACAATGCCTCTCATATCACCAACTGTTTCTGTGTGCAGGGAGTGGAATCTCACCTATACTCACAAATAAGTCCACTCTGCTACCACATGGCCCCATATTTTCCTCTTCAGCCCTTACCTTGGCCCTTGCCTTGGCCCCTCTGGAGACATCTGTTGCCTGTAGCCTGCAGATCAACTGGACCTGCCTTCCCTTGTGGGAAGGGTTAACAATTTCTGAAGCCAGGTGGGGCCTGTGTCCTCCTTAGTCCCCAGTAGAATCAAGCCATTTTGTACAGAAGTAGTAATGCCTTTCTCCTCACTTTAGTGTTGCACATATTCTAATTTGTCATTGAAAGTTTAGTCCAGTTTTTCTAGAATCGCCACAATTGGCCTGTTCTTCCAACAGCTAAATCTTTGTTCCCAGGTCAAGCTTTTCTATCTTGTTTTCTCATTTCTGAAGCTGAATACTCTTCTGCAGTGCTCCTCAGTTCCTCTTGCAATAGGCCGTGGTGATTTCTCCTAAACACTTAGAAAACATGTGGTAATCCCAGCAGTTTAGGGCTCAAACAAGGACACTTTTGCCTCCCAGGCATAAATAGAATCCTCCACCCCTGGTTTCTGAGCTGTTTAAAATATATATATATATCCATATAAGGGGTTGGGAGAGTTACTCACCAAAATGATTCGTAAAAATCTACCTCATATCTAGTTTGTCAGTTTGTCAGATTATCCTTTTGTAAACCCAATCTGAAATTTACCAAGATGTCCTTAAAGAATCAGAGAAATATTTTAAGTTATGACTTATCGTCTCATTACCTTTTCACTCAACTGATAAAACTAAAACTAATTTTTAAATATCTTCACATTTCAGGAAAATTTAATTCAGCATCCCTTAGAAGAACATGCAAGTGTTCACTAGCCACCACGGTGCTGTTTCATTTCTGACCACTCCCATTAAAGAACAAATGGTTCGATCATGAGTTTATAACACGAAGAAATTACTAAACATTTCCCATTTTTGATGTCTAACTTTCTTGGTATTGTGACTTATGACTCATTCCATTTAATGGACATCCCCTTGGGATATCTCTAAAAAAAAGTTGACAGAAGGGCTTGATGTCTAACCCAAATCACAAGGTTACGATCCTTACTTCCTTAAATCTGCAAAGGATTATGATTTTTTTAAGAAAAAGAAACTCTTTGGAAGAATACAAAGCAGCTTTTGTCAAAGAGCTTCCCTTCAAGAATAGTCAATCAATTAAATAATTCAATATATGTTTTATTAAACACCACCTATGTCAGACATTGTGTTAGAGGATGGAGAGATAAAGGAGTGAGATGCCATCCCCACCCTAAAGTCTATAGGGGGACACATCCATGTGAACAAGCCACTGCAACACAATGTAATACTTCCTATAATGAAAAAACAGAGGAAACAGTGACTAATTCTACTGGGTGCCTATATGACATTATAGAGAAGGTGACATTCGAGTTGGGTCTTGAAAAATAAGCAGAAGTTTACCAAGTAATGAAGATGAAGAATGGCATTACAGATTGAGGTGGAGGTAGACACAGAGGCAGTGAGATGATCAGATACACAGTTGTGACAGGGCATAACAAAGGGGAGCAGTCAGGAGCCATGTGTAATCAGAGCTCTGGCTCTCAAGCTGAGACACACCAGCTCCTGGGCCTGTGCAGCAGTATATCAGGGGCTGTGGAAACCCATGGGATGAGCATGTCACAGTTGTGCATGCTTTGTGTTTATTCAATTTGTGTCAATTTTAATAGTGACTTTAGACATTTTAAAAAATTAAAGCAAACATGAATGCATTGCAGAGAGGAATGCAAAAACTTCATGAATTCTTTATAAGAAACAAATATATCTCAGTTTCAGAAGTCTACTTCAGCTATTATCTGATCCTTCTTACCATCAGCCTACTACCAACCCCCAACCCCAACCCCTGTGGTTTCATGCCCATCAGCATTTAGGGGTCTTCAGTTGAGAAGGACTGGGCTAAAACATGGGTTGGGCTGGGGAAATAAGTAGGAAAAATAACTCATTACATTCCAGATATCTTTCTGGAATCTTTCAAATCCCTATTGTACAGGGTATCATGTGCCAGATTGAGAATATTTAAGCACAGTGATGTCAGAATCTCTGATTTAGAACATTCTGTGGCAACTTGGCCAGTAAATTAGAGGGAAAGAGATATTGTTCTATCCATCAAGAGACTATTGATACCATCTAGGTGAGAGATAAGGCATACCTGAAATAAGGCAGAGGGAGAGGATGGCTAAGAGGAAATGGATTATTTGAGAGATATTTAAGAAAGAAAAATGGCAGGACTTAGTTATATGTTGACAATGGTCAGTAGATGATGAGTCAGGGATGACTCTCAGATTTCTAGTTTTTGCAAACTAGATGACTCTCAGATTTCTAGTTTTGGTCAGTAGATGATGAATCAGGGATGACTCTCAGATTTCTAGTTTTTGCAAACTAGAAATAGCACAGTGATGCTATTACCTAAGGAAGGAAATAAAGGAGAAAAAAAAGTTTCTGATAGATAACAAGTTGACTTTGGCTCTGCTAAATTGTGGTGCCTGTGGTATAGTAATTCATTCATTCACTCCTCAGTATCTTTATTTAGTGACTATTAAACACTACAAACTGAACTAGATAGATAGTTGGAAATGTCCAATAGCTAGTGGAAATTCAGGTCTGGAACTTAAGAGATGTATTAGGCTGAGAATATCAAATGAAAGTCACTGATATGTTTAGAGGTGATGGTTGAAGAGTGATGGTTGAAGATGAGGGGAATATATGATGCCACCAGGAGAGTGCTAAGAGTGAAAAAACAAGACTCAGGACTGAGTCCAGGAAAAAATACTAAGTCAGTGTTGAGGAGTGGATGAGCCTGGGAAAAGGTTGTCACAATGTTTAGATAAGGCCTCTTCCTATGTTTTTTTTTTTTTTCATGATTGCTGTAATAAATACAAATTCTTCATAAATTTGAAAGAATCTACATGATCTTTCTACACATCACATAAAATCTTATATTCATTCAGGATC
The DNA here is from genome assembly GCA_008086735.1 of Cheirogaleus medius. Lineage (NCBI taxonomy): Eukaryota > Metazoa > Chordata > Mammalia > Primates > Cheirogaleidae > Cheirogaleus > Cheirogaleus medius. The sequence continues at coordinate 63,830,167 of VBSM01000529.1, forward strand.
ATTAAATCTCATGTTATAAATCTAAGCCTCTTCTCAGTTAAATATTTCATTTAAATTGGGTGTAAAAATTAATTTAGACCCATTACAACAGTCAATTGCATTACTTTATTAAGTTCTGCCAGTTTACAAATTAGGCAGTTATAATTATTTTTTAAAAGAAAGGAGGGGGAACAGTGTTCTGAGAAATGAGCTTCACTGTATGAATCCCATAGGACCCATAATCGCAGAAAAAAATGAACCTTAGAGTTACTCAGGGATTCAAGTTTCTTCCCCAGAGACTCAGACTTCTAGTTTAAGTCAAACTCTAGACGACAGCTATTCTGGCAAGAGGAAAATGTAACACAGTAGAAGTTCTGGGATGCCGCTGACACGCAATCATGCCCAACTTCCTCCCCACGCCGGAATCCAAGGTAGGTTCCTAGGAGGGCGGCCTCTCCCGCAGACGGTAGGCAGGAAAGCAGCCCCAGGGATGCGGAGCCGACAGCTTCATAACACCCTTCTTTCCTGGCTCCTAGAGCCAAAGCCCAGGATTTCCCTTCGGGTGAGGCTGCGGTGGAGGTGAGGCATGGACCGAACCTGTCAGACCTAGCACTGTCATCAACCTACCTAAATTACAAAACCCTTTGCTAGTGGAAAACCTAGTACATCATCCGGTTCGTGACGTCACATCACGGTAACCAATCACAAGTCTGCTTTGAAAGAGACTATTAGGGAGCAGACACTATTGGTGGTGGTGTTTTGTCAATCTAGACACTATTGGTGGTGGCGGTTTGTCAATCTAGACACTATTGGTGGTGGTGCTTTGTCAATCTCAGCAGAGGACTCGCCTCTTTTCTCTTAACAACGGATGCGTCCTAGCAACAACCGGCAGAGGATCTGCAGTTTGTGCTTTTGGGATTTGTTTTTCTGAGAGAGGAGAGTCAAACACTCATCTACAGCTCTCGAAGGAGCTTTACTCCTGGGTTCTACAAAGAGGATCGGATCCTTTCCCTTTAGTTCGGCAGTATCAGGTAAGGGAAGCTCTGAATGGGAAGGGAGGCGTTGAAAACAAATATTTTACTCTTTCAAGGGTGTTAAAACACCCGTTGTGCCAGCGAATGTGCTAGTGGCAATGAAGAATACAAAAAAATATAAGACTTTCCCTGTTTTCAAAGAGCTTCCAGCCTAGCCAGGGAGACAAAAATAGCAACATCAGTTAACGACACTCTAAGAACTTTGAGGACAGGTACTGTCTTGTTCACAGGTTATACATGTCCAATACCTATCACATTGCCTGGCATATAGTAGTAGCTCAATAAACCATGAACAAATGAATTCGAAAACAGCATGATTCTGGTTATCCATCAGTGGGGAGGGGGGTCAAAGAAGAAAAGATCAATGTGGAATGAAGTAATTAGAGAGATGACTTCAGGACTGTCAAGAAAAGGCTGGAGTAGATAAAGAGTGAACCAGGAACGTGTGAACTCTTTGAAAGTAAGGATCCTGTCTTATTCCCTTAGTGACTACCTCGTACCTAATTGCTGCTCACTACTTTCTCCTCCCGAGTGTATGCTGAATGCTGAATGAATTCACAGCAATCTTTCAGGCGGCTGGTTGCAGAGGCTTGGCATAATTAGCTACACACAGTGTGACTGGAAAGTGTCAGAGAGAACAATATTGTTCAGCCCAAGTGAGAAAGTCAGGGGGGATTTGGAAAGAAGGTTATACTGGAGTTAGCCCTTGAAGGATAAGTAAGTTTTAAGCAAGCAGAGAGATGCACGCACAGTGTGGAGCTGGAGGAGCAGGAGGGCTGGGAGGGAATGGGATTCTCCAGAGAGGGAGGTGGAACGTCCCAGAACTGTTTGGGAATCGATGATGACCCTACCCTGCGAGGCCTGAGTAGAATTGGAAAAGTGGGTGTGGTGAAGCTGACTGTGAAGGGTGTTGAAGGCCATACATACAAGTTTGAACTCTACACTGTTTTTCAAAGTCTGGTCTGCTGATCACCAGTGCAATATGCATTATGCTATATCTACTCTCTGTGTCCCTTCAAGAAAGTCACCTGACCTCTCAGGGCCTCTATTTTATCATCATAAAATTGGGATGAAAATAATAGTAATAATAAAATGTGGTTAATCAGTATTCAGTAGTACAGAAGGGAAATTATAGTTAACAATAATTTATTGTATATGTCAAAATGGAGAAGAGAAGATAAATGTTTGAGGCAGTGGATATCCCAGTTACCCTGATTTGATCATTATACATTGCATACATGTATGAAAATATTACATGTTTCCCCAATATATGTACAATTATATATCAATAAAAAAATTTATGTAGTTAATAATAAATTAAAAATACATGTAAGGTACTTAAAACTGTACCTGACATGTATTTGAAAAAAATATATGTGAAAAAATCTGAAGGGAAATGTTTATACACAAATACACAGACACCCACACCCACACTTTGGTCAAGATTTTATAATCAAAGAACTAGGTATAAAATAAAACTTGTGATATTTTGACTATGAGCTATGAAAAAATATTCAATCTGTGTTAATTTATTAAAATGAGGCAAATGAGTCTGAGATGACTGAGTTGATGACGATGAACCTTTATTTCCTTAAGTCTTCACAATCACCTCAAGAGGTAGATTTTATTATTATTCCCATTAAATAGATGAATAAACTGAGACTTAGAGAAGGTAAGTAATTTGTCCAAAGTCACTTAGTAGGTAAAAAGCAGAACTTGTTTTTAAACCCTGCTGGTTAGACTCTTGAAATCATACTCCTAACCATTTAACAAAATGGGGCAAAGGTGAGCATTGAGAAGATAAGAAGGGTTTGATTGGTTATAACCTTGGCTAGTGTTATATACTATCAAAATTGATGAACAATTTCATAGAAAACTTTTGGAGACATTCTCTGACAGTGCAAATAATCCTCAGTGGTTATGTGTTCACCAAGACAAAAATACAATTTAAATTATGTTAATTTTAAAATTATGATCATACATGCATGTTGTAGGCCTGTCTCTCCCAGTGGATTTTAAGCTCATCTTTGTATCTGGGATGCCTGTCAGATAGCTCAGCACCAGGTAGCACAGAGCATCTACCTGGGATGGGAACTGTAACGGGAGGCAGGTTCTCTGTAGTGCTTCCATGGCAGGGCCTGTGGCTGAAACCTTAACATTTTGGCAGGTCACTGCAGTGTGCTTCAGCTGAATGGCTCCACTAGAACAGCGGGATCTTATCGGCAAGATTGTTGTTGCAATAAACCTTCGGTCACAGAAAACCCATTCTATAAAGATTTGATTTAGCCCAGGGCAAAACTTAGAAAACATTCTTATGTTTACTGCATGATACTGCATAATGTTTGAAATTGTAAACCAGAATTTACTAATGATATCATCTCTTTATGCAGCCTAAGTCAGAACCATGGCGACAAAAACTCCAAAACAAGGCAAAAAGGCAACACGTGGTAAAAAAACACAAAACTTGACATTACCTGGTAGGATTGCTTTTCATTTAATGGGATTTTTTGTGGATTTAGTATTTGTACATGTATTAGCAGCCAAAATGATTGTGGCTTTATGTAGCAGATAAAGTGAAACATTTTTGCTGTCATAAAGTCAAATGCATGCAGAATTAAATATATGGAGATTAATTCTTTTGATTCATTTCATTACAATGCCATATAATGAATGCCACAGTAAATATATCACTAAGAGATAACTCTGTGTGAAAGACAGTTATTCAGATTTTCTCTATTTAATTATTCACAAGTTAGTTTAAGTTTTCATTGTATATTTGTATTTCTGTTTTATGTTTTGAGGTTTAGTAAAAATTATAATTGTAAAACACTATAATAAAATCTGTATTTGATTCAAAAATATAAAGTTGACATCATTTTATTATATTCTAGCTGGTGAAGAAACAGAACCAGTGAATATGGAGAGCATGGGTAAGGGGAAATATAATTTAGAATTTATGTCCTCAGTTTTATAATATTTTAATTTGTAATAAGCAAGCAAGAATACAACAGATTGAAGTGATCAATCAAAATGTACTTGGGATAAAATTACATCATGTCTTTTAGAATACAAATTGAAATATTTTAAAGAAAGAATAAAAATAAGAGCAAAAAAGAGAATTTCAAACTGAGAGAGAGACTTGGACTAAGTGATCTCTTAAAAATCCATTATATGATTATTGAAAGACCTTTTGTAACCATAAAGTATTGTAAGCCTGCAAGTTGTTACTTTTATCACAATAGTACTTTTTAAACTCTGGCTCCTAGGTAATATTAATCTGTACTTCATGATAAAATTCCACTAATTCAAAGAAAGAGATTGATTTTTATGCAAATAAACTAGAACTTAGACAACTAAATTAATGTTGTTCTACTTTTTTTTTTTTTTACTCTGTTGCCCGGGCTACAGTGCCGTGGCGTCAGCCTAGCTCACAGCAACCTCAAACTCCTGGGCTCAAGCAATCCTTCTGCCTCAGCCTCCCAAGTAGCTGGGACTACAGGCATGTGCCACCATGCCCAGCTAATTTTTTCTATTTATATTTTCAGTTGGTCAATTAATTTCTTTCTATTTTTAGTAGAGACGGGGGTCTCGCTCTTGCTCAGGCTGGTTTCGAACTCCTGACCTCAAGGGATCCTCCTGCCTCAGCCTCCCAGAGTGCTAGGATTACAGGTGTGAGCCACTGTGCCTGGCCAATGTTGTTCTACTCTTAAAGGCTATATCATCTTATTCCAGCAGGACTTTTTTTGGTGGGGTGAAGGAGGAACGTTTCCCTTAGTGTGCACTTAGATGACACACTTCACTTTCAGAAACAGAAAAGAAACAGTGAAGGTGAGGAGAAAAATACCTTGTAGGCCACTGTAAAGATTTTGGCTTTTGATCATATAGGATGAAGAAGTATTGGTGGTATTTAAGCAGAGATTGAAGTGATCTGACTGCTGTTTTAAAAGGGTCACTCAGGCTACAGGAACTGCAAGAGCAAGAACAGAGGCAGGGAGACTAGTCAGTAGGCTAGGGTGGCAATCCAGGGGAAAGAGGGTGGTGGCATGGCCCAGGCTACTAGAGGGGGCAGAGGCATGGAGAGTGCAAGAGGATGTCAGCTACAGGTAAGTGGTCCCATCATTAGCACCCAAGCATAGTGCCTAGAGCAGGGTATGCTGCCTAGTAAATAGTTATTGAATTAATGCAACACCCAGAAACTTGGGAGTCATCCTAGGTTCCTTTCTCTCCCACAACACATCCCCACCCCCACCCAAACCATCCCAACTTCTGTCAATTTCATCTCTAATATATATCTCAAACCCATCTGCTTGGAATTATCTCCCCACCTGCAAACCTGCAACCCTAGTCCAAACCTCTGCATCCCTCACTTAGATTAGTTCCTAAGGCTCCTAACTGACATCACAGCTTCCACTCAGGCTCCTACGATCTGTTTGGCATACAGTGGCCTGACCATGTCTCTTTTCTGCTTAAACTCCCCCATGGCTTTTTTTTTTTTTTTGCCAGTGGAGACTCCTTACAGTGGTCCTGGCTCTGCCTTCCTCTCTAGCCCTGTCTCCTCCTCTCCCCCAACCTACAGTCCACCAGCCTTGCTTAGCCCAGAACTTTCCAAATTTACTCCTGCCTTCGAGCCTTTGATTTTCCTGCTTCTGATGCCTGGATAGATCTTCCCTAGGATCTCTTTCTCATGACTGAGATCTAGGTTCCAATTTCACCTCCTCAGGAGGCCTTCCTTGACTGCTCTGTCACCTATTACCTTGTTTAATTGCTTTCATAGCTCTGAAAATTCTGAAATTAAAGTGCAGTCAATGCTTGTTACTCGTGGAGCTTCTATAAAGTCCCTTTGAATACTGACTGTGGAAGTTTTGTGTGGTCTGTTGGCTGCCAGTTGTTGTCAATTATTACTGATTGCCAACCCCAACTAGAAACAGTTCTACTAGTTTTACTGACTTCTAAATAAAGGAATGTTAGATCCTATAATAAAGTTGCCTTGAAAACCAATTAGTGTGAAAAGATCATTTCTTGTGAAAAATATCAGGCTAGTAGAATTTGAAGTGTGTGCTTAGTGGGGCCAGGTAACATAGGTCCACAGTGGTCCCCAACCTTTTTGGCATCGGGTACCAATTTCATGGAAGACAATTTTTCCACAGACAAGGTTTGCATGGCGGTGGGGGGAATGGTTTCAGGCTGATTCAAACACATTACATATATTGTGCAGTCAAACCTCTCTGCTAATGACAATCTGTATTTGCAGTCACTCCCCAGCGCTAACATCACTGCCTCAGCTCCACCTCAGATCACCAGGCATTAGATTCTCATGAGGAGCGGGCAACCTAGATCCCTCGCATGTGCAGTTTACAGACGGGTTCGTGCTCCTGTGAGAATCTAATGCAGATGTTGATCTGACAGGAGGCGGAGCTCAGCGGGTGATGCCAGGGATGGGGAGCAGCTGTAAATACTTGATGAAGCGTTGCTCACTTGTCCACTGCTCACCTCCTGCTGTGCGGCCTGGTTCCTAACAGGCCACAGACTTGGGGCGGGGGCGGTTGGGCACCGCAGACAGGACACAGTCTTTGTCCATGTCTTTCCAGTTTCTTGGTTGGCAGAAAGCTTTCTGGTCTTTCTAAATGCCTGTTTATAAAGGATGGCCGCCTCCTTTTTGGTACGAGTGCAGTATGAGTCTCACAGTTCCACCTAGTGGTTTTCTAAGGCAAAACTACAGAACTTTTATTATGTAGTTGACACTCTACAAAATGACAGTATGTTTTCAAAAGATTACTAGTATTGAATCAAGTTGACAGTCACTTACTGAGCATCTCATATGTGCCAGGAGTTATGGTTAATATTTTGAGGGAGATAAAAATGGGTAGTTTGTCCCTAATTCATGAACAACTTGAATTCCAAATGTTACATAAACTGCAATTTGCAATATATTAATATTTCCGCATATAATCACTGTTATGCACACAGTCATTAAAATCCCCCAAATTACCTGCATACCATAAAGCCACTGGAGTGGGGGGAAATATTTCCATGGGGAGGCCACTGCACTTCCCTTGCTAGCGTGTGGGTTGAGCAGTTGGAGGGAGGATGGCAGGATGCCCAGGTGTGTGGGAGATGGAAAAGATGGGAGTAGGCCCTGGGACCCTGGGAGTGCTGAGCTGGGGAGGGAGTTCTGGGGCAGACGCAAAGCTAAGACTGGTGTGGCCGCAAGTGATGGTGGTAAGGATGAGAAAATGGGAAGAAGACAAGAGAGGAGTTGGCAGCAAGCAAAATGCTCCTTGCCCTCTTCCATCCACTATCCCAGGCCCTGGTGCCTGGGGGTGGGAGAGGGGACTGGAAGACCAGGGATGGAAGCCTCTTGAACCTTCCTCCCTCCACTTCTCAGGGTAATACTGGGACTGGTAAGCCAGAGGCGAAAAATGGGATTCCCCACTCACCTTCTTTCCTATGTCTAAGGGTACATTAATACAAGTCCAAGGGTTTATTTAGGTTGCATTTATTAATGCAACCTAATTGAGAAGTCAGTAATTGAAAAATGTGAAGAATTGAGTAGCAATAAGTTTGATGTTATAAAGCAGGACCCCTAAAGAGCAGATATCCCTATAAAGGGGTAAAGGGAAGGTTTCTTCAAAATGGGAGACTATTGAGCAAATCAGTGTCTCTCTTTCCTACCTCCATGTAAGAAAAGTTGCATAAAAGTAGGAAAACTTGAAAGGAGAGGAACAGCTGATGGAGCCAAGGTGGCGGAGGAGGGCGCAGAGGGGTCAAGCAGGTCCTTTGAGCTTGGGGAAGGGCAGAAAGGCGGTGCCTGTGTTGAGCAGGGTGGGCAGGGGCTGCAGGACCTGGCCAATTCTGTGCTATTCAGACCCTGTTTTCTCTGTAAAGCAGGAAGCCAGTTACTTGGTGAGAGAGAGCAGCAGGTGAGAGGGTGAGGCTAGGGATGTTTTAGGAAAGCCACACGAGCTGAAAAGAACAAAAAAAGTGGCTCATACCTTCAGACCAATACTTTCACTTTTAAAATCTATCCCAAGAAAGTCATTTGAAATGTGATGAAAATTTATAAACTAGATATTTGTTTGTAGAATTATTTATAATAATTAGGAACAAATGAGAAGAAAATCAGAATACATATCAACAAGAGAATGGTTTAAAATTATGCTACAGATTTAAATTAATTTAAAATGATATTTCAGAAATATTATTTAATGTCATGGTAAAATATTTGTGACATAACAGTAGACATTAAAAGCAGGATTTAGGATTTCAGAACAAAATAGAGCAAAATATTAATATAGATTCATTTTTTCTTGAGGGACAGTATTATGGGCCATAGTTTTCTTCTTTTTTATCTTTTTTTGACATTTTCATAATAGATATATTTATTTTAAATATAATAACAATAATTTTAAAGTCTCAAAATTTGAACCAAGAGTATTATTAAAAACAAGCAACCGTATATTTCCTATTGCTAATTTGCAAGTAGTTATATTTAATGTCCAAATTCTACTTTGTCTTTCCTAGGTCATCCAGAAATTTATCCTTTAGTATTAACTAGTAAGACCCAGGAAATATTTAACTGCCGAGTAGAGGAAGATGTCACAGATGAAAAACCTTACAAGTTTATCAATAAAGAAACTTTTTTTGAGGACTTTAAGAACAGAGGTGCAATATCTGATTTTTACCCAGTCAAAAAAATTATCCAGGTAAGTACAATATTCCTCTTTATTTTTCAGTCCTACCTCAAGAAGTTCCTGGTACAGAATAACACAAGTTGGAAAGATTGTTGAGTTCAAATCTGGCATTCCCCATTACTTTGGACAAATGCTCACTGGCCCACGCCTCCTTGGGAATTCTGTTTGTTGATCCTCTATGAAAAGAAAAGTTCTGTCAGTGATGAGATATTTCATCCCACACCCAGAAAAGCTCATCCTTGTCCAGTTTTAACTAGAATAGGAATCTACCCTTATTTTCTCATATTGCTTTAATTCATAATTTTGGTCCCAATTTATCTCTAAGCATGCTACGGACACAACACCAAATAAAAATAATGCTTCTAGCCAGTGTGGTGGCTCACACCTATAATCCTAGCACTCTGGGAGGCCGAGGCAGGAGGATCCCTTTAGGTCAGAAGACCAGCCTGAGCAAGAGTGAGATACCATCTCTACAAAAAATAGAAAATATTAGTTGGGTGTGGTGGTATACCCCTGTGGTCCCAGCTACTCAGGAGGCTGAGGCAGGAGGATCACTTGAGCCCAAGAGTTAGAGGTTGCTGCAAGCTAGGCTGATGTCATGGCATTCTAGCCCAGGCCACAGAATGAGACTCTGTCTCAAAAAGAAAAAAAAAAGCTTCTTTTTTCCTGTTACAAATAATATTGCATGGTAAATTTCCTTGGACTCATTGTGTTTTTAAAAGCTTTTTCAGGTTAATATAATTTTGCAATTTGGGGTTATCAGCCATAGATTAGCACAATGGTTATCTTTTATGATTGGTTGTTCAGAGAAATATCAAGTTTGTGTCAGCATCTGAATAAACCGAATGACCATTGAACATTAACCGTCTCTTTTGATTATATTTGTGTAGGAATATCCTGGAGATGAGCTCCTGCTTGTTTATGACAAAGAGTTCAAATATGGATTGAACTTTTATCTTATTGGAACTGAAGAGGGCAAGGAAAACTATTTAAATGTAAGCCCTTGCTATTTATTATCAGAAGGAAGCAGTACCTCTGGGGATCCCTCCCTACGTGTAACGATGATTATTATTGTTTAGCTCTGTTTCCCTGGGACCCAGATGAGGTTCTGGCACCTGGAATAGGTGACCAGTAAGTGGAGGAAGAACTAACTCAAGCATCTCAGAGTAGCAGATGCTCTGCTTGTTTGCTCTTCCATCCTTGACCCAAGGAGAAAGGAAACAGCAACCCTGGAGTACTACTGCTCTCAGCCACTCCCTGGTCCCCACTTTCCTAGTTCTCTCCTTGCCATCTCCATGACTTTGGGTAAGTTACAGAGCTTCTCGTCTGTAAAATGGTGGCACTAATAGTGCCCATTTCCAGGGCTCACATGAGGATTAAATGGGTTCATATAGGCAAAGCCCTTTGTTCAAGGTGAGTAAGAAAAGTGAAAGATGGATGAGATTCGCTTCCCCATTTTGCTTTGGGAGGTTTGGTTGAATTGTTTGAGGGGTGACACAAGGGTTTATGTGGCTGTCCAATAAACAAGAAGAATATAGGAAAACCATAGAATTAAAAAATCTTTGACAATTTTTAATTAAAAATAATCTTTTACTTAGCTTTAACATTCTCAATTTTATTTTTATGGCTGCTTTTCTGTTTTTAGTTTTTTTATTATAATGAAACATTTTAAATGTATAGAAAAATACTGAGAGTAGTGTAACAAATAACAAATATCCACATAATCACCACCCAGAATCAACAAATGTTAATATTTTACATATTCAAAACTTTTTTAAAAAGAAATAAATATTATAGATAATGTTTTACTCTGTCTTGTATCCTCCCTAATTTCATTTTCTTCACTCTTCCTATAAGGAACAATTATTCTAGTTATTATGTACCTTTCTTGCCTGTGATTTTATACTTTTAGCATATATGTATGTTCCACAAATAATGTATTTTATTGTTTATTAATTTAAAATTCAAATAGAAATGATATCATGTTATAAATCATATCGATTTGTAAATCATTGTGCAACTTTTTTTTTCACTGAATTATAAAATTTTAAGATCTATAAATATTGGTACATTTAGATACTATATATATGTAGATCAGGTTTGTTCATTATAACTGCTCTATGGGATTTTATTTTATGATTGTACCACACTGTCATCAATCCATTCCCCTATTAATACTCATTTGTTTGTTCATTTTTTCACTATTGCAAATAAAGTAGCAGTGAATATATATATATTTTTTCTTGTCTCCCATCTTTTTCTCTTTTCTTCTTCTATTTCCTTGGTGTCTCTTTCTTTCTCATTTTCTCTTATTTGTTTTTTTTTTTTTTTTTTTTTTTTTTGCTTTGCTTCCTGCTCATAATTCAAAAGCATGAAGCAACAAATAGTAAGAAAGTAATTTTTATAAAAGTAAAGTGTATTACAAAATATATACATGTAGCTATAACCTAAATTTGGCCATATATTTTAGAATACTATTTATTTTACTCTAGCCTCCAGAAGTACCAGAAGAGCAGGAAGAACATAAAGAATATATTTCTGAAGAAGTGTATATTTATAAACCACCTGTCTCTAAACCATGGGTTTCTTTGGGCAGTGAAAAAGAAATTGAGGAAGAATCAGTTAAGGAATCTGCAAAGCAGGTCAGAGGTTTAAATATGATCTCCAGTCATTATTACCTCTCCGTAGGTGAACATTTATTCCTGAGGGATTCGTAACATTTACTGTATTTGTTATGGGCATATGGTTTTTTGTTTTGTTTTGTTTTGACAGAAGAATGGTCATCGTCTTATGGGGATGTTATGGGTTGAATTGTGTCCCCAAAATAAGATAGGTTGAAGTCCTAATTTCTAGTAACTCAGAATGTGATCCTATTTGGAAATAGGATCATGACAGACATAATTAGTTAAGATGAGGTCACACTGGAGTAAGGTGGGCCCCTTATCCAATAGGACTGGTGTCCCTGTAAGAAGACAGCCATATGATGACACAGAGACATAGGGAGAATACCATGTGAAGAAGGAGGCAGAGATTGGAGGAATATATCTATAAGCCTAAGAACACCAAGGACTGCTGGCCATCACCAAAAGCTAGGAGAGAAACAAGAAACAGATTCTCCTTCAGAGCCTTCAGAAGGAACTAACCTGCCAATATCTTGATTTCAAACTTCTAGCCTCCACAACTGTAAGAGAATAAATTCCTATTGTTTTAAGCCACCCCGCTTGTGGTACTTGGTTACACAGCAGCCCTAGGAAACTATTAATAATACAGTAGCATTCCCTCCCAGAGCAACTCCTGTGTGGAGGATTTGTGTATGAGAGATTTATTATGAAAGTGCCCCATAAGAGATGAAAAGCAGCAGGACAGGGACATGGAGGAAGCCCTGCAAGACAGCAACCTCAGGTAAAAGTCTGGCAGAGGGAAGCCTTCAGCATGAACCTGTAGAGCAACTCTGGACTGTTAACTGCACCTCAGAGTTGTCTCAAACAGAAGCCGAGGAAATAGGTTTAGATATGCCTCTTGCCAGTCCACCACTGGTCAAGATGTAAACTGCCAGTCACTTCCTGTTCTTTGTACCTATGAGCAAAGTGGTCCCGATAGCCTTAGAGCAGTCCTCCAAACAGGCACACCAGGTGCAACCCATGGGCATGGAAAGCACAAGGAGCAGGAGGGGCGCACAGAAAGCCTACGGAAGGATCTGGGCATGGCACCAGGGTTGTCCACCACACGTCCATTCTTCTCCAGGTACTTCATTATGTTACCTTTACTGTTTACATGTGCTGCAGATTAGATATATGATTTCTCGAAAACGAAGTAGATTTGGTGCACCAATTAAGTTCAGTGACCAGAATGCTTCTAATGTAAAAGACGCCTATATTGAATGTACAGCCTACCCAGATAAAAATTTTACCCTTAAACAACTGGAGAAAGACGTCAGCATGCAAGTCGTCCCCCAAATCAAGGACATGAGTACTCAAACAAGATGGTAAGTGTGTGATAGGGTCTGTGTATTTTTACAGCCAATTACAGTAAAATCTAGCAACTTCCATGATTATTTTGAGAGATCTTTATTATAAATAGCAATGGATTAAAAATGATGACACATAGATCTTCACAGAGTAATTCAATTCAGGATGATCTAATTATATTCAACAATACCTTTAAAGATCATAACAGGAAAATGAGATACAAATATATAGGACCTTAAAGACTAGGAAGTGGGAAAATGAGTGATGCTGTTAATAATTACAGTGCTGGGCATCTCTCACCTAGAATATTACCACTGCCTCTTAACTGCTCTATTCTACCACCTAAGTCATCATTCTTACACCTCAAATCAGATGGTGTTACTTCATTGCCTAGGTTTCTTCTTTGGCTTCCATCACTTACAGAAGTACATCCATCCAGAGCCCTTAGGATGGCATACAAGCTCCTTCCTCCATGACAGGCACTGCCCCTCCACCCTCGACACCCCTGTTCCTAAATAAGCCCCCTGTGCTCCAGCCCTGTGAGCTGCTTCCAGTTCCCAGAATACCTGCTGTCCCTCTGAATAATATGCCCTACACCCTCGTCCACCTGGGGAGGCCCTCTTTACTCACTAACACCCAGTTCAGTGCCCCTTCCTCTGTGATCTGGAAATACCAGGTGGAGTCGATCACTTCCTCCTCTGGGTCTCCACTAGAGCTTAGAGTCCCTTTGTGGTCAGACCGATGACTGTCTGCTTTCGATCTGGAGCACTTTGAGGGTACAAACCATATCAATTTCACATGGCAAACTCTTAATTAAAATGGAGCCAGTGTATGAATGAACTGATGTGAAGTGGATTGCTAAGGGAATGCTTTGTGGACTCAAGCTAGTTAGGCTTTGTATGTTATATAAATTTGAAGACATATTTGGCTAAGCTTTGCATTTTTTAAAGATTTTTTTAAACTTTTTATTTTGAAATAACTTTAGATTTATAGAAGAAAAACCATGGATTTGGAATATGATTTGGAGACATGGAAAATAGGAAAAAGGCCCTGTTTTTTAAATGACCGGAACAATGCAAGGGTGTGGGAAGAACAGTGCTTGTATGGGAGCACAAGGAGACCAGCCTGGGCAGGAGGGAGGGAGTAGCAGAGGTAGACATAGAGCTGGGTCCTCTGTGGCAAACAGTAGGAACTTTGGCAAGTTCTGAAGCAAGGAAGAGCCAGGATGATAGGGCCATTAAAATAAAGATGAGCCAGGCAGAATGGATTGGAGGGCAGGGAAGGAAAAGCCTGGAGTTGAAGAGATTGGCCAAGTAGGAGCCTGTTGTAATAAAACCAGCTAAAATGTGACCAATGTCTAAAGTAAGGTGGTGGCATGAAACAGAGACAAAGGGTAGAAAGTAGACATGTATAAATACAAAAAGTGTTATGAATCCTATCATTAAAACGAACAAAAACCAACTTTCTTTAGCCCTCCAGCTGTTTCCTAGTATTTCTCCTTTTCTTTACAACAAAATTCCTCACAGCGGCTGTCCACACTCTCTAGTTCCACATTCTCTTCTCTACTCTGTCTTGAGCCACTCCAGACAGTCCTAACAAGCTCACTAAAGACCCCCAGTAGTCTGATTGCCCAATCCAGTGGTCAATTTTCAGACCTTCTCAGCAGAATTCAACCTGGTTGACTATTTCTCCTTGAAACGCTATAACCACTTGACTTATGGACAATGCTTATTGTTCCCCTCCTAACTCATTGGCAGCTCCTTCTGACTTTCTTTTACTAGATCCTCCTCTTCCCAATTTCTGAACATTAGAGGACCCCAGGCCTGGTTCCTTTTGATCTTTTCTCTAGCTGTACTAATCCCTGGGTGAATTTATCCAGTCCTGTGGTGTTACCTATCATCTGTTTGCTATTGACTTTCAGATCTGCATTCAGCCTCAATCTCTCCCCTGAACTCTACATTCATGTATTCATCTTCTTACTTGAATGTCTAATAGGTGTCTCAAATTTAACATGCTCAACAACAAACTTTTGATTTTCCACCTTCAAACCTACAACTTCCTAAATCTTCATCTCAGTAATTGGCAATGATATTCTTCTAATTACTCAGACCAAAGACCTTGGATTTTGTTGAGTCTATCTTCAAAATATATCTACTGCATTTTCCTTGGATTAAGCCATCATCACCTCTTGTTTGGATTCTTGTAATTCCTTCCAACTGGGCTTCCTTTATCCATCCTTCCTCTCCTACATTCTGTTCTACATAGAAAAGCCAGAAGTGTTTCAGATCATGTCACTGATCAAAACCCTCCAATGGCCTCCCATCCCGAAGGAACCTACAAGGCTTCATATGATCTGGAGCCCTTTGCCCCTCTGCCCTCATTTCCCACAGTTCCCCTGGCTCATCTATTCCAGCCACACTGGCTTCCTGGTTCCTTGAATTCACCAAGCATACTCACACCTGATGTCTTTATGCTTACAGTTCCTTTACATAGAATGCTCTTCACCAGGAATCTTTATGCCTCATTCCCTCCTTTATTCAGATCTCTGCTCAAATGAGGCATTCTCTGACACTCCTAATAAAAGCAGCAACTCCCATTACTATGTAGCTCCTTACTCTATTTTTCTTCAGGGTGCTATCATCACTTGATATGTATTTTTCATTGTCTCTCTTCTGCCCCTTGCCTTTAGAATTTAAACTCCATGAGACAGGAAATTTGTGTATTTTGTTTATTAATGATGAATCTGGTTGAAGGGTTCCTTATACCCTTCTTACAACTTTGCTGTAAGTTTGAAATGATTTCTAAACAAAACTTTTACAAAACAAGAGCTTTTTGATTGTGTTAGAAGGAAATACATGTAAACTTTGAATGGTGTCTAAAATAAAGAAAAAATTCAATGTAGAGAATGTAGATATAAAATAATATTCTAATATTATCACAGAGACAAACTTTTGACTTGTCATGACCTGTATTTGCTTTTCTTTGATCTAATTTTGGGTATTGAATTTTCTTTTAATATATTAGGACATATCCCAAAAATGCTACTACACAATATTATCCAAGAGAATTCTCAGAAGAGGAAAAAGAGGCACTCAAACAATCAAAGCCTTTGGCTGATTTTCTTGACAATGTGTCTATAAGGTAAAAAATTGTCTATTAAATTTTAAAGTAAAACATAAAATGTATATATTTACTTATAAGAATAGGTCTTAATAAACAATTCCATATATGATATGATGTCTAGGTAGAAAGCGTGCAGTTCTCAGATATGCATGAACATATGACACATTGTACGGATTCTCAGTATTTCTTTCCTTTCTACTGCTAAGCATCATCTTAGACCTCCCAAGGTGGGGCCACACCAAACACCGTGTGAACAGTTAAGTGTATGAGAATGTTTTTCTACTTGCGAATTAACAATTGTTTATATTTATCATGATTACTTTTCTGGAAGTCTTTTTCTCCACTCCTCATTCCTCCTCTCATCTTCATTCACTTTTATAGGATAATGAGGATGAGGATGCTGTGGATGTTAAGGATGGTCATTAGGATGATAGGCATTTGTAAAAATATCATTGTAAATGAGAACCTGAATTCGATTCAGATGTACTTTTTGGATATTTCACCCTTATCACTAATTCCTGTGTTACTGCCACTTTTACTGATTCTGAAAGAAAAACGTCTTCAAAAACTCCCCCTACGCTGGTACTAGGACCTTGAGCAGAGCCTTGGAGCTGCTAAACCAGAGAAACAGCTTGAAAAGGTCTTATCAAGCTGATATCAGAGTTCAGAAAAGTACAACCAATGGTAGACAAGTCTGTCAGTTGTACTCAATAAGTTGGTTTCCATTTCTTTCCAAAATTAAAAATTTGGTCATCAAGTTGGTATATAGCCCAAGTTAAGCTCTTTTATTTTTATTTTTAAGAAAACATTAATTAGTTATTTCAGACTGGATTAAATGTCCTAAACATTCCAACGGCTCTCAGAAGTTGTTACCTATATCTAGGGAGAATCTGCCTCAAAAATTCATTTAATAATTCAGAGTACATTAACTATTTGCCACCCACTCACAGGAAGCATGCTATAATTTTTCTTATATGGGCAATGAGAAAGAAATAAGAAAACCTAAGATTTCTTTTCCTTCACATCAAAATTAAATAGTCATTAAAAATTTTCCTAGAAGAACATTAAAAATGAGAAGTCTGTTTTCTTATGATTAACGTCTAGGAAAAACTAGACCTTGAGAAAATAAAAAAATTAAAAATGCTCAAAATAAATGGCTATGGTCAACTCTCAATTGTCTATATTGGATATTACCTTTAGACCTGGGCTTTTATTCTTTTCTCGCAATTAGCCAGGTGTCGTGGCATGCACCTATAGTCCCAGCTACTCAGAGGCTGAGGCAGGAGGATCACTCGAGCCCAGGGATTTGAAGTTTCTGTGAGCTACTGCACTCTAGCCTGGGCAAAAGAGTGAGGCCCTGTCTCAAAAAAAGAAGAAGAAAAAGAAAAATTGGCACCATAATTATAATATCCTTGGCCAGAAGTAAAGAAGAAACCCACGTTTATATCACTGCCATACTTCCAACTTTAAAACTGTTTAAGGTTTATTTAGTATTTTCAAATTAATATGAGCTTGATTTTTTTCTGGAAGAAAGCCCTTTCAGAAATGAGTCATTTCTTTCTCATAGAATGTTACCTGAAACAAACCTCAGGGAAGCACTATTTGTGAAAGAAGGCAATGATGTAAGAGAGGAGAGGGAGACTTCAGGGGATTCACAAAGCAACTAAGGAACTTTTATTTTGGGATTAAAAAGACAATGATATTAATATAGGCTTTACCTTAGACAACAGGCTTTATCTTCACTCATTTATCTGAGGAGCCATATGGTTCCTGGAAATCAAGAAATTGGAAACCAGAGGAAAGGTGCTGTCTTCATTTCTTCTTTGTGAATTACCTCCCCGTTCTGGCTGAGAGGGAATAATCAAGAAACCAGAGCAAAGCTCTTGTATTTAACTTCTCTCTTGAGAATTCCTTTCTCAATCATGCTGAAACCAAAAGAAATAAGATTTTGAAAATGCTAACTAATGCTTCTACTTGAAACTGAATTTAAACCTTCCGGTCCAGGATGCGAACATACCCTACACAGAGTTATTTGAAGTTTAAGGTGTTTATGATCCACCTGTGGATTTTGTTAAAATGCAGGTTCTGACTCAGTGGGTCTAGAGTGGAGCCCGTGACTCTGCATTTCTGACCAGCTCCAGGTCATGCTGCTGCTGCCGGTCTGTAAACCACAGTTTCAGTAGCAAGGTCCTAGGAAATGCTTCTATCAATATTTTGAAAGATTCAGTACAAGAAGAATTTAATCAAGAGAGTATTCAATTAAGCAGTGACTGGTAGTGTTAATGATTAATGAAATATCAAATAGTACCTTTTTATATATTTTAGGAGTATTTATTATGATATTTAGTATTTACATTTAATTTTCTAAATAAATAGTTTTTCTTATTTTAAGAAATTAGTAACTGAAAACTACTTTTTCAGCTTACCACATTTATTTTAAAAAACCAAGACAGTTGGACTTCTGATCATTACAGTAAAACATTGGGTGACATGCTAATTGTGGGAGAGCTCTAAGGGACTCTCAGGGTAAGTGTAAGCAGAGCTTTCAAACCCAAACATATAAAGGGACAATAAACATCATAGTAACTGTATTAAGACAGGAGTATGTTAAATAAGGGTCCCTGGACTATTAAGAGATGACCCTAGTGCTCAGATCATTTCGTAAAGGAGCGATATTAGTCTTTTTAGCAAAATTCTTCTTCATTTTAGGGACTTTTTCATGCATTGCACAAGGTTTAATAATGGAATCCAAACACTGTAGCACCCCCCCGGCATTGTGACAACTAAAACCACCAAATACACACGCACACTTACTTCTAAACTCCAAATCTCCCCTTGTAGAGAATCTCTTATTTGTTGTTTTGAATTATATATGTATTTGGTCTATCCTTATTTGGTATGATTGGTCATTTAATACTGAATATGTGTAAAAAAAAAATTGCCTTTTATGTCAGTATGACTTTCCAGAAAGTGAACAAGACGGGTTAGAAGTAGAGGTTCACCAAGGGTTACACTGTGAAAAGTAAAGGAGGAGGAAGCAGGATGGGGCTGTGGAACTTCGAATTAGCCGACCCCACAGGAGCCCCAGGGCCAAGACTGCCCGTTGAAGGCCTGCCCAAGGCAGAACTGGCCAGGCCCTAGCATCCTGCAGCTGCCAGGCGCAGTCCCTGGCCTGGAGAGCGCACAGCCTTGGCTTGGAAACTGGGGCAGATCAGGAAGTTGCTAGAGGCTGTCGGATCAGGGCATTCCTGACAGCTGAACAGCAGGTTTTTGAAAGAAGTTCTGAGCAGCACCCCGCTAGGAAATTTTTTTCCTCTTAAGTCATTTATTTCATATGAGGTTAATTATTATTAACAAATATAATTGAGAATTATTGTAAATGAAGTAGGAGCAGCTACTAGTCATATCATTGACTACCAAAATCCAACATCTTAATTGCTTTTTTTTTAATACAAAATAGTGTCGAAATAGCCCTGCAGCAAAATGAAATTACAAACACATTTCTTGATGACTGGAAAAGCCTCGCAGAAGAAGAAGGCACCTTTGGGGACAAGACCGATACCCACCTGAAAGAGTACCAATCCTTTACCGACCTCCACAGCCCAACGGAGAAGATGATCACCTGCGTATCGTGGCATCCAACTATCTACGGTGAGATGAAAATGGCGGGGATCCCCTTTTGTGATGACATTGAAACTGTCCATCACATTTATATGTAAAGTTGCAAACTAGCTCAATTTTCAATAAAACAGCTTCCATTTCCTGAGTGCCAGGCATCTGCCAAGCGCTTTTCACACCTTCCCTGTCAAGTGTCCTCCCAGCCATCATGAAGGACACATAGCACTTGAATCAGCCTCTCTATTTCACTCAGGGAAGTGACTTGCTCAGGTCACGCAGCTGGCACAATGCAGAGTCTGGATTTGACTGTGGCCTGCTGCACTCCCAAGGCTAAATTCATCCCCCCTAACACTCCTGATTACTGGACACGATAGGAAACACACTTCCTTTAAAGGGTTGGCAACCAAGGGAGGTAGAAATGTGTGAAGGTGGGACCATGGAAAGAGAGAGGTCTTTGTCCTCTTTCTTCCTCCTCTCTCTCTCCACTGGCCCTTTTCTCCCAAAAAAAGAAGCAGAACAAACTTTTCTTTGCTCACTAATTCTTCTAAGCCCACTGTATATTTTATACTAACAGCACACCTCAGTTTGAACCAGCCAGATTTCAATTACTAAATAAGTGACACGTGGCTAGTGGCTACCATATTAAATAGCAAAGCTCTAAGAGGTCCTCAAACTTTTTAAACAGGGGGCCAGTTCACTGTCCCTCAGACCGTTGGAGGGCCGTTGGAGAGTGCGGCACACATTCCACACATGCGCACTGTGGGCCCGGGACGAGTCGGCTGCTAAGCAGGACAGGCAGCGGCGGCAAAAACACCCGGTGGGCTGGATAAATGTCCTCGGTGGGCCGTAGTTTGAGGACCCCTTCAAGAAAACCCTTGGTCTCCTGTGGAATATTTTTACTCAAATTTCATCAAATTGGAAATAATTAGTGACTATGTAGAAAAGCAAAAGCTAGAAACATTTCTCCATGTACAGTTGCTGCTGACTTTAATTTCTGCTTGTGTTTTAATCAGGACTGATAGCTGTTTCAGTGGCCGAGCGACTCTCCTTTGAAGAGAGAGTCCACTTTTCTGGTAAATTATTACTGCAGCCATCACTGATTCTTTTCTGGAGTTTCTCCGATCCTATACATCCTCAGGTAATCAAGGAGAGTTGCCCCCTAAGCCTAAATGTTCAAATACTACTTTCATGTATATCTTTAGCAGTTTTTATTTCAAAGTACTTCATAATCAATTAACGTTGCAAACCTGTATGAAGTTAGGCTTTCTTTAATGCAGAACTTGTCATCGTTCAATTTGAGCAAAACTAAAGTTTACACTTGGTTTATTGAACAAATCAACAAGTCATTTTTTTTTTTTTTTAAAGATCATAAGAGGAATGTTTCACCTGTTTTAAAAAGCAGACTCCTTTATGGGCTTATTAAAATACTAATGGGTCAAGTGCAAATAGATTTTAGTTTCATATGAATTTCCTCAATTCCAAGGGTCCCTAGTAGGTGACGTAACGATTGCAGGTGACTGTGTGGGAGAGCAGTGGGAATGCTGAGGACTGCAGCCCTAGAGACTGTGCTGCCACCTCTGGGCCAGCTGCTCTTTGGTGCTCCTGTTCCCAGGTGGCTCCATTGTCAAGAGAATTCAGAAATTTAGAATTTTGTGTGAAATCTCCCAATTTTAAACAGCACAACTAAAACCAAACCAAAACACACAAAAAATCCATTGGAACAAAACCCCAAACACACAGCAGTCCCAATAAAATGAGGCTAAAGGATGGGTCTGCTAAACAGGTGTCTCTTTCCCCTTATCTGCACAATAAGAGTTCTGCTTAGGGGTAGGGTGCTATAGATTGTTAGATTAAGTTATTTCAATGTACTTACATATAATCATATTTTGTTTCTATAAAGTATTGCAAAATTAAGGGTTTCCCTAATAAACCCTAGCCTCCTTTCTTCTTTCTTTCCCTATTCATCTGAATTAAGGCAGTTTTAATGTAACAGATTCTAGATACTTCAAATGTTACAGACCCAGAGATCAAAATGACAGATCTCTAGCTCTTCCTTTTTAACCTACTTACCACAAAAATAGTGCCATTCTCTAGAATGTTTTCTAACATTTCTACCCTGTAGGACTACTCTCCACTCTATGCCATGGAAGCATGGCTGAACTTCCAGTCAATTAGGAGGAAGAAAGATAGACCCTCCTTTCCTCTATTTTGAAGAATAGCTTTAAAAAGACAAGCAGATAATTTTCTGAAGAAACAATGTAAATGATTTATTTTGTCTTTGTTCCAATTAAAACTATGGAAAAGTATTAGAAGATTTTATTTTCAAAAGTAGAAGTTTCTCTAGAATCCACAAAGTACAAAATAAGCCAAGGTAATTTATCCCAATTCCAGTTTGAAACCTTTAGCCCTGTGGTGGCAAAACAATGGCCTCTTGGGGCCTATTGTTCTGGTTGTTATGTTTAAAGAAGAATGGTAAACATGCCAGCATCTTGCTTGGTGTTAGCTATTGTAAATATAATGATTGCTTCACACTTGTGTGTTCCTTGCAGG
Source organism: Cheirogaleus medius (assembly GCA_008086735.1). Lineage (NCBI taxonomy): Eukaryota > Metazoa > Chordata > Mammalia > Primates > Cheirogaleidae > Cheirogaleus > Cheirogaleus medius. The sequence goes on from VBSM01000529.1 coordinate 63,852,130, forward strand.
CCTTGTTCACCTTCTGGGTTCTGTGTTACTTTAAAATTTGAAATATTATCACCGGCAATAAGTCCATCTTCTCTTATTCGGCAGATTTTGTTTTTGAGTGCCCGTATGTGCCAGTATTACAGATATTACAGTAGGGAACAACACAGGCAAATATCCTGCCCTTATAGAACTTACCTTCCACATCGTTCAGAAATACTAATTTCATAGTCTTTTTGTTCATAAAAATTATAACATGCACCCAAAATTGCCTATACTTTTTCTGCCATGGAGGATGAGCGAGGAGAGAGACCTGGGTGCCCTTGAGAATAGACTCTTATATGTATGATCAACGTCCACAATAAAATTCAACAAAAGCAGCTTCTTATCCAGAGGTAGAACTCTGGGGATAGGCTCTGCATGCACATTGCTTATAGATAGCTATAAAGTTAAACTGTCTTAATATTATTTTCTAGCCATGATCTTAGTAGATTTTCTCACTCTTTCTTGGATTTGTGGGGTTTATTTTAGTTAATGCTGGAGAGCCCAGATGACATCTTCTGCTTCCAGTTCTGTCCGAGTGACCCTAATATTATTGCCGGAGGCTGTATAAATGGGCAGGTACTTATGGAATTTTTTCAGCTATGTATCAATGCAGACAACACTCTGTAATAAGTTTTGATTTAGTAGTTTTTGAACTTAAGGATTCACTTCAGCAGAAGGAAGGCATGCCATTTGTGTGCCAGTCACCACGCCAGGAACGAGGGTATAAAGATGTATTAGATGTATCCACACTTGAAGTGTTCACAGGGTAACCTGGCTACATAACTGAAACAAAACTGGGTCAAATCTGTGTGCTGGGATAGAACCAATATTGTACAAGGCTCCATGAATGAACAAAGCTACAAGCATTACTACCTCTTGGAAACAAGGCCTCTTCTGAAATTTCCCTGGGGGTAGGAGTTAGGGGGATGATCCAGAAGTAGAAATTCACTGGAATGCATACATATATCATTGCATTTATGTATATATATTTTGACACCATGTTTGCTTTTTTCTTCTTTCCTTTTTAAGTTCTCTAATTTATAAAAAATTTAGATCCTATCTTCTAATATCCTGTTTCTCTAGTAAAGCAAACAAAACTCTTAAAGCTATTTTATGATCAAAGTTTAAATTCATTGTGATGGAGTGGGTTCGACCGTTAAAAGGGTATATGATCTTTTTTATGTGGTTAGAGCAACTTCCTTGTGGTTGAAATTTAAATATCTACAGCTTCCATGTCCATTGATCCTGAAGCAAAATAACCAGGAAACAAATTTCTCTCCCTCAATAACTGAGGGTCATAATGATGACTCAGAGCCCATCCTCCAAGCCCTGAAAATCTGAAGTACCTTTTTTTACTCATTGCAAAGGTAATATGACTTTGTTTTAGAATATTTTATTTTATTTTTAGAGATGAGGTCTCACACTGTCCCCCAGACTGGAGTGCAGTGGGGTGATCATAGCTCACTGCAGCCTCAAACTCTCCCAGGTTCAGGTGATCCTCCCACCTGAGCCTTCCAAATAGCTGGGACTACAGGCATGCCCCACTATACTTGGCTGTTTTAGAATATTTTAGAAAAGCACATGATGAAAATAAAATCACTCACAATTCTATAACCCTGACATTTTATTAACACTTTAGTGTACTAAAATACCTTTTAGTCATTAGAAATTAATCTAATTTAGTATTACATATTCTACTTTATTCTGATTTTTCAAAAACTGACCATCCAGATATATACAAATTCAGAGTTGGTCATAATATTCGATTAAATAGAAATCATCACTTCCCTGCCTGTTTTAGACAATTGAGTGTTTGTACTTAATTCTGGAGAAGGAGCTTTAGACAGTTGTCAATCATAGCGCAGTCCCCAAAACAGAGGGAGAACTCTTCCCAAAGCAAAGGGAATTACATGACATTTATCTTGGATTTTTAGAAATATTAGCATGTTTTAACACAAGCACAAAAATCAAAGTGTTGAAGATACTTTTATAGAGAAAGCATTCTTTTTAACATTAGCTTTAAAAGTTACTGACTTACTTAAGATATAGGCTTAATTTTATTACCCTTTAAGGTGATTGACTTCTCAGGCTGCATACCAATAGTTTTTTTTAAAAAATCTTTAAGACTCAATTAGCATCTCCTGAACATGTTATAACATTTATTTCTGTTTTAGATTGTCATGTGGGATATCACGGCACATGCAGATCGCATAGAGAACATTAAGTCGGGTGGTAGTAGAAGTAAAAAAGCCACACTCAAGGTTAGCTTTCTATAACTTTTCACTTGCAAGTTTTTTCCATTCAAGAGTTTATGGGAAAGTACATAGCAGAATTGCCAAGGTTAACAAGAACTCAACAGAAAAACAGAATGTTATTCCCAAGCCTTCATATCTGCTCGTGAACATGTTCTGAATCACTTTTGTATGAGCCCACATTAAAACAACAAAACAAAATGCATCATTTATCCTAGGATGTAAGGTTCTTTTTGTTGTTGTTGTTGTTGTTGTTAAATAAAATGAAGGGACCAAGTGGCTTGCCTACAGTGATGTAACTGAACCAGGACTGGACAGAAGGGCCGGGTATCAAGGCTCTGCATCCCAGTTCTGAGTTGGGATGTGCCACCTTCCCTTGGTGGACTAGGTTTTCTCATGTATAAAATGAAAGGATTACAAACCTTTCTGATGATAATATGCTACGATGGTTTTGTAAGGCTATAGACTGTTAAGAGAAATGGGAAAAAATTCCTCAGCTCCCAACTAAGTACTTGCCCACCAGGTTGTACACTTCCCACCACAGCCCGGTTCTTTAGCTTTAGTATCAACAGGTCTCTTACCAAGAAAAGGTGGGATGTGGCCCCCTCTGCATGCAAAGAAATACTCCTTCAAGAACAGGATTTCTCACTGATTCTTTAGGGAGTAGGTCAAAAATACTTGTTAAGTTTAGAGACAAACTCTTAGACTAAACTGAAGAGGGGAGTAGATAATCCTATTACTTAAATATATGGTATGTAGAAACACTAATTTATGTTTTTCCTTGACCTGGCAAATCTCCAAGTTATTGATTTTAATTGGAATGATGAGTAAAGTATGAGTTGATTCATCAGCTCTCTGAAATTAGCATGTAACTCTCTTTTAAAATTTTTTCAGCCTATGTTTATCCTTGAACCAGAGAGTAATAAAGAAGCAATGTATATCAGACACTGTGCAGTCTCTTCAATAGAAAATGGACATAAGAAAGTAATTACAGATATTCACTGGCTGTCTGACACATTCGAGGTGAGTCTTGATGGCTTTATGCTTTTCTCCCTGCTGGATTGTAAATTTTTAGATTTTATCCAAAGAAGGTGTTTCAAGTCAACGATTCATTTACACTTACATTGTGAAGTAACGAGGAACTAAGCATCAAAACATTGGGTCACTGTTACCAGACCAATATCTGACTTGGGGATGAAAATAAAGCCAATCTTTCAACTTGGTTAGTTTATAACTAAAAAATATGGTTGGTGTCAACACTGATAGATATAATACAATAGTAGAGAAGATGAGGATTTGATATGTAAAAATGAAGTACAGATATTTTATACCATTAGCATTTATGGACTTAAAATTTATGATCTCAGCAATTTAGGGGCAGGCAACCCTAAACATCTGTGACATATTGTAATGTGTAATTTTGCTGAGGCATAGTCTTGAATTGAGTGTACTGAGAAGCCGGTAGAGGGGGAGGCTCGTAGAGGGGGAGGTGACAACATGACTTGGGGAGCTGTTTATCAGATCAGAGGGGAGTTGGCAGCTGCTATGGAACCTGAACTGGTTCAGGCGGCAGCAGTGTCAGCTGGGTTTGTGGTTGCTTAGCTCCTGGGATGCCTGCAGGCCTGACCAGGGCCCCACCTGTACCCGTCCTCCATCCCTACTTTCACTGTTTATTTGCTGCTGGAAACCCCGCCTTCGTTTACTATTTTGCTCACCAGTCAAGTATCAGAAGGATAGGGAATTGAGGAATCAATGAGTCCCTATTGATTCAAGAGTGGCACCTTTACAGGTGGCCTCAAAGCTTATTGACTTGTTTGAGAGCTGGTTGGTTGGAATTTTGGACCTTCTAGGAGCCATAAACCCTCCTGCGGATCCTCTGTGTGTTTGCAGAGTCGTGCCCACAATTATGGAAAGAATCACATCTTACAGCATTCAAGGCACACGTTTATTTAACACTTAGCTTCTTTTCTATTGACGCTACCTTAGAACAGATCAGGCCTTGAAAAGGAAGGATGGAAGGAAGGGAAGGAGGGAAGGAGGGAAGGAGGGAGGGAGGGAGGGACTTCATAAAAGTTGTTAAGTTGTTTGGCTCCACAATACATTGAAAAACTGAAAAAGCCTCTAATAGTAATGAATAATGAAATTATAGTACTTCATCTATATAGTATAGAACTATTAAAATAATTCATGAATGCATAGGTGAATGTTTAAATTATGTGGAGTGAAAAAAATATCTCAGGATAAAAATGTATATGCATTCTAATTAAAACTGTATAAAAATGTTTCCATGACAAAAGAATGAGCAAGAATATATGGCAGAATTGTATTTGCTTTTAAAATCTTCTGTTTATGAAACTTTTGTGATAGTGGTATGCTCTTTTATTAAAATTTAAAACCAAGAAAAAAAAGTTTAAAAGGTAAATAGCTATGAGAAAAAATCATTACTCTTCTAGCTACAGAGAATTTACTTTTCTTGTATATTTTTTTAAAAAAAATAGATTAACAGATTGGGCTCTGTCTTTGAGAATCGAAATGGAATATGCTGCCAACTTGTCACATGTTCAGCAGACTGGTATGTCTTATTTCAAATGTTTCTGATGTGTTTTCATACAAGATGTTCTTTTTTCTTAGATGCTCCTGAAATTTTTAGTGTCTTTTTCTGCTCTTTAAATAATCTTTATTGTAACAGTTAAATCTAGTATAAGTAAAGGACAGAATGTTATAGATTATTGTTAGTTTAAAAATACCCTTTTACAGAGATAACTATGTTATCAAAAGAATTAACTAGGCTTCATGGTTGATAATGTTGTGTAGCATTATCCATAGTTATTCTGCTCCTTCACATTCTCATATTTGTAAATTTGCAATATATGTTATTTATATTCAATTTTATCTAAAAAGTATGAAGATTATAACATTTCATTGGGAAATATTTTTTTAAAAAGAAGAGTTTTTACATTTGTATTGTATATTTAGAAAAGTGTTTTTGTAAACAACTTAGTGGCTATGTTGAAAAATATTCATTTAAATAAAATTACACCTCCCAGTTTATAGAACTAGGCATTTACAATGAAATAGGAACCATGAAGAGTAGTAGTATTTATCTACCATCCAAGTACTGGAGAAACTTTACCATTACAAACAGCTTTGACACCCATTGAAATGATGTCACCTTAGGCCACAGAAGCAGCCATAGAGTGGCAGGAGAAGGCACAAGTGACGTCAGCAGCAGCCAAAGCAAGGGGTGGAGAGATGTGATCGATCCTGTGGGCATGTATTGGGGAAGACTCTTTTGAATATAAGCAACAGAAATTGACCGTGGCTAGCTTCAGGTGAAGAAATACATTTATTGGAAATAAATGTGTTGGATATTTATGCCAGTTTTCTACTGGGTGCTTTAATAGGTTAACTATTTTTATATTCACAATAACCCTGAAATGTACCTATGGATAGAGGAAATGAGGCTCTGAAGGCAAATATATATTCCACCTATAGCTCACTAAATATACAATGAATTACATAGAAAACTTGTAAGTAATGTTGTTGCTGAATCAAAGGAAGTGCTGATTCAGGCCTTGGAAAGAGCCCCAGGGATTTGGGTAGCAGGAATGAACGGCCAGCCACTTCCCTCTGAATGAATCAGCTCCAGTCATTGTGTCACTGTGTTTAAGACTCAGAGTGACTAAAAAGGGTCTGCTTGGCCTCTTTTGCATCATGAACCCACACCCTTGGACAGCGAAGAAATGGCAGAGTGCTTTGAGTGACATCCCAACCTGACTGCATATAATGGGAAATGGGCAGTTTCCCAAAGAACAACTAGAATACTCTAGCCAAAGAAAACAGGGGATGCTGTCACCCAGGCAAAAACAACACAAACAACACATCTATACCTATCACCTATAGGGTCATATGGAATTGTATGCCACAATTAAAATTATATTATGATTTCATAAAATTGTATTATGATTTCATGAGGAAATGATTGTGCTATAACGTTAATTATAAACAACAGAATGTGAAGCTATATTGTTCTTCAGTAGCCTTGGAGAACATTTAAAAGCATATTGACCCAGTTCCTTGGTTAGTGGTTTATAATGATGGACTTTGAGTTTGGAAGAAAGGAGGCTGATTGGTTATTATTTTATATGTGATTATTTATATAAACATGGAAATATTCTGGAAATATTTCCTTCAAAAGTTGTTAAAGTAAAAAATAAAGTTTATGCATCTAGAAAAGCTAACTTTTAATAATCTGGAAAACTTCAACAGTCCTAACCTTTATACTTCAGCCAGACTAAGGGTCTTATAATACAGAATATAACAAAATAAATTTTCATTAATTAAGAATGTGTAACTGATTTATACAGAAAGTTCAACTGATGATATCTGTATTTAGCAAAGCCATTTCATAAGTAATACAAATTAATGCTATGAATAAGATCTAAGAAGAACTATATAATTTTGGAAAACAATTTTAAACCAACTATAGGCATGTTTAAAAACAGATCTTAGTATGTCATATGTCACTTGTGGTGTTCTCTCAAGGATTTATGTTTTGACAACATAAAAATTATTAATATTTTTATTAAGTTTAACCACTTATTCATTAGTAAGATGAGCAAATGAGTAATATTAAGTAAACTATATATATGAATAAAAATTTTGTTAGTCTTAGTTCAGTTGCTATTTGTTTATCTAAATACTTTTTTAATCTTTTTAAAAATTTAAATACAACTAGGGGGTACAAGAGGAATCCTGGTACATGTGTATGTTGTATAGTGGTGAAGTCTGGGCTTTTGTACCCATCACCTGATTAGTGTACATTGTACCCCATAAGTAAAAAGCCCTCCCCCCTTTTGAGTTCCAGTGTTCCTTATACCACTCTGTGTGTCCTTGCATAGCCATAGTTTAGCTCCCATGTGGCATTCATTTTTCTGTTCCTGAGTTATTTTAGTTAGGATATTGGCCTCCAGTTCCATCCAAGCTGCTGTAAAAGACATTTCATTCTTTCTTATGACTGAGTAGTATTCCATAGTGTATATATATATACACCGCATTTTCTTTTTATCCACTTATCAGTTGATGGGTACTTAGGTTGATTCCATATCTCTGTGATTGTGAATTGTGCTGTGATAAACATGTAAGTTCAGGTATCTTTTTGTTATAATGACTTTTCCTTTTGGTAGATACAAAGTAGTGGGATTGCTGGATCAAATGGTAGAGATCTTTAACCTCATTGGTTAAATATATTCTTAGGTATGGGATTTTTTTCACAGCTATTGTAAAGGGGATTGAGTGCTTGATTTGGTCTTCAGCCTGGTCATTATTGGTGTATAGGAATGCGATTGATTTATGTATGTTGATTTTATAACCTGAGACTTTGCTGAATTTATCAAATCTACGAGTCTTTTGGAGGAGTCCTTAGGGTTTTCTAGGTATAAGATCATATCATTAGCACACAGAGATAATTTGACTTACTCTTTTCCAATTTGGATGCCATTTCTTTCTCTTGCCTGATTGTTCTGGCTGGGACTTCCAATACTATGTTGAATATAAGTGGTGAAGGTGGGCATCCTTATCTTGTTCCAGTTCTTAGGGGAAATGCTTTCAACTTTTTCCCATTTGGTGTGATGTTGGCTGTGGGGTTGTCATATATGGCTTTTATTATTTTGAGGTTTTTCCTTCTATGCCAAGTTTTTTGAGGGTTTTTTATCATGAAGGGATGCTGAATTTTATCAAATGTTTCTTTCATATTCATGGAGATAATTATATAGTTTTTGGTTTTGCTTCTGTTTATGTGGTGAATCACATCTATTGACTTGTATATGTTGAACAATTCTTGCATCCCTGTTGGGAAAATATAATTGAGGAATTGATGAGATGTGGCTCATAAGACCATTATTTTATTGTATAACCCTATATTACTATATTAAAGACAAAAATAGGAATTTGCAGGGTTTTTCCCTGAAGGAATGTGTGGACTCAATGGTTCACTTATTAGAGGCTGCTATCATGGGAGAGCTCTCAAATCTCTGGTAGGGATGTTTTCTAGAAAGGCTTCCCAGTGTCTCAAAATCTGTGAGCTTCCCTGTGTCTTGAAAGACAAGACAAGGCAAATATGGCTCACAGGATGGGAGCCGGAGACAATGAATGCACTTTGCCCAGAGATGCGCCCCAGTGGTTATAAACAACCTGTTTGTTAGAGATGGATTTCCTGCTCTCTCTTATCTACCTTTAAGTTCACCATAACTAATCAAAGAAATATACAGTCACTATACCTCTTTTGTTATGCCTTTGTTAATTGACAACTACCTCTTAGAACTTAGCCCCTGAAAGACTTTATACCTGTTTGTCCATCTAGATAGATTAGAAGCCCCTTGAGAGGACTTTTGACCCCAACCCACTACCTGTATCCCCTAGCAACTGCATTCCCTGATATGTAAATGTGTTACCCTGACAATTGGTAATTGATGTCTGTGCTTATAAAAACCTGTATAAATCCAACCATATTGCTGGCATTCATGGGGATATGCCAGTCTCCTGAATACCCTGCAGTGTTATATCTGATCTTTTTATGTATAAAATTATAAACTATACCTTAGTCTCTGTGTATTCTTTTATTCTCTCTATTCCCTATCAATTTCCTTATCCTCTGTGGCGACCCCTATCTTAGGGACTTGGCTCCATGGGGAGAAGTAGCTAATCTCCTTGTGGGCCTGCCTCAACTACTCTCCCCTGCACATCCCTGGATGAAACCACTAGATCATGATGAATTATCCTTTTGATGTGCTGTTGGACGCAGTTTGCTAGCATTTTCTTGAAGATTTTTGCATCTATGTTCATCAGAGATATTGGTCTGTAGTTTCCTTTTTTTGTTGCATTATTTCCTGGTGTTGGTATCAGGGTGATACTGGTTTCATAGAATGAGTTAGGGAGGATTCCCTCCTTCTTGATCTTTTGGAACAGTTTCAATAGGATTGACACCAGTTCTTCTTTGTGCATTTGATAGAATTTGGCTGTGAATCCATCTGGTCGTGGGCTATTTTGGGGGGGTAATATTTTATTACTGATTCAATCTCACAAGTCATTATTGGTCCATTCAGGAGTTTGTTTCTTCCTGATTCAATCTTGGGCAGTTGTATGTTTTCAGGAATTCATCCATTTCCTCTAAGTTTTCTAGTTTGTGAGCATATAGTTGTTCTTAGTAGTCTCTGATAATCTTTTGTATTTCTGTGGTATTAGTTGTAAATGTCTTCTTTGTCATTTCTGATTGTGTTTATTTGGATCTTCTTTCTTGTTTTCTTGGTTAGTCTAGCTAGTAGTTTATCAATTTTGTTTATCTTTTCAAAAAATCAACTTTTCATTTTGTCAATTCTTTGTAATTTTGGGGGGTCTCTATATCATTTAGTTCTGCTTCAATTTTTATTTCTTTTCTTCTGCTAAATTTAAGTTTGGTTTGTTCTTGGTTTTCTAGTTCCTTGAGGTGTGAGATGTTAGGTTGTTAATTTCTACTTATTTTGATATAGGCATTTAATGCTATAAACTTCCCTCTTAGCACTGCTTTTACTGTATTCCACAGATTTTGGTATGTTGTGTTTTCTTATTCATTCATTTTGAAAAATTTAAAAACTTCTGTCTTTATTTCTTCATTGACCCAGTGATCATTCAGGAGCATGTTGTTTAATTTCCATGTATTTGTATAGTTTCTGAAATTCCTCTTAATATTGATTTCTAGTTTTATTCCACTGTTGTCTGAGAAGACACTTGATATGATTTTGATTTTTTAAAGTTTGTTAAAACTAGTTTTGTGGCTTAACATGTGACCTATCTTAGAGAATGTTACCTGTGCTGATGAAAAGGATGTATATTCTATAGTTGTTGGGTGGGATGTTCTCTAAATGTTTGTTTGGTCTAAGGTCCAATCTGACTCCAATGTTTCTTTTTTCTTAGTGGATTTAGAGCTGTTTATTTTATGTTAAAATTTTATACATATTTCATAAGTACAGTTGGATAATCAAATATTTAATTTTTAAAACATTAAAATACAATGAAAAATCTCCACAAATCAGCTTTTTATTATTTTTTTATTTATTTATTTATTTTATTTTTTTGTTTGTTTCAGCATATTATGGGGGTACAAATATTACGGTTACGTATATTGCCCATGCTCCCCTCCCTCCTCAAGGCAGAGCCTCAAGCATGACCATCCCCCAAACGTTGCACATCTCACTCATTATGTTTGTATATACCCATCCCCTCCTCCCCCTTCCCACCCGCCCGACACTCGACAAATGTTATTCCTACATGTCCACTTAGGTGTTGATCCGTTAATACCAATTTGCTGGTGAGTACATGTGGTGCTTGTTTTTCCATTCTTGAGATACTTCACTTAGTAGAATGGGTTCCAGCTGTATCCAGGAATATACAAGAGGTGCTTTATCAGCGTTCCATTGTTTCTTTGTTGATTTTCTGTCTTGATGATCTGTCTAGTTCTGTGAGTGGGGTTTTGAAATCTCCCAGTTTTATTATGTTGCTGTCTATCTCTTTCTTCAGGTCTAGTATTATTTGTTTTGTGAATCTGGGGGTTCTGATGTTGGGTGCATATATATTTAGGATTGTTATATCCTCTTGCTGAATTGATCCCTTATCATTATATAATGATTTTCTTTGTCTTTTTACTGTTTTTGATTTAAAGGCTATTTTATCTGTTATAAGTATAGCTACTCCTGCTTGTTTTTGGTTTCTGTTTGCATGGAATATGTTATTCCACCCCTTTACTTTCAGTCTATATGTGTCTTTATGGGTAGGATGAGTTTTTTGTAAGTGGCATATAGTTGGATCATGTTTTTTTATTCATTCTGCCAGTCTATGTCTTTTAAGTGGAGTGTTTAATCCATTTACATTCAAGGTTAATATTGAGAAGTGAGACTTTGTTCTTCTCATATTGTTAATTGTTTTCTTGTTTTCAGTTTTTAATAAATTGTTTCCTTCTTTCTCTGTGTGGTTTGCTAAACTTCTGTCATATTGCCATTTAATTCCTTTCTCTTTCTCTCTTGTGTGATTGTTTTATTAGACCTTTGAGTTTTATATTTTTGCATGTTTTCATGATGTTGAATATTGACCTTTCGTTTCCTTATTGTAGGGTGGTGAGTATTGTCCTCAACATATGTCAGAAAGGCTGATTTCCTTGTCCTTCCCATCTGTAGCCATGTCAGCCTGAGCTTGGCTAGAGGGCAGGGTGCAGCCCAGTGTTAAACTCTCAAAATGTCACTTTGGGTCTGGGACCAGAGAGGCTGGGGCCCCACCCTAGCAAGCAGGGTAGGCCAGAAACTGTGGAAAATGCTGTCTGCTCATATCTCAGTCTCAACAGCAGCCCACAGGAGGGTAGTGGGGACTTTCCCAGAGGTGTCTGGGAGTCTGTGCTCCTGTATCTCTCCTTGGAGCCGCACAGTGGTTGCAGGTGTGCTCATAGTTCCTCAGTATCTAGGCTCTCAGACTGATGCCCAGTTCGAGCTGCTCTAGGCACAGATATCTGTGGGATTCCACTTGGGTTTCCTTTTCTGGAGATATGTCTCTGTGCAATCTATAGGCAGCTCCCTGTGTTGGGCCCAAGACCCGTATGGATCAGGAGGTTCTCTTGTAGGCAAGATTGTAAAATTTTGTCTCAGAGAGTGGAGGCCTGGGAGCTTCTCTCTTACTGTTTCCCCACATCCAGGAACTTCCCCCAGCTCTTGGCCAGTCTTGGCTAGGCAAGTTGCCCTGAACCCTATCTGTACTCTCCACTCTAGGTGGTTCCTATTGCTTCCCTGGTGAATCTTAGCATTCTCTCCTAGACGATCTAGTCAAAATGTGAGAATCTGCTCACTATACTGGTTCCTCTCCATGGAGAAGGCACATACTACCTGTGTCTACTCATCCACCCTGATCCTATCTCCAGCTTATCTAAATACTTTAACTTACACATCTAAATTCTTTAATAGACCTTAAATTCATTAATCAGATTATATATAACCTCAGTTATAGAAAATATGGAGCTAATATGGCATATTCTTTGCCATTTTCATTATATCTTTTATATAATTAATACAAATAATATTAATACAATTAATTTCACAAAATTAATACAAATAATTAATAAAATACACATAATTAATACAAGTATCATTATAATATATTTATTACTTTCATGATTGGAAACATATTCCTCAGAAGTTGATTATAAAAATCAAGTGAGATAATGTATGGGAAAATTCTTTATAATAAATTTTCACGCATACACTCAGCTTTTTAGTGCATTCTATATATGTTTGGAACTTTTTTTTTTTTTTTTT
>VBSM01000529.1:63873193-63892780 GCA_008086735.1 Cheirogaleus medius
CCTCCCAGAGTGCTAGGATTACAGGCGTGAGCCACCGCGCCCGGCCCTCTTTTTCTATTTTCTTAAGGTGAAAGTGGAAGTCATTGAGCTGAGGCCTTCCTTCTTTTCTAATGTAGGTGTTTGGTGCTATGTAATATTACTTCCTAACTACTGTTTTGGCATCCCCCATTATTGATATGTTGTATTTTCATTTTCAATAAGTTAAAAATACTTTCTGTATTCCATTGTGATATCTTCTTTGGCCCATGGGTTATTTAGAAGTGTGTTGTTTGGTTTCCAAATTTTTGGAGATTTTTTTTCAGAGATCTTTTTATTATTGATATCTATTTTAATTCCATTGTAATCAGGGAATATACTTCAGATGACTTATATGACTTATATAACCATACTTGATCTATCATTGGAAATGTTCTTTGTTTGCTTTATTTTTTTAATTAATTTATTTATCTGTTTTTTAGAGACAGGGTCTTGCTCTCTTGCCCAGCCTAGAGTGCCGTGGCATGATCATAGCCCACTGTAACCTCAAACTTCTTCCCATCTCAAGTGATCCTCTGGCCTCAGCCTCCAGCCTCCTGAGTAGCTAGAACTACAGGCACATGCCACCACACCCCACTAATTTTTTATTTTCTGTACAGACAGTGTCTCTTCATGTTGCCCAGGCTGGTCTAGAACTCCTGGTCCACCATCCTCCTGGCTCAGCCTCCCACAGTGCTGGGATTATAGGTGTGAGCCACCATGCCTGGGCCATGTTTACTTTAAAAGGATGTGTATCTCATGTGGCTGGATGGAATGTTCCATAAATGTCTATTAGGTCAAGTTGGCTGATAGTATTATTTAAATCTTCTGTATACTTCCTGATTTTCAGTCTTCTTGTACTATCAATTGTTGAGAGAGCAGCCTTGAATTCTTTGACTATAAATGTGTATTTATCTATTTCTCCTTACAGTTCTATCAGTTTTTGTTTTATGTATTTTGAAGCTCTATTAGTGGGTACATAAATCCTAAGATTATGTCCTCTTGATGAATTGGTAATATCCTTTATTTGAAATCTACTATTTGAAGTCTAATATTACTATAGCTATTTGACCAGACCAAATTACTTTACCTCTCTGTCAATTACTTTTTGTCTTTTAACTGTTTGAAAATAGAGTGAGGAAGATAAGGGGACTGAATAATAAAAGTAACTACCTCCTAGGGTTTATCAAAGATAAAATGAGTTAATATACATGAAGCTATCAGAACAGCACATAGTCAACTCACAATAAATGTTAACTGCCACATGTGAGACCTTGGGCAAATTACTTAATCTCTCTGAGCCTCAATGTAATCATTCTCAAGAGGATTAACACATAACTGCCTTGGAAGTTACTGTGCAGCTTGAATGCAACGGTTCATATAAAGCACACGGTGTAGTGCCTGGCATGTGGTAAACATCCAATGAATGCCAGCTGCTATTATTATCACTATCTCCAGTGATGGAAAATACAGGATCCATGAGGATGACTTTGATTTTACTAAATATCCAAAGTTATTCCTGTCAAGTCCAAGTAAATATAATTGATAACATTTTTCCCTGGCCTCATCCTCTTTTTTTTTTTTTTTTTCATGAGTCAGAGTCTCACTTTGTTGCCCGGGCTAGAGTGAGTACCGTAGCATCAGCCTCGCTCACAGCAACCTCAAACTCCTGGACTCAAGTGATCCTCCTGCCTCAGCCTCCTGAGTAGCTGGGACTACAGGCATGTGCCACCATGGCCGGCTCATTTTTTCTATATATATTTTTAGTATGCCAATTAATTTCTTTCTATTTTTAGTAGAGACGGGGTCTCGCTCTTGCTCAGGCTGGTTTCGAACTCCTGACCTTGAGTGATCCGCCCGCCTCGGCCTCCCAGAGTGCTAGGATTACAGGTGTGAGCCACCACGCCCGGCCTGGCCTCATCCTCTTTGACTCTACCACATTAAACACTATCAACTCAACCTCTTTTCTTGGAGTTCACACCTTTCTTAGCATTTGTGATTTTCCTATCCTGCTACTTCCTCAGTTTCTCCTGCTCTGTCTGCTTTCCTGGCTCCATTTCACTATGCTGCCTTCTAGTCATGAACAAAATTCAAACTTGAACTTTGGCTGTATGCTTTCCTCATTGGTGACACACTTTCTCTTTGGTAACACAGTCCACCTGCATGGCTCCAACTTCTGTCTCTGCTGAGAGTTCTCCCCTAACTCTCTCGCTATCTCCTGGGTTTGAACCCAATCCACCCCCTCAAGTCAATGTGTCCAGAAGAGAAGTGGTAACTTGAGTTATCCTGGACTCACTCCTCAGGCCCCCACTTCCACTCTCTCGCCCAGGACCATTACATCTTCCTTCACAGTCTCTCGCCTTCACCCCTTCTTTTTCATTACCAGTTGTGACCCTGGAAGTCAGGGTCCTACCTCCTCTTGTTGGATCAGAGAACTCTGTACCTTTTGATCTTGCACCCCTTCAGTAGACATTTTAAAGTACAAATTCCCAATGTATATATATTGATTTATAAATTATATACATGTTCTACTCTACTAATATATTTGTGTATATTATTTAAAAAGAGAAAAACAGACATTGAAATGAGAGTGAATAATTAGAAATAAATATTTTAATGATTTAATTTTATGTATTAAATGGGTACAAAATGCCTTTTTGCTCTTCCTAAATGTATTATAAATAATATCTTTTAATAAGAACAATGTGATTGAATGTGCCTAGTTTTTTTTTTTGGAATGTAGATTTACATTTTGTAATACAGCTATTTAAAGGTCTAGTTCCATGCTTGGCTTATTTTGATACTTGTTTTTAATGTTTTACTTAGTGGGAGAAGAGATCTCTCAAAAAACGTAGATCCCAAACGAAGTGTTGGTTGACTATACCAACTAAATCATAATAATCATTTTTTACTTTTGTTCAGAATTATACTAAAGTTTTTTTGAAATGTAATATGTATTTTTAGTATAGCTGAAGTTTCTTCTCCTGTTTTCGTTTGTCTGTTGGCTGATTTTTATATGTGTTTGTTTTCCTGTGGGTAATATAACCCAAAGGACATACTGAGAAGGTGTAATAAGAGGAGAATTTTATGAACATATATTTCTCTACCATCTTTCCCAGAATTTAATATCACATGTATGAAAAACTAATAAGTGATCTGGGAAAATGCTCAAGACTTATCTTTAACAGAACAGAAAATCAGGATACAAAGCTAAAATACAATGATTCAATATTTTTGAAAAATCTATTTATATATATTCGGCTGGGTGTGGTGGCTCATGCCTATAATCCTAGCACTCTGGGAGGCCGAGGCGGGAGGATTGCTTGAGGTCAGGAGTTCAAGACCAGCCTGAGCAAGAGTGAGACCCCATCTCTACTAAAAATAGAAAAAAATTAGCCAGTCAACTAAAACTAGAAACAAAAAATTAGCCAGGCATGGTGGCTCACACTTGTAGTCCCAGCTACTCGGGAGACTGAGGCAGGAGGATCACTTGAACCTAGAAGTTTGAGGTTGCTGTGAGCTAGGCTGACGCCACGGCACTCACTCTAGCCCAGGCAACAAAGTGAGACTCTGTCTCAAAAAAAAAAAAATCTATTTATATATATTCACAGAAAAGTCACTAGAGGGGAAATATATCAATATTTTAATCATGGTTATATTTGGGAGAAATGATAATGGATGACTTTATTCCTCTACTCATGCTTTTCTCTATTTTCCAAAGCTTTAATAAGTAACATTAATTTTAGATCATATAAAGACTTTTGCTTTAAAACAAGGTGAAATCAAATACTTTAAAAAAGAAAACAGGTTTCCCATGATGTTTTCATTTCAGCCGTAGGATTAGCTATACTCTTACATTGCACGTATAGCTAAAGCTATCATATAGTAGTACGGTCACTGATGTTTTGGTTTGAGAAAGTTTCTATTGCTAAATTAGAAGTTTAAAAATGCTTGGACTTATGCCCACCACATTGGGAAGGGAATGGGACAGAGGCATGTGGTAAGGGACAGAAAATATAAACTGTCTATATTTTTAAAAATCTTTCACTATAAATATGTGCTTGTTCATCCATACTCCTCTGAAAGACAAAGTGTTAGCACAGAGCAAAGGAGTGAAGGCAGGAGAAATGAAACCGTACAATAATCTGGAAGCTGGGATGGCCAATCCTCTCAAGCCAATAGATGACTTCTGCACAAAGTTCTTGGTGGGAACAGAGGTAAATTGGAATTATCTGCTTTTAAAATTAATATTTAATTATGCAAATATATTAATATCTATTATATTATACATGTTTTTATATGAAGGTTTATAATATTTATATCATTTTTAATTTTAATATGATTATTTGCATTTAAAATTTTTAACCCTTATACCTCATAGATTCACATTTAATATGTTTCTGAACAAATAAAGAAAGTATCTATAAAATTAGATACCCTTTTTACTAGTAGTTTATGATCAGTCTAAAATATTCATCAAATACCTTTACCATATGGAAGAAATCATGCTAAGTATTACAGATTTACTAAGGAAATATATTCTTTTGTTAAGCTAGCACAATCTAGTAGGAAAGAGTGAAAAACTCATTCAATTCAAAAGATAAATAACGCTGGGATATAACAATGATAATGGCTGCCATTTTTCAGCACCTACTATAATAATAACCAAAGCAAGCTCACATTTATTGGACGTTTCCTATGTATCAGGGTACATGCCAGGTTATTTTTTTCCAAATTGTATCCCATTTAATCCCAATAATCCTGTAAGGTTGATATTATTATTCTCATTTTTCAAATAAAGAAATGAGGCTCAGAACTTTAGCTAGTCATACAGAGCAGAGATGCTCTTCATTCATGTCTTTCGTTCCCTGACATAAAGGGTATTTCTCCCAGGCCAAGCCACCATGGGAAGGTACCTTAGCTCAGTTGGACCAGAACACAATTTGCATTCACACTTTGGTATTAAGAGGATATTAATCAGTTCCACAAGCTCTGGAGAGCATACTGCCTGCCAGGCACAGTGCTGGGATCAGAGGTGAGCAGCACAGTCCCTCTGTCCTCAAGGCACTCACTGCCTAGCCAGGGAGCAGACACATTGACAGCAATATGTAAAAACCCCAACACCAGTCCAGAGGCTACTTCTATGAGGAAGGGTGAGTTGAGGAAGCTGACCCATGAGCTGGCTGGACGTTGGAGGTCGAGAAGGAACCTGAAAGAACTCGGCGAGAGTACAATTCCAAGCAGAAATAACAGTCTGAACAATATTTCAGAGTTATGAAAGTCCAGGATTTGCTTGGAGGCAGTGAAATAGTTTGGTGCAAGAGGGAAATCTCTGCTTAGAATGCTAGTTGGGGTCCAGTATGGAAGGGCCCTTTCTGCTGTATTAGGTCATTTGAATTTCATTTGGCAAGCAATGGGACACTACTAAATACATGGTTTATAACTTGAGTTTCACAGCAAAGTTTTCTAAAATTTTTTAAACACTGTGGTAAAATATACATAACATAAAAGTGTAACACTTTAACCATTTAAGTATATAATTCGGTAGTGTTAAATACAGTCACGTTAGTGTGCAGCCGCCACCACCATCCATCCTCAGAGCTTGTCATCATCCCAAACTAGAACTCTGTACCCCCTAAACCATAACTCCCTTCTCCCTTCTTCCCCCAGCCCCTGGCAACCACCCTTCTACTTTCTGTCTCCATGAATTTGACTATTCTAAGTACCTCAGGGAAGTGGAATCATACAATATTTGACTTTTTGTGCACCAAAGTTTTTAAAGCAGAGGAATGACACCGTCAGATCAGCTGTAGAAAGATAAATGACTACAAGATCTTAAAACAGAAATTAAAGCACGACACCCCCTGCTCAAACTTTTCAGTGGCAACTCAGTGCAATGTGAATAAAATCCAATCTCCTCACACCATGGCCTAGAAGATTCTGCATAACTTGGCCCCTGCCTATCTCTCCATCCCCATCTGCACCAACCTCCTTCTCACTCAGTCGGGGCTGCTCTGCATTTTCTCAAGTTTCTTTTATACACATTTTCCTGCCTTTGAAGCCCCTGCCCTGCTTGGAATTCCTTCACTCATCATTCAACAGATACTGAGCATTTCATATGTGCCAGCCACTGCTCTTGGCCCTGGGGAAATAGCAGCGAACAAAGCAGACAAAACTCCCTGCCTTCGTGGGGCTGATATTCCGGTGGAAGGCTCTTCTACAGACTTCTGACACAGGCTTTCCATCCACTTTGGGGAGAGCTTATGGGAGGCCTCTCTGGGGTCTGATTGGCTGGGTGAGCCGAGGGGAGGGAGTAGAGCCTTAGGGGGCAGAGGGGCTGCCAGCCAAGAAATGAAGATAGCCTGAGTAGTAGGGCCAGGCATGTCAACACGGGGGTGAAGGAAGTAGAATTAGGCACCTGGCGGATGATATCATATAATGGACACTGAACACATATTTATTAAATTGGTTCAAGCAACTCCTCTTTGACTTAGTTTGACTTCAGTGTTCCCTGTACCAGCTATGAGACACAGGAGATGATAATCACTCTTACAGGACCTTGGTGAGGGTTGAGGGTCGCATACATAAAGCTCCTAACAACTCTGGCAAGCACTGAGTGCCCAGTAAATGGTGGCTCTGAGGGCGATGTGTCACATGGCAGCAGGCTAGCAAAGCATGCACCTGTCTGTCTGTTCCCACAGACTGTGAGTACTGTGAGTGGAAGGAGAACTTGTCCTCAGACTCGGAATTTCCAACACCAAATGCAATCTTTGTTTGTTATATGAATTAACATGGCTGAATAAAAGCACAGATCAGGGAATGAATGGGCCCTGTCACCAATGAGCTTACCCTTCCCTTTCATAAACCAAATGTTTTTCCGCCGCTCCCCCTTGCCTTCACATCCCAATCCATCCTCTCCTCCGAGTCCTCTTAACTCCTCTTTTTATACAAGCTTCTCTCTGTGTTTTCCTCTATCACTCAGTGAAGAAACACTGGAATTAAGAGACTATACTGGGGTGACTCTGAGTAAGTCATTGAACCTGTCTGAGTCTCAGCTTTCTTGTCTGTAAGACGGCAGTGTGGGACTAACCTCCCCAGCTCTGGAATTCATAGGCTCTGTCTGTCTTTCCCCTTTGCGTGGCAAGTCCCTCTGCATTCCCCTCTTCTTAAAATGACCATGAGGCAGAACTAGGATATGTATTACTTGTTATTTTATTTGGATTGAACTTTGTTTCCTGTTCTCAACCTTAAAAGTAGTAGTTACTACCATATTATGCATTCATATTCCCTCTTTCTCTCTTATTCCACATGCATTTATTAAGTATTGGCTTTGTAATATGCCGAGAAGAAATCACTCAATAAGATGGACCTGATCCCTCCCTTCCTGGATCAATAACAAAAACTTTGGAAACCCAGTGGTTGAGACTCTCATACATAAACTATCTGCATAACTGCCTGTGTTCTCCACATCATTATGTGTAGATAAAAACTCATTTTTTGTTCAATATAAATTTCAGTAATCATTTTGAGCCTCCCCCTTCCCCACTGTGTGGAATTATTATTTGATTAAATTGACCTGTTACTTCGTATTTGTTTTCATTACAATCAATCTTAGCACATGAATGTGATGTTCTTTGTCTCTTAAGTTGTCATGATACTCATCAGGAACCTGTGATATTTTTAGGAAGGTGAAGTGATATACACAGATTGGAAAATGGAAAGAGACCCTGAAACTGGCCGATTGACAAGTAAGTTTTGTAGACTGCTTTGTTATGGATAAGATGTTCCTCTTAATTTAAACTACCCAAAGGAATATTGTGAAGTCCTAAGTAAAGTCAGTGTGTAGATGCTCTGAACTGCAAACTATGTGGCCTGTTCACATTCTGGGAACTGGCAGTGTTTTCCTTGGGACCTACCAGCCTAGCGTCTTTCATAAACACCATGGAGGTTTCTTGAGTAAAGATGAGACGACCACTGGGACCCGACTGCTCTTAGTCTGCCTGGAACCCCATGTTCTTATCTCAAATCTACAACCAGGCAGAAAGGAGAATTTTCTCTTCCAAGAAGAAACTCCTAACAGACAGATTACCCTCACTGAGTTGTGTGTGATAAAGAAGCCAAATCTAACAAAATTTCCAGGTGATCTAAGTAACAAGCCAAGAAATGCAGGCTGAATGCTGGCAGTGGACACAATCATTTCATGTACTCTACTCACAGATTGGCACATGGCATGTGCCAGGCACCCTTCCAAATACTTTCTATGGATAACTCATTAATCGTCAACAGCTGCCCTATGGGGTGGCTACCGTAGGTGACATTGCCAGAATTTGAACCCAGACAGTCTGTGCTCTTAACCAAATTACTATACTGCATCCAGCATTAGACAGTGACTCTGGAAAACTGTCTTTTTGTTTATGGTAATTTTTGTATAAGAACCTGCCCTGGAGGCTCTGGCAGTCCACTTAATAATTTAAGGACAGCTCCATTCATTGCTAAATGGACTAAAGTCTTTCAAAGGACAAAAAACAAAAAAGAAAAAAGTTATTGTGGGCTGAGAACATCTAATGTTTTAAAGTACAAACCTTGCTGTTGTCGATACTGCTATCACTGGCGATCATTACAGTTCGCAGAGGCTTCCAGACTTCTAGATGGCCCTGCTCTCCAGAGTGAGGTGAAGTCTAGGGAAGTCTTGATAACCCTGAGGGCAAAACTGGACTCTGAGAAACTCAGCAATAGCAAGCAGAACGCTGCTGGTTTCCAGGGCTATTGCGCCCTGGAAAGTGATCTTCTAGATCACTTCAAAGTGGCCTTGGAAGTATGTATTCTGTGCTCTCTTTAAGATGGGGCTTCGGTTGGAGGAAAATGGGCATTTTTTAATCCAGAAGAGCTACATTTAAATTTTTATTTGTTTATTTTTATTTTTTAAGTTTTTTTTTAAAAATAACATTTTAACTTATGGTAAGACACACATAAACATAAAACTTATCTTAACCATTTTTAAGTATATAGTTCAGAGGTGTTAAGTACATTCACGTTGTTGTGCACCCAATCTGCAGAATTCTTTTCTTCTTGCAAAACTGAAACTCCATACCTATTAAACACTAACTCCTCTTATCCCCCTTCCCCCAGCCGCCGCAACCACAATCCTACTTTCTGCTTCTATGAATTTGCCTACCCTAAGTACCTCATATAGTGGAATCATAGAGTCTTTGTCTTGTTGTGACTAGCTTATTTCATTTAGCATAATGTCCTCAAGGTTCATCCATGTTGTAGTATATACCAGAATTTCCTTCCTTTTTAAGGCTGAACGATATTCCATTGTATGTATATACGACATTTTGTTTATCCATTCACCTAACAATGGATTGCTTCCACCATTTGACTATTGTGAATAATGGTGCTATGAACATGGGTGGACAAATATCTCTTTGAAACCCTACTTTATAAGCGTCATACAAGATTTATTAAATGTTTTTCTGCTTAATGTCTCATCAGTGTTCTGAGGGGAAAACCTATTGCTCACATAGCTATTAAAATGATAAGATTCAGAATAAGTCTGTGGTTTTAGAATAAAGCAGCTAGAGAGTCTGGCCTGGACAGGCATATATTTTTATGGCCATCCCTGGAGCTTGTGGGTGTGGGCAACAAGGAATGAGGAGCATTCGGCTCTGCAGCCAGGCCTGGGGGAGAGGAAATCCAAGCAGAATCCTCCTGTTCTCTGGGTAAAGAGACGTGAGAAGCAGGAAGACCTCCAGGCCTGGGGCAGAGACTAAAGGGAGCTCTGATCTCAGCATCCAAAATTCCTCCCTTATTCCCAGCTTCAACATGTGGAAACTCCATGACTCTTGTCAGAAACCTGGCTGTCGTCCTCAGCATTTCTTTTCTCATCCTTCCTATTCAAGCCATCTCCAAGTCCTATCAATTCTAGCTCACAAATATTTCTTGATTGTCCACACTTCTCCATTGCACCTAAATCCAAGCCACCATCCTCTCTCATCAGAACTACCATGACAGCCTCCTCTGATATTCCCTCTTCTAATCCATTTTCCCAACAGTAGCCAGAGAATTTTTTGGAAATGTAGTGAGATTGTCTCACTTCTAGGCCTAAAGGACTCATCAAAACACACTATACTTAGGATATAATTTAAATTCCTTTTTGCAAGGCCCTGCATGGTCTGCACTCTCCTAGTCCCGTTCATTTTATGTATTTCACTCTGGGATCACCTTCACAGAAGCCTTTTCTGAAGTCTAAATTACAAATGCCCCTTGCTATTCTTTCTTATAATATTTTTCCTTCATAATCCTTTTGACAATTTTTAAGTTATATACTCTAGGATTTGTTTATTGAGTATCTGTCTTTCCTACTGGACTGTAAGCTCCACGAGGACAGGATCATGTTTGTTTGCTAACCACTGTTTACCCAGCCACCTACAGTACTTGGTACATATAGACAATCCACAAATATTTATTGAATAACTGAATGAATTAATGAATGAGTAAATGAATAAGAACATGAAGTATTCCTCTGAGCCTGAAAAGTGGCCCTGAGAGGAAGTTCCCAGGATTTTCCATAAAAAGAGAAGAAGCCATCCCTTGACAGATTTATTCGCCCTAACCTCTGGTTCTTCACTCTTGGACCTCATTAATTGGGACCTGTCTGTCCATTCTTCATTGTGGCAATGTAAGCAATGTTATTAGAGATGATATGGCCTTTCCACTCCAACAGCAAAGAAGCCAGTGGGCCTCTACACTATCCATGACGGAGCTGTCCACACTGTTCAGAGATCACCTTTTTACAACGACATTATTCTCACCATTGGTGGGTGGAACTTGGCCATCTGGAAAGAAAGTGTTATGGTAAGTCACCTGCACAATGGAGGAGTGGGTGTGTGGTCCTTTGCTATTGAGAAAGACAATAGGAAGAACAGCCTGTTCTCACATAACAGTGCCTTTGGGATATTTTTTTAGAGAAATTAGAACAGATGGTCAGGGCTCCAGCTTGTCAGCAGAACCACTGTGAGCCTTTTGAAAACACATCCATTTGCTTTTCTTTACTGAGGGAAGGAAACAACATTTATGGGTCCCTTGATGTCTGAAACCTCACAGTCTTTTCTCTGAAATATCTGCTGTGGGCAGTTGATTTGACTTGTATCTTGTCCCCCCTTTAAAATACAAGATGGGATGCTGAGTTCTACGTGAAGTCCAAGGAGAAACATGGGGTCTGTCATCTTTGCTTCTGCACTAGGAATGTGTTGATTGGCAGGTTCAGAAAGTGGGAGTGAGTGAGCTGAGGGGTCCGACACTGGGCAGATCACATCCTGTCCCGAGACACACGTGGGCCAAAGTGAGGCAGGAGCAAGAGTCTGGTCAGGATTAGGAGAGGGGCTGGATCCAGGCAGATAGGAGCTCAGCTGCTCAAAACTAGAAAGACTGATAAAATCCAGTGAAGCTAAGGTGTTGGGAAATCAGTACTTTTGGTGGAAGTGTAAATTAATATTTCCTTTTGGTGAGCAATTTGAGAAGATTATCAAAAGGTGAAATATATATGTGTGTGTGTATATATATATATATATATATTTCAAAGCTGGAATATATATATTCTTTGACCTAACAGTGGAAACTCTACTTGTGGAACTCTAAGTTACACAAACACTCAAAATATGTATGTGAATATATGTACAAATCTATCATTGAAAACAATTAGAAACTACTTCAGTGTCCATCAACAAAAGGACTTCTATGTTATACCAATGTACTACTGCATGTTTGAGGGGTATTTTTATAATGGGCAAGTTTTGTAGTAAAAAGAAAAAAAATTCAGGCAAAATGGTGCAAAGACTATGGGGAGGGGGGCCAGAAACCTGGTCAACCATAGAAACTGAAGTCACCGGGAGAAATGGACAAGGAGAACAGGTTTGAAGTGTTACCTCTAAGGAGTTTATGAATGTATGACATTCTTCTTTCCCCACAGGCAAATTTCTTATACGCGTATTGGAGGGTGGGAGACAGCTCCATGGTTTAGTTTAGTCCCTGCAGATGTAAGTAGACAAATGAGCACACCTGGTTGCTAGATGGAGCCTGACAAAAGCCTGATCTTCTTCTGTAAAAACTTCCCAAAGAAGGCAAATTACCCCATGGTAGAGAAAAGAAAAGATGATCTCATGATGCTTTGGTGGTCTAAAGCCTCTTCCAAATATATTTGTCAGCTGTCAGATGCTTCCACTTGAAGTTACTTAATGAGAATTTTCCAATTTTATGTTGATTCTCAACATGCAGCTCACAGCTGGAATTGACAGATTTTTCATTTGCTTTTACTGACTACCAGAGCTGTTTCCATGGGAAGCAGATATCTGGTAGCAAAGTAAAGGTATAAGCAAAATGTCCTTATAATCTTTACGTATCTAATATCCACCAATCTCTGTAGAAAGAGTAATGGATTTAGAAGTAGCTGGATTAACAGCTCAATGGAAGGTTTGATCTTTTCTAAAAAGCAACTACATTTTTTTAAAATGGTTTATGAAAACAAGCAGGAAAGAGGGGAAAGAGGCTGGGCACAGTGGCTCACACCTGTAATCCCAGCACTTTGGGAGACCGAGGCAGGGGGAGGATCACTTGAGGCCAGAAGTTTGAGACCAGCCTGGGCAATATAGTGAGACCTGGCCTCTGCAAAAAATAAAAATAAAAAATTAACTAGGCATGGTGTGTGCCTATAGTCCCAGCTACTTGGGGGGCTGAGGTGGGAGGAACGCTTAAGCCCAGGAGTTCGAGGCTACAGTGCACTGTAACCTAGGAAACAGAGTGAGACTCTGTCTCAAAAAAAGAAAGAAAGAAAGAAAAAGAAAAGAAAAACATATAGGAAAGAAAGGAGCTGGTGTTATCTAAAAATCCTACATCAAAAAGAAGACTTCTTAGTGTGCATAATTTTGCTGTCATATGATCATAGCCAGCTAAATTGTACTTAAAGAAAATCATTGTGAATTTTACTCTGATAATGACAAAATCTTTTCATTTGTCTTTTTAAAAATTTGCTTAAAGAGTGGGCCCCTCCTTCAGTCATGCTGTGCACCAAAAAGTTATACCTCAGGGCACTGGTCCCTGACAAGGCCTGGAGTTTTCTATATTGGCCGAGAAGATGGATACGTCGATATCTGGGACCTTCTGGAGAAAACCCATGAACCAGCGCTGTCCCAAAATATTTGCATCACTATGATCACCTACATCAAACCCTGGACCTTTTCTTGTATGTTAAGTCTAATCAAGTGAGCTAAGTCATTTTGGGTAACTTGGGAACATTTTGACATTTTTCTGGAAAGCCGCCCATGTTTTTTCTCAGGTTTTTGTTTTTCTTCCCACCCACCCCTTCCCTCTCTTCCCTTCCTCTCCCTTTCCTTCTCTTCTCTATCCTCCCTTTCCTTCCCATCCCTCCCTTTCCTTTCCTTTCTCTCTTGCTCCCAAATCCTGGCTACAACACGAGCTTTTCTCACTGTTTTGTCTCATCTCCACTGGTTTCTGAGCCACTTTTCATATGCCTCAGCAGAGCCGGTTTTGAACCACATGATGGAAAGCATCCTTCTCATCTCCTCCAGGTCAAACAGGGTGATCCTCAAATCTTTGCTACCTTTTGCTGCTTCTTTTCCAGATAGAATAAGTTTCCCTTCTTTAACATTTAATTATGTCACGTGTTTCCATATTATGTCACTTATGGTTCTCCCCTGGACAACATCAAGCATTTCTCTTCATTAGATATAATGACTCTCTGGGACCTTTGAATCACTTACGAGGAAAACTAAATGTATAACAAAGGAAGCATAAATTCAAGGATGTGTCTATGGAAAAGCAATTTATTTCCTTTGTCTCAATTTTCGGTTTTGCCCAAGTAGTACTTTCCATGTAAATTCATTATATTTGCCCCTTTTAAAAGAAGTTTCCTTTTGTTTTCAAAGGTGTGCAGGCATAAAATTATCTTTCTATCTATTTCTCTCTCAGAGACCTTAGATTTGGAAACTCAGTCTTCAGAATCTCTAGAAGGTCACAGTCTGACCAGTGCTTAGCCATGTGTGTCACCAAAGTGTGTTTTCCCATTTTTGATGCAAAACATGGCTTTTCTATACCTATAGGAATTATGAGTCCAGGATTTAGCAATTAGAACCATTTCTTCTGAAAATGAAAAGCAGAAAAAAAGTCCATACATGATGAGACAGAAAACTAAAATTCTTGAACACTTTGTGTATTATACCCATTTTAAATGCTCAAAGGGAGCAATTTGTTTTTACAATAAGAAAACTGTGGTTCTGGCTGTATCTTTGAAATCCATTAAAGTATAATGGTATCCTTTAGCCCTTCTGTGTTTGGTGAAAATGTGCTTTATGACTTTTCTTTGAAAATCTTTCCATGTGTTCCCCCAGCTTTCTTCTCAAGTCCTCCCAGCAGGCCCAACCACAAAGAGGGTCAACCTCAGCTGGGAGCCACACTCCTTATATAGACACCAGGAAAACAAGATTTGAGGTGGCAGGGTGTCTGACAAGCTCAGAGTCTTAGCTTTCAATTCATCAATGGGAAAAAATGACTTTTACATGTTTATATGGTCCAGTCATGAACATCTTATGAAGATGCCAAGATCATTGTATCCACAGCAGGTCCTTTGGGAGACCACAAAACAAACACACATTTCATATTTAACTGCTTAAGATGACTTTCTGTTTGCTGACCTTTTCTTCCCATTTTTCAAATTTTTCAGCTAAGCAGCAATTTATAGCCATAGCTGATTATTACGGAACCCTGCATATATTAGAAATTCCTTGGACATTAAGTCACCCTTCCACCAACGAGGTTCGTAACTTTTGGCTTTGAGGATTTTTGTGACCAGATATTGCTAAGGCATGTCTTAAAAGTGTGTTAGAAACGACAGCATTTTTGCTCTATGAAGGAACAAAAGATTCATACAGTCAAAAATAAGAGGATGTATTTCTGTTGTATGAGTTAAACAGTTTGAGGATTAAAAACAACAACAACAAAAACCAATAAAATCCAGACATGAGATGGGAAGGAAGCTAAGTAAATGAAGTCCAGACTCTGGGAGAATAATTGATTTGGGGATTCATAATCATAGAATGTTGTTTTCCAGTTGTAACTGAGGAGTGGGATGCTTATTTCAGTAACGCCCTTCCCTGACATTTGACATTTCTATGCTTCTCTTTCCATCACCCACCCTCACCTCCTCCTCCCTCAACTTGGTGTATTGCAGGTAGCACATCTGAACTGGCAATATTCTGCACACCCCCTGCCCTGTACCTGCCACCCAAGTACTTCAAACAATGTTAATCATGAGGTTTTAAAAAGATCAATGAATAGAAATACATAAATATATATACAACCGACATTAAATATATACATTGCAATCCACTGCAAGTCCCAACAACATCGGCCTAGTTACTGGCAGGCGAAAAGCTTTCTCTCCCTGATTGCCTTTCCCAAGGTCTCTGCTGACTTCTCTGCTTCTATTTTTATGCCTACACGCTAAGCTCTCCAGGGGACCAGGAATTTGGCTTTGCTTTCATTCCCTTTAAGGTTCTACATTGATATCCTCATCTGGGTTTTCCAAGTTTGGTTGGTGACATGAAATTTCACTCAGTCTTAGAAGAAGGGAGAAAAGGTAAAATATTAATCCCTGATACTGCAGTTTTTTGCAGTTCTCTCCTTCCAGCCCTGCTCTGGAAACCTCCGAGTCATAGGGACATACATCTTATCACAGTAGACCCCAAATTGAGCTAGCTTGTCTGGTGGTAGGCCTGTAGGCACAGTTTCCAAATTACATTCACCTGAAAGATTTGAAGTATCCCAAAGTAGGTAATCTACATAATGATTAGACAGGTAGTCATCAGGTAATGATCAAGTAGATTAGGGAGGTGGATTGGGTGGCTAACCTACCTAATTATGAGCAGCAGGAATTCTAACAGAACCTAAGGAAGGACATGGGACTTCCTGTGGGTTACCTTCTCATGGGCCTTTGTTTCCTACAGATAGCAAGTGTTAATTACTACTTCGAAAGAGAAGTCAAGCATCTGGAATACGTAGACCAGCGCAGAAATATTCGTGAGCAAGAAAAGAAAGAAATGGAGCTGGAAAAGGAGAGGAAAAAAGTTGTAAGTTAAATTTCAGAAGTGAAACTGGCTTTCCTCTAACAACAGTGAAATATGTTGGTTTAGCTTATTCCACAGTTTCCAGAGCAAAGTTATACCTTTTCACATTCTTCTCTTGTTCTCATTAGAGTCAAGAGAGCATTGCTTTGATTTCTTAGCTCACTATAAGTGAGAACTGCCAGTTGGACACCTAGTGAGATTCTATCCAACTTAAGTTTCTGAAATTTTCTGTATTTCAAATACATTTATTCAAAATTTGAATGCTTTCATTATATAGAATTTTAATATCTGGCCAATAATGCATTAAAACAGGTGGTGGGAAAAGAGTTGAATATGGAATCAAGACATGTGGGCCTAATCCCAACTCTGCCACTTACTAGCTATGAGATTGTGCAAGGCTCCCATCTTTGCTGAGCTTCAGCTCTCCCATCTTGCAAATGGGAATACTGATAACTACATTTTAGGATTATTGTAAGGCTTTCAGTTAAATAACTGGACAAATTTTAGACTTTCAGTAAATGAGAGCTATTATAACAATAACAATAGATAGGTACATGATAGATACATAGATACACAGATAGGTAGATACATAGGCAAGAGAGAGAGATGAATTTTACTATATATAATATACTGGAGCTGTCAAACTTGAAATAGAGGAAAATTTGGTACGGGACATATCAATCTTAAACTCTATCAGAAAGGAAGCTAAGCTCAAAAGCCCCCCACTCTCCTCTTTCTCAGCTCCTCCCTATTTGATATGAATTCTGTGACTCTTGCTCTTCCCTTGCCCATGGAATTTGGGGCTTTTAAATTTCTGTGAAGTCATCTCTTTTCTCTTTCTCACCTGAGGTCATCTCAGTCTATATTTCTACTTCTTTCTCATTTCCTCCCTTGTGTCACCAGCTATTTCATCATTGATCCCACCTGTAGTTTCTTTATAGCCAAATACATAGCCTCCTTCAACAGAATTATTCATATGAGACCCTCCATCTTCATAAAAAGCACCAGTGTGTGGAAATATTTTAATGTATGGTATTAGGAAATAGGTTAACATTATCACTTATTGATAGATACTAATTATAAATAAAAGCAGAGGGTCTCATTTCAAAAAACATTGTTTAGTGGTAACGAAGTATAAAAGAATACCAGTTAATTGACTTTTCATTGTGTTCCACTGCTATTAATACAAACAAATTGGTCTTGGTTTTGTTCTTTGTGCACTTAAAAAATGCTGGTTGAAATTCTATTGTGGGAGATAATCTGCTCCTACCCCAGCAATTATCCAAAATTATGATGAGTATTTAAATACCATAGCGACAACTCCTCATTATCTGTGTCAGGTGGAACAAGTAGAATTGTGGATAATCAAAAAATAATTTGCATGTGAAATACTTTTAAAACAGCCAAATATTATAATAATTGTATCTTAAAATTGTACTGCACTTTTTAGTTTCCAAAACTTTTCCAACTCCTTCTTGTATCTTCATTTGATGCAGTACCTCTTTTAAGTAGAGCTACCACTTCTCAAATTTTCCTGGAACTAGGTGATAGATAAGTGAATGAATTTAAAAGGGCTCCTCTGTTACATTTAGAACATGAAAAAGGTCTCTAAGGAAAAACAACTACCGTTGGTCGGAAATGTCTCCTCATAAGCACCTGCTGATGAAGGGGAAATGAGAACAGTAACTGCAGCGACCTCAGAGGACTGCAGTGGGCATTAGATGAGTTGCAATATGCACAGCACTCAGCCAGTCACGCACACACAAAGTACTAGTAGGTGTTCACTATTAATGTTATTACAGAGGGCAGGGAACAATCACACACTGGTCCAGCAAGGCTGGTCTTTGTGAATGCCCACCAGGCGCCAGGATGAGGCTGTGCCCTTCACCCCAGATTCCAGGAAAGTCATATACCCTTCTATTTGCAGACTGTATACAGCTGTCTGTATACAGCTCACTCCTTAAAGGGAATTTACCAAACTGGAATTTCAGCTGCAGACTCAAAGCTGGGAAAAATAGTAGCTGCCATGTGAGCCACAGCTGTGCCATCTATATGGGATTTAGGAGAGGAAGGATTTCCAAAGAATTCTGCAAGCTCCAGGCAATTACCCACTCTCCAGGCTACACCATGGAGGCAAGAGTTATGGGGAAGTAAACTGGAAGAGGTTTTTTTTTTTTTTTTTTTAGACAGGGGTTGGAGGGCTGTGTCTTCCCCACTCCCCATTTCCCCAGCACTTCAGACACCTCCCACCCTCTCACCCTCTGGCAAACCCCTTCCGGGTCAACTGCTCACAGACAGCCCCTTCCCATCCTTTGCTATTTTTAACTAACAGCATCTTATAGGGATGTCTTGTTTTTCTCCCGGTAGAAAACGTATCAGAAGTCAAAAGAACAAGTAGAGGCTGAGTTGAAAGCTGACTACGACAGTTATTTGGAATTGGAAAAGACTGTCCTCAACAATCTTGGCCTAGTCAAACTCACGGAGATGTCACACATGGACTTGATGTAGAAAAGCTTTCTGAAGATGGGTTTAAGGGATTTTGTGGAACCCTCCTTCTTTTATTCATTATTTTTTACATAAGATGAACTAGCAAACTGAACATATATAGGCTTATTTATAAATACAGGCTTTTATTTCACTGCTATTAAAACTTTGGAATTATAACAATAAGATTTGTTTCCATTTTCGTACTGAATATGTACTGAATTTTGTCCTGAATATGAATGTTTTCAATAACAAAATTTGTATTTTTCTATAGTAATAGAGAGCTTCGGACATCCCCACACCCAGTCCTTGCCGTTCACACAGAAGCCCTAATCCCAGGCAGAAGGGAAATCAAACTTTGCTCTTTTACCTCTCAGCTTGCTTTTCATCACCTCTCCAAAAAGTGCTTCCCCTGAGCCACTGCACAGATTGTAGGGCCATGTGCTAAACAAAATGTTAGCAAATTGAATCCATAAATATACATATATGTATATATATATACACATACACATATATATATTTTTTTAAAGGATAACACATGAAACTCAAGTTGGATTTATCCAGAGAATATATGGTTAATTTAATCATAGAAAATAAATCAGTGATTGATTAAAAGAGAGATACCACTATGATACCACATAGATGTAGAAAAACATTTGATAAAATATGACATCCATTCATGATAACAATAAAAAAATTCTTAGCAACTACAGAAAGAAGAGAATTCCCTTAATCTGACAAAGGGCATGTGAAAAAATCCTACACCACACATCATACTTAATTGTGAAAAGTTGAAAGCTTTCTTCCCAGACACAGAACAACACACAGGGCTCACCATCAGGTCTTCTAGTCAACACAGGAGGCTTGAGTAGTGTAGACACAAAAAGGCAACAACATGTTGGGCATCTACCCAAAAGAGCATAAGTCATTCTATTATAAAGACATCTGC
>VBSM01000529.1:63899341-63912097 GCA_008086735.1 Cheirogaleus medius
GCTGCGGGGATGCGGAGCGGCGGGGAGGCAGCAAGCGGGTGCGTCCCAGCGCCCCGCGGTTTTCCCCATCAGTACGTGGCTCATGTTCTGTAATCTACACCCGTCACTCCAGATTATTTTGAAGCAAAGGCAATACTTTTAGTAGGTCTGTATTACTCGAATATTTTTATATTAGGCCTTTATGACTTGACAGTTTTCGTGTTTACTGCTGAAAACTGTTAACAGACACTACTGATAGCAAGAGCTGACATTTCATGAGCCCTTACTATGGTGTCAGGCACTATTCTAAATGCTTTGAATATGTGAACTCATTTAATCTCCTCAACAGTGCTATCAGGTTGTGGGTACTATGGTTATCCTCATTTTCAGGTAAGAAAACTGAGGCATAAAAAATTAAGTTACTTGCCCAAGATTATAATGCCATTAAGTGACACAGCAGGGCACAAACCAAGGCTGTCTGGCTCCAGAGTCTATGTTCTCACCCACAATATTATGCTCCTACATAAATCTCATATGTATAATACACACATACACACTTTTAATAGTGTTACTGAAGTGTGATTTATGTAAAATATGCTATATATATTTAAAGTATACCACTGGGTAAGTTTGACATATGTATACAAACATGAAAGTATCACCAAAACCAGGACATAGACATATCCATCACTCCCAGAAGTTTCCTCATGCCCCCTTTTCCTAGGTCCCTCCTGTGCTTCCTTCCCCCCAACCCCCGCCGGCCCCAATTCCCAGGCAATCACTGATCTGCTTTCTGTCACATCAGAAAGCTTGCATTTTGTAGAATTTTGCATAACTGGAATCATATGGTATGTACTCATTTTTGTCTGTCTTCTTTTACTTTTGAGATCTATCCATGTTGTTGTGTGTATCAATGTAGTTCTTTACTTTTTATTGCTGAGTAGTATGCCATTGCATGGATATATCACAATTTGTTTAGTGAGCATTTGAGCTGTTTCCAGTTTGGTGCTATTACAAATTAGTCTGCTACAATAATTTTTGTACAAGTTTTTTTTAATGGACATCTGCTTTCACTTATTTTGGATAAATATCTAGGAGTAGAATGTCTGATCATATGGTGTGTATATGTTTAACTTTTAAAGATATTGCCAAATGTTCTCCCAAGTGATTGTGCCATTTGCAATTCCTACCTACAGTGTATGAGAGTTCCAGCTCCTCCACATTCCTGCCAGTGTTATGGGTGTTTTAAAATTTAGCCATTCTACTTGATGTGTGGTGGTATCTCTTTGTGGTTTTAATTTGCTTTTTCCCTAATGGCTAGTGATGTTGAGTTTATTTTCATGTGTTTATTTGCCATTTATATATCCTCTTTCATGAAGTGTTTGTTCATATGTTTTGCTCATTGTGGGGGGTTGTTTTTTATTATAGAGATTTGAGAGTTCTTTATATATCCTGGATACAAGTCCTTATCAGATATATGCAAACATTTACTCCCCATCTGTGGTTTATATTCTCATTCTCTTAACAGTGTTTTCCAAAGGTCAGAGTTTTTAATTTGATAAAGTTTATTTTACCAGTTTTTTTAATGAATCATGTTTTTGATGACCTATCTGAGAAATCTGTGCATAACCAAGGTTTTCTCCTAGAAGTTTTATATTTTTAGGCTTTACATTTAGGTGTATGATCCATTTTGAGCTAATTTTTACATATATAGTATGAGATATGGATCAAAGTTTGTTTTGCTATGAATATCCAGTTGTTGAAGCACCATTTGTTGAAAAGACTATCCTTTCTCCACTGAATTGCCTTTGCCAAAAATTGTTGTTCATATACATGAGTCTATTTCTGAACTATTTTGCTTTATTGATTTATTTCTCTATCTTGATGCCAATACCATATTATCTTGATTACTGTCACTTTATAAATCATTTTAAAATCAGATAGTCTTCGTCCTCCAATTTTGTCTTTTTCAAAGTTGTTTTGGTTAGTACTGCATATGTATATTTATTTTAATTTACATGTGCAATTCTGACTTTCATTAAATTTCCACTAGGTGATTTGTTAAAAGCCCAAAAACTCCTTTGTGACATGGGCCCTGTGTAAATACATTAAGGATATAGATGATAATGGCTTAAGTACTGTTTTTTGATGGCTGAGGATGTAAGTAGATATGGGAAGTTCAGATGGCTAATACAAAAGCCAACAGTCTTTCAGAAGTGAACACAACATGGAACTATAGCAGCAGCACGGAGGGATCCCGCAGTTAACAGAAAAAAACCAAGAGACACTAAGGAATTCCTCTGATACTTTCTTAGGAATAGTCTTTGAAGGGGATTTAATAAGCTCCCATTTTAAAATAAAATGCAAATAAACCCTATCCATCATTAATACTCTAGTATTTTAATCAGGCGATGAGACCGTATTCTTCTAGGTACGACTTTAGAACCAAAGAGAAGGCAATTTTTCCCTGGAGGTGGAGAAGGAGGAGGCGGGTTCTGTTGGGCACAGAAAGAAAAGGCAAGACTGACTGGGATATCTAAGGCTCAGGGCAGCCAGAGTGGGCACATGGCTACAGGGGCCTTAGGGGGAAAGGTTTATTGAGATAGGTGAGAATACGCCCAGTTTTGGCCACTTTGCAAATTAACTGGGGTCCCCCATGGCAGCAATTTGCCTAGCGATTAACTGGAAAATCTTTCTATGTTGGTTTTGGCTGCCAATATGCAGTGCAGCATTTCTCTTTCCTGCTCCATTTGTGGAAGGGTCCCAAAGTTCATATTGTGACATTTGATCACTATAGGAGGAAACAATAGGAAGTAATTGTTAGGGCATAACATCCTGTACTTCTCCTGTTTCCATAAAAGGGAGGGAACTTCTCCACTTCTCAAGAGGGAAGAGTTTGGGAGGATCACTTCCAGCTTCTCTCTGCCCCTAGTTTACTGTTCCCCACATCACAAGGAATGACTCATCTGAGTGGTGAATTGAAAAGGACTTGAGCATGCTTGGCTGGGTGCCTTCTGCATTCTCTCACCACACACCAGCCTGTGGGTAATATGTTTTTTATAGCGCTGACAGGCACTGCCCCAGAAAGGCCTGTTTTCACTAACTCTGCCAGTGACTGTGTGGGAATGATCAGATCACAGGGCATGTATGAAGAAGCATACTTGGCCATAGATCCAAGCCATATTCTCCGTATTACCTCTATCAGTAGTTAATTTGGTACTTTGATCTCCATATGTCTGGCTCCTATGTCCTGGCTCTAATCTTAGGAGGAGGAGATAGTTGTTGGTCTCCTACCACCCCTATGTTAACATGGGGGATGGAGTCCAGGGAAAATATGCTGCTGGGAGAGGGTTAAAAGTGTGAAAGGAAACAAAATGGAAAAAAAAAAAATGTGGTCAGGGCAACAGCACTGAGAAGTCCCCAGAGCAGAAATTCAAGCTGCAAGGATGAGCCTCAGCTCTGTTCCTGCAGGTGTGAGGCCTCCAGGGCTTGTAAAGAATGGGCCCCTCTTGGGATGTGACCCCAGACAGGCCGCAGACAGACCCTCCCTAACCTTGCTGTAGGAGATCCTTCACCTCTCTCCATCATCAGCTCCAGAGGGAGCTTAGCCAAGTGCTTTACCTGGACAAGATGCTTTTGTCCATTAAAAAGAGAACTGCCTGGTGTTATCTATGTGTACAACTGTCAATGCAGCTTTGACTTTTCTTATGCCCCAATATTTGTGATAGGAAGGATGGAGACTGTCTTAATCCATTTTGTGTTGCTTTAAAGGAATACCTGAGGCTGAGTAATTTATAAAGAAAAAAAGGTTTATTTGGCTCACATCTGAAAACTGGAAAGTTCAAGATTGGGCATCTGGTGAGGGCGTTGGGCTGCTTCCACTCATGGCAGAAGGTGAAGGGAAGCTGGTTTGTGCAGAGATCACATGGCAAGAGAGGAAGCAAGAAGTGGGAGGTGCCAGGCTCTTTTTAACAACCAGCTCTACCAGAACTAATAGAGTGAGAACTAACTCACCCCACTTCCCAGCAGGGAGAGCATTAGTCTATCAATGAGGGATCTGCCCTCACGACCCAAATATCACCCACTAGGCCCCACCTCACAACACTGCCACACTGGGGATTAAATTTCACATGAGATTTGGTGGGGAGAAACAAATCATACTCAAACCATAGCAGAGACTATAACTCAGTATTTTCCAATGTGTGGTATGCATAACTATACACATCTTGATTATCTTAATAGCTATGAATTCATTTAGTCTATAGAAAAACAACTACTCTTAATTTGTTTATGACGAGTGATACTGGTTTTCCATTTATGGCACCAATATGAAGTTTTAACCACATTTAACTGACAAGATTTTTTAGAGAAAATAAGAAAATATTATATGTGGTACTTGACTATGGTAGAAATTGTGAAAGTTGTCTGTGAATGATGGAAGACTAAGATAGCTAAAAGTAATGTGGAAAGGATCAGAAGATACTCAAAATACTCATTATTTTATAGAAGATACTAATAGGAATGTTGGATCTTTCTAACAGTGATGAATCCTAAGATTTGTGGGGAATTAATACCACAAATCTTTTAGAGGTTAATTATAATCACACAAAGTTCATACCCAAGTCTATTTTTTTGGCTTCGAAAATGACACTTACTGTGAGAAGTGTACTGATGCCTGCAACTTTGAAATGCACCAAAAAATTAAGACAGATAATGGAATGGATATGTGATCAAGCAAGTATAGCAAAAAGCTTACAATTACAGAATCTAGGTGATAGATCTATGGGTGTTCACTTTATAAACTTTATATTTGAGAGCGTTTATTTTTAAATGCTGTGGGAAAAGACACTAAATGTGGCTTCTTTCATGTATATTTGCTTGGCTTTACAGGTGAGTTTTGTTACAGAGTACAGATCAAACCCAGATTCATAACCTTAGACGATGGCACTGCTTTGACATTTCTTATCTACCAGTTTAGACAAGCAGTTTTCACTTACGTAATGATTCAAACTTGCTCTTAGGTTAAGGAGTGGGTTTTACAATGGCTACAGGGGGAACAAAGTTAGGCAAGAACAGGCGCAAACACGTCGGCGACCTGCATTTCGTTTCTCAAACAAAGGTCAAGAACAAGGGGTCACTGTTCAATATCTGCAGCTGTGAAAAAAAAAGTGAGCTCCAGGCATGCTGTCGCATCACTTTCACAAGAAACGTCTTGAATGCCAGGGGCTTTCCCTTTTCTTGATTTAATATCCATTACACTTTTCTAAAGTTGGAATTGTAAACTCTCCATGTAAGAGTATTTTGAAGAGTAGAATTTCCAGTCAAAGAAGCATATAGAATATACAGGGCAACACCAAGTTTTCACTACATCTATACCTCCATTAAGCAAAAAAGCAAGATTAACCCAAATGACTTAAAAACATGTCAAGTGGCCTTATTAAACAAATAAGGATGAAGTTAACCCAACCCAAGGGCAATAGTTAGGCATTTTTCTCATTTGCTTAAAACAAATGCTTGACATTGAGAAAAATAAAAACACTAAATGTAGTGCCTGTCCTCCAAAGTGGTTTCTCTGCTATTCTTTCTAATAAGAAAGAGTTATATGTATAGGTGTCATTCAAGTTTATTAAAATAGTCTAATTAAATGAAAAATAAGTTTTTCCACTTCTAGAAAAAGTAAATACTAAAGTGAATCAGGCCAAAATTAAGAGGACATATTTTGCTTACAATTTCTGTAAAGAAGATTTTAACAAATTCTTTTAACCTTCCTTTCTTAACCTTCTTCCTTTCTTTTAACCTTCCTTTTTATATACGTTATTTAAATAACTTTTATACTATACTCTGCAGCAAAAAGTTACTACAAAAAATTACTCCAAATTTACAAACCCACTAACTTGTAGTCACTTCTTTTCTCAAGACCACTCTAATACCAAAAGAAAAACAGATCTTTTTTTAAAAAAAAGATAACATTACTTTCTTAACTAGTAATAATTTATTGCTCAGGAGTATATATTTTAAAATTACATAGACAATGCATTTTATAGTCTTTAATCGTTTTCTGACAAAAAGACAACCATTCTCCAAGTATCCCTTTAAAGTCATTAATTTATTAACAATTAACTGAACATCTTCTATGTTATAGTCCCTAGGCATATGGCAATGAACTAGATATACAAGGTCCCTACTGCCATAGACATTACATTCTTAGAGAGGTGGACACAGATAATAAACAAATAAATATGCAAATAAATAAGATAATTTCAGATAGTGATAAATGCCTGATGAAAATAAGCCAGGGTGATATGACAGTGACAGTGTGGATATAGTTTTTTTAAGTTTTTCTTCTTACATTTGGTTTAAATACAAACATTTACCAAAGTTATAAATGTCTACAGTTTAATCAAATAGTACCATAACTATTTAGCATTTGTTACAGGAAACAGAAATCTCCATCTCTCTATTCCCCCAATTCTTGAAGCAGGCTTTCCAGAGGCAGCCTCTTTGAAGTGACATTTGAGCAAAGAAGTGAATGACAAAAAGGAACCTAAGTAAGACTTGGATAAAGAGCTTTCTGGACAGAGGGGATGGCAAGTGCAAAGATCCTCAGACGGGAATGAGGTCCCAGCTGCAAGAGCACAAGGAACAAGGGAGAAGGCCTAGGAAACGATGTGGTTTATCTTTTCATGACTAGCTTCTGTGAATAGACTGGATTGTGGGTGTGGAGAGAAAAGTGTGATAGCAGAGGTGAAACAGGAAGAGACTGACGGATGATGGTGGCTGGACTGGGGTGTTAGCAGTAATAAACTTAAGTTTATCACAGTTTCAGGACATATAGCACTCAGACCTGCTGATGGCTAGGACATGTTGGGGAGGGTAAGAAAGACTCCAATTTGGGGGCAACAGGGTTCTGATGAAGATTAGGTATTTGTACATTTGTCACTGTTTTGCCTGCTCAGCTTCCAAATTCTCTTCCTTGTAGTCAAAGAATTTATAAGTTTTGGGGAAAGGATACAAGCCAATTTCTCTCTAACTCCTGGAAGCTACAGTACAATCTGATGCTTCTGTCAGGAACTGTGTGAATCAGCAATGATGCAGAGGAGGTTTGTCTTACAATTAATTCCAGTGGTGTACGTGGGCTGTTTACTGGCAGGGGCAGCAACAGCAGCACAATAACCAGGCATGGCCTTGACTGTTGTCATTCTGACAACCTAGCCTCTCTTAGTTTCTCCTAATTTTCCAAGTCTATTTCTCCAGCTTGCCCATTTTTAAAAAAATTTACTTTAAAAAATTTAGGCATGATTTGTATAAAGAGCACTAATCTTAAGTATGAAACTTGGTATGTAAATACCTGTGAAACCACCACTTAGATCAAGAGATAAGATTTTCAGCACCCAAAAACAGCCTTCCCTCTGATACATTATTTTTTCAGTAAATTCAGTGTCTGCTGGGGTTATCTAGTTTTCGGCTGAGGCAGAATACAACCAAAACTCTGACCTGTGGAACTTCAATGTTTATCAAATATGAGCCTTATTGAATTTGAAATGAAAACTGGTCAGGGAAAATCAGTACCTAACAATTGGTTTTTAATTTATAAAATTCTAACTGTCAAAGTCAATCTGTGGTCTGGAAACTAAATTCCTTTCAGGAACCATACCAGTATCCTTTTTCTTTAGGGTCCCTGAGATATAAAGCTACACAACCTGAAATTTTCCAAAGACAGCTATTTATTATGTGGGATTTTTCTTAGATATATATGAATTCTTCTTGCTTTATTATTCTAGCAGTGACTCTGAGCATCCCACCAGGTACAGAAGCATTAATACTAATAGTTAACAGCATGTTACAGGGTATTTTAATAACTATATTAATAATACCCACATCCAATACAAGGAACTCACTTAAAAAATATGGAATCATTTCAATCTCACTTGATGGCAACTCCATCCTTCAGCTACCTGCTCAGGCCCTACTCCTTTCCAGTCCACTGGCAGATTGTTTTAGCTCCTACTTCAAAGTATATCCAGAATCCAACCATTTCTCACCATCTCTATTTTTTCTATCCTGGTCTGAATTACCCTCTTTCTAGCCTAGATTGCTACAAAACTGGATGCTTGAAAATAATAGTGAAATGCCTTCAAAGCTCTAAAGAAAAATGGGTTTAAACATCGAATTGCAGAGCCAATATAAATAAAGTGTGAGGAAAAAATAAAGGTCTTGTCAAATATGCAAGGACTTAGAGTTTATCTACCAGGTACCGTTCCTGGGGATAAAAAGGCACTTTATTTATCTACTTCAGCAAACAGACAAATTCAAGAAAGAGTGGGATCCAAAAAAAGAACATAGGAGTACAAAGAAAGTACATCTCAGGATGATAGCTAAAAATTACATTGTCCAAATTTGATAAAGTTGATTAGGAAGCATAAAATGATCCCAGGGTTATAGTGAAGAAGATATAAGAAGAAAAATAAATAAAATCAAGAATATACTTCAGGAATCCCAGGATGGGAGCTAAAAGCACTCTGAACAAACTTGGTAATTCAATAGTATGATTAAAAGGAGAGTTACAGTAAAGGAAGCATTTTTCTTCTGTCAAGAAAAAAAAGCAATTACATACTCCAGGAAAAATAATAATCTGCAAAAGCCATGACCCAATTACGAAGCAAATGACACATGGTATGATTTGGAGAAGTTGATGGCTATGAGAAAAAAGAATCCATTTGACTTCTGCTTGGAACAGTCTACTTAAATCAGCACAGATATAAGGATATAAGATTAGATATGTAGAAAGAAATAAATCACCTCATTTATCTGTGAATATTTTCATATAATCTAGTATGACTGCTAGTTATTGATTTGTAATTTTACAATCAATATATTATATAAAAGAAAAACATAAATATAGTTCCCCAAAGTAATATATATCTAGGAACATTGATTATATAAACTAGAAGTATAATTTACAGAAGTTAGGAGGTAAGGGCAATAATGAGTTGGAGGGGAAGTACAGTGTTGGTCATTTCCTCAATGGTAGGGAGTCAAGGGAGACTGTTTAAAAATCAATGGATCAGAAAAATAAAGATTATTAAGTTATGAAGGAAAACAAATGAAGAACTAAAAATATAACAAAAATGGTAAAAAGGAATGGAGTGAGATAAATTGCATATCATTCATAACAATCAACAGATTCTTCTTAAATGATAAATTAAGAAACAGCAGCAATAAACATGCTGTTACCTCTGAGAAGTGAAACTGGTGTGGATGGCAGGGCGAAATACTTTTTATTTTCTATCCATCTGAATTGTTTAAATACAATTTTTATTCAGGTACATGGTAGAAAATTAAAATTGTTTTTAATTCTAAAAGACATGAGAGTTGGCAGGCTCATAAAGGAATGACAGCTGACAATGTAGAAAGATCCCAGGAAATTATAAAAAGCAGGTATAAAAACTCAAAAAATATTTGAAATAAAAGGCGATTTAAAATAAAGGCATTTAAACTTATTCAACACTTCTAGTACAACAGTCAACAAGAGAGGTTTATAGTTATGGCTCAGGGATTAGACAAAAAATGTTTAGAATTCTCTATTTAAGATGGCAGAGATTAACTTTAAAACTATTCCAATCCAAAATAATATAATAATATAGTAATATAAGCATGGCCCTTAAGTATTTCAGACCCTGGAGAATTAAATTTTAGACAAATAAATGTTATTACATATAATTATGGATAATACATGATGGTCCAATACTTTAACACCTTTGTTTAAAAAGAATATTGAAATAAGTGATCCTTAAAATCATTATGATAATTAACCACATGATACCAGGGTTATAATATTTTAATAAAATTTTTACATTTCTGGAACAACTTATTCAATTCATACAATATACATAAATAGCAAACAAAAGGAAGAAAACTATGGCAGTCTTCCTACAAAACATTTAAAAGTACTTTCTTTTGGTTGTTTACTCAATACACATGTTCTTTTGGTATTCTTCTGAATTGTTACACAAAGCTTAAAAAAAGAAAATTTCATATAAAAATAGTTATCTATTTTTTTAACAATGGATTTTCAAATTAAATAACAAAGGTATTCTGTTTACCAATGTATATTGCATAGAAATAGTTAAATAATATTTAGGAAAACATCAGGAATTTTGGTTTTTTTAATGGCTGCTATATCTTAAAAGTTGGTAATTTAAATTTTATTTATAATTTTAAAATTACACATTCTTTAGGTATAAAAGTTTAAAAAAATACATCTTGATTTAATAAAAAAGCTTCTAAATTTACATTTTCAAACACTGCTATGACTGCTATAAGGAATACCTTTTAGATATACTTAGCTAAAATAAGTTAATTTTTAAAAATAACATGCAGCATGCTGGCAAGATGATTTTTTTAGAAACAAATCAGGGTAATTATAAAGTCAGTGTTATAAATGTACTGCTACAAATAAATACTTAAAGCAGAATACAAAAATGCATAAAATAGGTAAAGATTTTTTAATCTAAGTCACCAATGCAGAAATCGAGGCACTTAATCACTCAAGGAGTTAGAGGATTTCAAAGATGACTTTTCACAGGGGATATTGTGACTTTCTGTG
This sequence comes from Cheirogaleus medius, assembly GCA_008086735.1. Taxonomy (NCBI): domain Eukaryota; kingdom Metazoa; phylum Chordata; class Mammalia; order Primates; family Cheirogaleidae; genus Cheirogaleus; species Cheirogaleus medius. The sequence goes on from VBSM01000529.1 coordinate 63,909,927, forward strand.
AATCAAAAAAAGAAAGTCAATTATTTCTATTCAGATGCTTCTAGAGTGTTTCTGTTCAAGTGTTTTTATGTAACTCCTTTAACTTACATGTCCTTTTCCTGAAAAAGACATTTGTAAGCTAATAATTTTGGCCTCATGACATATATGCTTTAAAAATACATGTGATTCTACAGGCAACCCCGCCCTCCCTTCTAATACTTACGTATATATGCATTTATAAATATATACAATTTCAGGATTATAAAAATATTTAATTTCTTTAAGCTTAAATAATTACTGAATATTAATACAGAATACATTAATATTTGTATAATTTTGCTTTTATTTATAAAATGGTTTTCTTTTAGCAGCATTTACATTACAAATGAAATGTAACCAAATGATGTTGCATTGTACCAGGACTCATACTGCAAATCAGACTGAGTGGTGACATTTCTCTAAAGAAACATCTGTCTCAGCTACAGAAGAGCAGTTCCTATGAAGTACCAAAATCTTGAGGGGCTAACAACTTATCTGAACCTTCTAAATGCATGTGAAAGTTATTTCCATAGAGTTGGCAAGATTTATTAAAATATCCCAAGAAGTCCAAGTTATCTTTACCCCTAGACAAGTTTTCCAATAAGTAAAAATTGTATTAGTGAATAGTGTTTTTAATTAAATCACAATCTTATTAGAAATTAACTGAAAATTTCAAGAGTAAAAAAATAAAAACATCACTGTGGGAGGTATAAGAAAAGAAAGTGAGAAAGACAGATTTGCAACTTTAAGGCATTATGAGAAACCAAATAAAAACCCTCAATCTCAAATACTCATATTAAGCTTATTTTTGTTGAGCTCACGTTCCAGATTTCCAATCAAAGTATCAATACTTTCTTGTAGATCTTTGAGATTGACTTTTCTATCCACTGTAGATTCAATTGTCTGCATTGTCAAGTATGTCTGAAATGTGCACTCTTTGGACATGGGAATTGGCTGTTCGATCATTATTTCTGGTCCATCCATTTTGCTATAATTTTCTCCATTTTCTCTATCTTCTGAAGGGACATCATCATAATCCACTTCATTTAAATTTTCTTTTGTATTTAAAAAGTAGTTTTCTCCACAGCTGCTCCAGTCTCCTGCATAACGATTGCTAAGTGGACTGTCTAATCTGGTTTGTCTTGGCCTAAGTACTCCTGATGAATCAGTACTACTCAAATCTAACATGTAAGGTCGTTCTTTCTTCCGCCTCAAACAATTCAGAGAAGACTTCTGCTCTGGAAACAAATGGTCTGTTGATTCTTTGACAGTTAAACGTTGCACTAAAAATGAACAATAACTTTACTTTAGTGATAGTAAGCCAAATGACCTTAAAAAAACAGAGCTAAAGATAAGCCATTTAATAATCAACTACAAACATGCATTAAAACAAAAACATGCATACTATCATAAGAAAGCATTCCATAATTATTTTTTCTATCACCAGGCATAATCAAGATTAGGGATAGAAAAGCTAGTAGAATGTTCAGTGGTGCTAATTCATGCTATATCATAACATCCCCAAACAAATCAAATTTCCAATGTTCTGTACAAGTTAATTATTATCCAACTATAATTCAAACAGTAGCTAAGCTGGAAGCTTCTCCTAAATTAAAAGCTACAGCAAAAAGCAGGCAAGGCATGTTGGTGTACAAACAAAACATAAAAAATTCCTTCGTCTGCAAACATCTAAATGAGGCAAAGGCATTTAAGGTGATCACTCTAAAAGTTTTGACCTTTGTGGGCTTTTTTACAATTCTAATAGCAGCAGTGTCATAATTTACTAAGCAGCCCAAATTTCACTTTTATAAAATGCATGAATACCAGAATTTGGCCACTGTTACCTGAGTTTGATTATACAGCATTATCTACTAATAGTCTTCATTTATTGCCTGGAAATAGCACAGATATTTTATTTTCCCATTCTGGTTAGGTATTTAACAATCCCAATAACATTCCCCATATTAAGACTAATTTCTTCTGAGAGCTCGCCATATAGAAGATTACCACAGAGACACACATTATTTCATTTCAAGCCAAGGTTTTACTGCTTACTCTTTTGTGTATATTGGACAAAATATCTATCTAAGGCTCTTCTGGGCCAGGAGCGGTGGCTCACACCTGTAATCCTAGCACTCTGGGAGGCCAAGGTG
>VBSM01000529.1:63919611-63937441 GCA_008086735.1 Cheirogaleus medius
TCGATCTTGCTCAGGCTGGTTTTGAACTCCTGACCTTGAGCAATCCACCCGCCTAGGGGTCCCAGAGTGCTAGGATTACAGGCGTGAGCCACCATGCCCGGCCTGTATTTTGCTAATTCTTAATCACAAAATTTAACCTGCAAATATTCATGTACAACTTTTGTATTATTTGATCTCTGTCCAGCAACTGCTTATTCAGTGTAACTGAAGTATTGTACTATTTACATTGTGGAGAAAGAGAAAAATGGCAGCTTTATTACTGCTTTCATCTTGACAATAATTAACAATTACCAGTTTCTCTTCTATTCTGAAACAACCCAACTATCCTGAATGCTAATATCAAAACCATTCTAAAACCACACAGCAAACACAAACTTCACCCGATTAAATGCAGTAGTTTAGAACCAGAAAGAATCATCTTGGTATATATATGACACCCTCTTCCTTGGAATTCAAAATATCTTTGCTCTTCTATAGCATGTGTGTGTATGTATGTGTGTGTATTTTCTCTCCCAACCCTACATCCTAGAAATATGATATGCAACCACTTATTTATTATTAAAAATTCCCATGGAGTTTTATGGAATAAGACTTTCTTGTCATCACTGATTGTAAAATGATACAATCAGGCATTCATCTTTCTATGAGCATGGTTGAGCATCTCCTATATGCCCAGCACTTAAGTAGGTGCTGAGATATAGAGCTAAATAAGAGCCTTTATACTTAAGGATATCAGTCTGGGGAGGGAGAGAAGGATTCAGAATGAACCAGCCTGTATCATGTATTTTAAGAGGAGATTCTACTAACCTGATGGATATGTTCAGAAGGGCAAGAGAGGCTTTGACAAAGCAAAGTATTTCAGCCATTCAGCAGCATGAGCGTACATTTGCATGAAAAAAGATATGTCCACGGAATTGTAAATAGCTCTGGTATAGCTAGAGAACAACAGCTTGTGACGACAGGAGATGAATCTGAAGAAATTTGGAGGGGTCAAATGATGAAGAGCCTTACGTCATAGTGAAAGATTCAGATCTTATTCTAAAGATGATAGAGAATCACTGAAAATTTTTAAGCAGAAGTGAAATGATGAGATCTGCATTTTGGGAAAAATTGCTTTGAAAGCCTGGGTATAAGATGGGTTAGTAAGGACCAAAATAAGTATCATTATCACTATAATTATCACTAATACCACAATGTTAAACATGGTGAAATCCTTTGCCACAAAGTTCAGTACTTTGCACGGTTTTATTAGAGAAAGTAACTCTTTTTTCTAAGAATCCCAATATATACAGAATAAAATCCACATCTTTATCATGACATAAAAGACTTTATATCACTGGGCCCCTGCCTACTTTCCCAGCTTCATCTTCCACCATTCTCTACTTCATCCATTATGACCTAGTCACACTTGCTTTCTTTCTATCCCTTGAATATGCCAAGCTTACTTCCATTTTCAGAGCCTTTGCAACTTGCTTTCTCTCTGCCTGGAACTCTGACCTCCAGATCTTCCAGTGGTTGGCTGCATAGCATACAGATCTCAGCTTAAAAGGTACTTCTCAGAGACTTTCTTCTCTGATCACCCTACTAACTACAGGGGTCACCAAGCTGCCCACTAGTACCAATCAGTATCATTCTCATTGTCCTACTTATCACTGGTAAGCTACTATATCTTACTATTAGAATGCATACATGAGGATTGAGACATTCTTCATCTTCTTCACTTGTCCCTGGTGCCTAGAAGAATGCCTGGCATATAGTAAGTGTTCAAGAAACATTTAGTAAATACACAAATTAATTAATGTCCAGATAGGCAAGGGTCAGTGATTAAGTGGACTCTACTCATTCCCATGTACAGACTCCCTTTTTCCTTTGGGATTCCTACTTTGATTCCTACTACCACCATCATGCTAGGACCCCAGGAAGATATAGTGCTAGGGTTAAAAATACCAGTTCTGATTTGGAGAAAAGAAACAAAACAAATATTTTTTAGTACTACAACATAAGTGGATAATTTTTTAAAGGTTTTTTCTAACTAAATACACAGGAATACAAAAAAAAAATCACAGAATTACAAACATTCACCTCAAAGAGTAGGCACATCACCATCTCCTTTCCATTCTTTCAGTCCTCCTAGCTACCTGTATGTCCCAGTGCTCATGCTATTCTATCACCTACTACATGGAAACTTACCCAATTAACTTCCTGAAAAAAGAAAAAAAGAAAAGAAAAATATAAAAATGATCATATTCTAGCCCTGTTTTTCCCAGATTAGCCTCACTGTCAGTCCTGGGTTCCCATCTGAGAGAGCATTCCAGCTATAGCTCACCATCTCACCTGCCTAGTGCTTTACTCTTTAACAAGTGCTATTTCATGTAGTTTCTCATCTCTAAGTGTTTGCCAATAGATTGCCCTCCTTCTACCTTTGCCTGGCTAAGTCCAGCTCATACTTCAGAAGTTAGCTGAGAACTTCTCTTCCAGGAAGTTTACCCTAATTTTCCCAAGATAAGTTAGGTGCTCCTTCTTACATTTTATAATTAGCTGTTTCTGAGTCTGTCTTTCCCTTGAGACTAATACTCTTGAAGATGGACATGACCTCTCATGCATCATTGTGTTCCAAATGCCTTAGCAAAATACCTCGCATATAGTAAACACTCAATATATACTGACTGGATAGACAGATATCATCTTCCTACCAGTAACTGCAGGACTATGAAGATTAATATATTAAATAACCTCATTCTTCAAGTGAGACTCTGTCTCCTAGGAAAGTGACCTTATCCTCTACAGGTATCTAGCATGACAAAAAATTAACATACTGGATCCAGAACACTGAAAATGTACAATTGCAACCATGAAAATCATTCTTTTGCAGGTAAAACTTATATACACAGTAAAAAGATACATTAGAGTAGGTAGATTTGAATGTTGAATCATTGACATTTTCTGAAGTTAAAACTACAAATTAATTTTTAAAATCCATTAACCTAACCTACCCTACTTTACCTCACTTACTCTTTCTGACCTTATCATTTACCTTAGCCATACTCTATACATGTTACTCAGACCAAATGGCTCTCATAAACAACCTCAGTAGATACAGGTTGATAAATATATGACCATTTTTAACTTTTCACATTCCTTGGTGTTTTATACAGTTTCAGCATCTATGTTCAATCCAGGTAAAGGAAAACAGAAATAATTTGGAAGCTAATATGCCAGAGGTCAGAGAAAATATAATATGTATGACTGGAAAATGTATATTTAATATGTAAAAAGGAAGAAAAATATTAATGTTCAAAAGATAATATCTGGCTTATTTCTGATCACATTTTCCTTTGAAGGGAGATAGGATAAAAATGATTAAAGTAGGATTAAATCAGAAAAAGGCATGGCCAAATGAATTTTTAAGTACTAAACCTAGATACTGATTGTGTTGCACTGACATGAAATCTATTTTACTGTGAGCAAACGCATTTAAACTGAATTTCCTCCTCATCCCACTTGCAGTCACTGGCAGAAAAAGAAAAAAAGATAAAAATATAAATTTAAAAAATAGAAGGAAAGAAGAATAAAAATAACTAAAAATTAAAATTAAAAAAATAAAAATAAATAAATTTCCTCCTCAGAAGACTCTTTTTTAATAATCACTAAATAATAAGTATTTTGACTTTTCTAAATTCTCCTTTTGTTTTCATTGGTAAATAAGCCCCATAAACAATTATGAGTAGGCTTCATACCTTAAATTCTGTACTTGATGAAAAAAACCTGGTTTTTCTGGAGTATTTCATTCTGTGTTCCAGACAAACCAAACTACCAAAAACACATTAAACTGTGAACAAACTCTATCACTCACTTCATTAATTTCTCATTTTTTAGACCTATTGAACTATTAATTATATTTCAAAGTTTGCTCAGAAATGTGAGTTCATGTGGAACAAACACATGGGGCAACACCACTACCAGCTAATTCCCCAAATCGACAATATCCTTTATTTTGAGCCACAGTGACTCTGTGTCATGCAATTCCAATGATATTTCTCAGACAAATCTTAAATCACTTCACTGGCATTTTATCAAAAAAGAAAATAGCTCTAAATTCTTCTGAAAAACAGCTTTACTGAAAAGGAATAGTACAAAGAATGGAGCCAAGAAATACTCAATTTACAAATTACAGAAACTCACAATTTTAGAAAAGAATGCTATAAATCTAACATTCATTGACCTATTGTTCATATGTTCTGCATATGCTGCAAATTTCCAAAACTAAGGACCTTCTTTTCATTTCATCTTTTTAAATTATATATGTTTAACATAATTTTTTTTTTTTTTGAGACAGTGTCTCACTCTGTTGCCCGGGCTAGAGTGCTGTGGCGTCAGCCTCACTCACAGCAGCCTCAAACTCCTGGGCTCAAGGGATCCTCCTGCCTCAGCCTCTCGAATAGCTGGGACTACAGGCATGCACCACCATGCCCAGCTAATTTTTTTCTATATATTTTTAGTTGGCCAATTAATTTCTTTCCATTTACAGTAGAGATGGGGTCTCGCTCTTGCTCAGACTGGTCTCGAACTCCTGACCTTGAGCGATCTTCCCGCCTCAGCCTCCCAGAGTGCTGGGATTACAGGTGTGAGCCACCGCACCAGGCCCATAATTTTTATTTCTAAGAGAAGTCTTTCCCTAGACAAAATCTACTTTTACTTATAGTGTGTACTTTTCTGGAAATTGGTATTTATAAAATTTCTCTTTCATGAATTCATAAAATAGTTCATTTGCTGATTTTTTTAATGACATATTAACAAGGAAAGAACATTCTATTTTTTAAGACATCCCATTTTTTGGTAGAAATAAGCCTCTTCTCCTATTAAAAAAAAAAAACAAACCTTCTGATTTGCTAAAATATATAAGAAAGAAAAAGTGCCTTGGTTTGTTTTCTCTTAGTATTTAATATTAAATGCTTTGGTTATCCAAGAGTATATATTTAATAGTCTATGAAAATATAGTCATTCAGCATTCAGAGAGTAGGAATCTCAACTATTCAGAAAACCTCAATCCTAAAAGTAAGCTTTAAGGATTTCAACCAAAAAAAATCTCTTTAATATGTCCAAGGTGAACCTTCTTTAAATTCTCACCCAATTAATTGTGTGTAAAATTAGAATGCAAATTAGAAGAGATAAACAAACATCATTACAACAAGAAAAAAACTTGGCAGTTGATAGTAGGGAGAAGAGAACTATCAAAATACACAGAAGATCTGGAGATACATACTAACACATCTATAGGTGAAAGGATATGATGTCTGGGATTTGCTTCAAAATAATCTAGGGCTGGGGAGGATAAAATGGCAGGGGTATGAATGAGACAAGTTTGGTTATATGTTGATATTATGGAAACCAGGTGACAAAGGGCATTTATCATTTATTCTACTTTCCCTCTTGAAAACTTTGATTATAAAAAAGTAAAATAACAACAAAAGCAAACAGAATTATAAGCCAGTAGCCCTGAAGATTATCAATAAGGTTATGAACAATTTCCTAATGGCCAAATTAAAAGGCCTTTTTTCTATTCTCATTTTATATAATCTCTCCACAGAATGACACTGCATCATACCTTTCCTTGAACTCTGTTGTCTCTTATTTCCCAAACTTGACTCCTTTCTTCTCAATCTCTTTAGGTTTTACTTCTTTCTTTGCCTGCCTCCAAAGTTTGGAGATCCTTAAAGTTTTTGTCTTTTCAAACTTTATGGACAATCTCAAGGCTTTAATTACACCTGTATGCCAATAACCCTCAAATTACCATCCCCCGCGCCCCAGCTCCATCTTTCAGCGGTACCAGAAGTATATTTCCAATGCTATATACTGGATTATAATCACCACTTGGGCAAACAAAAGACCCCTCAAATTCTATTGCATTCTCTCATTAGCTGCAGATGAGCACTTTCAACTTTGATATATCCATTTGGATCACCTACCAATACTTCAAATTCAATATATCCAAAACCCAATTCATAATCTTTGTTAACATTTCCCCACCAAGAGCAGTGGCTCTCCTTGAAGTCTCATTTCTGCTAATAGTACCCAATCAACTAGGTCTCAAAGTCATGTTTGTCTGGGCCCTCGCTTTCTTCACATCCTTTTGATTCTACTCATTCCTATTTCTCCTGCTACAAGCCTCCCTTAGCTCTTACCACCTCTTTTCTGAGGCTACTGCCAAGGCTTTCTAACTGATTTCTTGCCTCTGGCCTCTTCTGAAATCAATCCATCACAGAGTTGCCAGATTAATATTCCTGAAAACAATCTCTAATAATTTTATTCCCCTACTCAAAAATCTTTAATGGATCCCCTCTGGCTAGTAAATAAATCTAAATTCTCTAACCAGATAGTCAATGCCCTGAGCTCCAGTCAAACTCAACTGCCATGGTATTTTACTTATTCCTCTGTGAAAATACCCTTTCCTTTTTGCTAGTTACTACAGCTAATTTAAAGTAGGTCTTACTTCCCCAACATCTGTTGAGTATTTGAGGGTAAGGGACAATAGCTTAATATCACCCCACAGAAAATAACACAGTAGTAAGTAGTGTTTGTAATGAAAGAAAAAACTTCAGAATAAAACCAAATAAAGTTTAGGCTACTAATAGTATTTCAATTCTCTTTCTTACAGATGTAGTCTTTCCAGAATGAATACATAAAATAAAATCTATTTATTACCTGTTATTACATTTATATCTGGGTACTGGTTTTCACACAGACCAACAGCTTTGCTATCCTTCTCAAAAGCCTCTCGAAGTTCTTTCTTGACTGCTGCCGAACCACATAATCGATACAGGCCTACTACCTAGAAATAAAATTATGGCCACATTATGGTAAATTTAATAAAGGGAAAATTTAATAGTACAGTATAAAATCACATGAACTTGACAATGATTAGTTTAATAAAAATATCCTATTTTTTCATTTAAATTAAAACAATACACTGTGATTTCTGTAGTGTCGGCTATCGTTATGAAGCAAAGATACAATCCCTTCTCTTTAGTTTTTACATGCTTAATCAATATTTCCATGCTCCAAGAATGTGCCCTTTCACATCTTTGTTTGACACTGAAGTAATATAGCACAGAGGCGGAACAAGGATTTTGCCCCATTCTTTCACTCTTTCCTTGGTGAATTTGGCAAGTTATTTAATCTCTTTAAAACTCAGTTTCTGTATCTTTAAAATTAGTACATGATTGAAATAAGGTTCCAGTATACTATTTGTGTAAAGCTTTTTAAGAAAAAAAAAAGATTCTTAGGAAGAAATAAAAGCAAGCCTAGGGTTGTTTTTTTTTTAACTTGTCAAAGTAACTGATTGTAAAGGGATGAAGGAAACTTAAAATAATATATTAAAGGTAAAATAAAACCTCTAGTTCAAAATTTATATAAGATGCAGACATTACCATCCCAACAACCTGCATTGAAAAGATTTGGTTTTTAAACAGTGTTAGTCTACATACATTCTAAAATATTAAGTATCAAGATATTCACTATAAATTCACTGTGAGGAAATCAACATGGTCTCTATAAAGAGAAAACATGCCTGATTAAGCTATCACACTTCTTTGAAAGAATAAACCTTCCAAAAAGTTATGAAGAATGAGTAGCAGTAACCTATACTTCCACATCAAAGACTATTTAGGAAGCTCAATCACCTTGAATTGAAGGAAAAGTTATGAAAAAAGACATTATTTCAAGACAGAAATAAAGTAAAAACAATCCTCAAGGATTTAAACTAGGAATCACTGTAAACTGTTATAAATGATCTAAAGGAAGGAGAACACAAATGAAATTTCCAGGTGTACTTATGACACTAATTTCTTCTGATTCATTAAAGAACTGATAGAATATACTATAGAAGGTAGGTCTCAATATGGTAAACTGTCAATAATGGACACAGGGAAATGTTATCCAAAATATCTGAGATAATAAAATATAAGTATTAATTGAAAAATAGTAAAGAACCTAAAACTATTTCTAAAAGGCAGTAATGTATATTATGCTGCTACATTCAAAAGTATCAGCATAATATGAGAAACCAAGGATTATACTGTGTTTCCCCCAAAATAAGATAGGGTCTTACATTTATTTTTCCTCAAGAAGACACCCTAGAGCTTATTTTCAGGGGATGTGTTATTTTTTTTCTTTACCGCTCCACGACGAAATGCATGGGTTGTGTAGATAGCCACATCCATTACTAGGTCTTATTTTCAGGGTAGGGCTTATATTGCGCAAATGCTTAGAAATCCTGCTAGGGCTTATTTTACAGGTAGGTCTTATTTTCGGGGAAATACGGTACTAAGAAGAAAATTCAAATTTCCTACTCTTACCCACATTCATGATGCATTCACATTGAGAACAGTATGTTATGCTGGTCACATCATCTCAGCAAAGACATGGTAAAAATGTAGGTGGCCAAGAGAATGAAACTAAAATATTAAATAGGATAAAAAAAAATGCTACCACAATAAAAGAAACTAAGTTGATTATAGCCCATTTGGTGTGGGCACATTTAAATGTCATAAAATCCCATAATAAGGATGTATCCCCTTGAACTTAAGAAGGAGATGCACCAAGAACAAATTAAAGGAAGTAATATTTAAATAGTAGGCAATAAATTAATGGAATATTTTGTCCTAAAAAGCTAAAACTACAAATATAATTTTTTTAAAAGATGAATAAAGGAAGATCTAACATAGGTATTTCAAGGAAAGGATATGTAAGGATATATCCCTAACTTCAGATGCTGACTTCTTGAATCAAACCCTTGAAGTACACACTCAATGCCTCTATCAGAGACAGAATCTGTCCTGAGTGGACCGTGAGTGTGATTACTGCAGTAATTTTTCCATAGGAAGCAGGAGATGGGCAGTAGTGGCATTCAAAGCCTTTGGAAGATACAAAGACCCATGCTACCAACTATTTTTGTATGACTATCAAAACCTATTTACATGGTGAACAAACGATAATTAAGTGAATATAAAAATATTTAAAATTTCTTTTTTTGTTTTTAATTAAGACAGGGTCTGACTCTGTCACCCAGGCTGGAGTACAGTGGCACAATCATAGCTCACTGCAACCTCAAACTCCTGGGCTCAAGCAATCCTCCTGCCTTAGTCTCCAGAATAGCTGAGACTACAGATGCATACCACCATGCCGGTTAATTTTTCTATTTTTTTGTAGATATGGGGTCTTGCTCTGTTGCCTCGGCTGGTCTCAAACTCCTGGCCTCAAGCAATCCTCCTGCCTTCTGGCTCCCAGAGTGCTGGGATTATAGACATGAGCCACTATGCCTGGCTGGTACTCAAAATTTAAGTAGTATACCAGCCTGTAAAATGTAGGCATAATAAGCCTCTTTCTATGTGTGTATGTGTGCATGTGTTCGTGTGTGTGTGTGTGTATGTGTGTGTGTGTAGGTGGGGAAAGGAAGAAGCAAAGGAGACGAAACAAAAAAGGTCTTTAAAAAGTACAAATGAAAAATGGTAAAACTTACTTTTTAGTTCACAGGAAATCTTTATTAAAATAAATCTCTCAACTTTAAGTATAGAAATAAAAAGCATTACTAAAAATGTTCTTTTGGCACTTAAAACAAGTGTTAACAGTCTTTATACACCTGCTCTTTATAAATATTTCAGAAAATAGACTGTAAAGTAAAAGTACAGGGCCATTTGAGTTACTTATTTTAATATTCAACTATAAAAGTTTCTGTTTAATAATTAGCTTTAAAGTCTGCCTAATCTCTGAACTTTCTACACACTGCCTGAAAAAAGGAAAAAAATGAAGGAAAAAACAGAGAATCTTAAGAAAGAAAAATAACTGACCAAAAGTTGTATTGGAAAGTAAAGGCCTCACTCCCACATGGCCAACATAAACTAGAGATAGAATCATGTATCTGAGTTAGAAGAAGTTTCAAAAGTTCAGATGTTTCCTCTTAACCTCAGGAAACTACTGTATCTATTTTTATAGATATAAGCAAATAAGACCCACAGAGATTAAGTGACTTGCCCAAGGTCACACAGCTAAATAATAATGGAGGAGAAACCAGAATCCAGGTCTTCTGCATCTTAATGCAAAACTTCACTAACTTGTGCTGTTTCTATAGTTTCCATATTAAGTTCAAGATGAGTTTATTAAAGAAAGAAATCATATTTCAGATTTTGTACTATTTACCCTCATTGTCTTTTATCTTTTTAACCAATGTTGTAAATTCTGATAGCACTAAAGCAGAAATAACTTAGAACATAATGATTTTTAGTTTTAACAGGTATCGCGAAAACCAGTATAAACTATTATTAATACTTATACCGCAGAATAATATCCTCAGTGATATGCCATTTCTCATTGTTATAGTCTACAAGTATTAACAAAAATAAAGAAAGATAAAGTCTATTAATTAACATTTATATATCTTGTTACAAATAACATCAGATTTTTTGTTTGTTTTAATGGATTGCCTTTGCCTTCTTATTTAAAAGAGAATGAGATGTGTTCCTGTTAGCAGGACCTCTCCACATCCTCCATGCTATCCCAAAGTAAAGAGACAGATAATTTTGTGTCTTCTAAAGAGTGGGAATGAAACAGTGTAGGGAATAAGGGCAGCAAGTTAATTTTGGGAGCGAAGCAGGGCTATATGATTCACTGTTAGAACTTTCTCTCACAGGAATGTCAAAACATGAAGAAACATTTCATAAATTAGCCTTTACCTATGTTATCAGCTCTGGCATTTCCTAGAAGTGCAATTAGAAAGCAATCCTGACCTCTAATTATAAGATCCATGCAATGCTTTGTCACAACTTACATTGTGGAACCATCTAGCATGCTCTCAATCATTGACAACATAGGTATGAATTATACCCTAAAGAGTAATAGAATAAAAATAAAGAATAGGAATGGGAAAATGTCTAAATTAGATTTTTTTTTTACCTTACTTTGAATTCCTTCTCCCAAGACTTACAATCAATCAATTAATCAATGAATAAAGGAGGTAGTAGAGAAACATAGTGCAATAATAATACCTGACAGCCTCTCTTTTCAATTTCCATAATACATTTCTGTATCAGAAGTGGCACCATCAATCCTGTATTTTCTTTCTCCACAACTCTTCGAATATCAACTCCAAATATTACTGGTTCTCGATTTATATCTAGCCCATGAAGAGAATTCTCCCACTGTTCCATAAGAGTCACTTTCACATAAATAAGACCTCTAGGTTCAAGTTTGACAGCCAACTGATGTGTCTTTGTCACTCTGAATAATGTGGGAAGAACAACAGTTCCGTGACAACAAACTCTATTTTTTCTTGGCGTGGGTTCCCAACTAAATACTACTAGTTTCAAATGTTGTGCATTTTCAATTTCTATGTTGAAAGTGTGATCCATGTCTAAAAATGTTGTCCGACAGGTGAGCAAAGCTGTTCTTGCTTTGTTTACTGAATCTACCTGAATTGCACAAAAGACATCTTTTGAATCTATGCGGGGTGGTTTTAAATCCTCAGCACCATAGAAATGCACACTCATGAGGCCAGATATATACTGTGAACATTTAGGTTGATCAGAAAAGCTGTAATGTCTAAAAGCGTCAATATCTATTTCATTCTTGCTACAACTATTAGAAATTATTTCTTTTCCTTTTCCAAATTTGTTTTCAGATCCATGTTTGCCAGATTTAGTTATAAGTTCGGGTGAGTCTCCATCACTGAGGTAACCTCCTTTGCAGGAATACTTAGAACTCACAGAGGTTTTCTTCTGGTAGCTGTGCTGAGAAGATACACTGGTATCAAGATGGTACCGGCTTATAACATTCCTCCTAGCAGCTGTGGTTGTGTTCCCAGAAGGTAGAATAACAGTATGATGAATTTCTTGATAGTTACATTTAGACAAAGAAGGAGTATTATCTGTATTGTTTATGTAATTCAGGGTTCCCTTAACACTCAGTTTTCGGCTAAATTCTGGCAATCTTTTCATTTTCATGGAAAGTTTCCTCACAGTTCGTGGAGATTTTATTTTATCTGGCAAAGACCAATTAATTGAACTGCCTTTTTTCACAGGGCTAGGGTTTGGAGAAGATGGTTCTATAACTCCCAATTCAGTCCTACTTGTAGAAGCTAGGATCCCAGGACCTTTAAAAAACAAGAAAAAAAAAAGATATTATAAAGTGGTATGTTTTGATTTCTACTTTTATTCCTATTTTATAAACCATCAACTAAATAAGCTCTCACATGGACAGAAATTATTCCCTTATTTCATCTCAATGGGGAGATTTAGATAGATGTTCAGGTCAAACTCCATGACTGTGTTGAAGGAGAATACTATATTATCCCAATTATGTAAAATTTAAATTCCTTTTTTATACTTCATCTAACTATTCCTTATAGAGGAATATCTAATAACCATCATAGCAGAAGCTAATCTATGTAACATGGCATTTCACAAGTAAAATGAGAAAAAGTATTTATTCATTTAAAAAAATCGATAGATGAAATAACCTTTCTTTAAAGTATTAATATTCTCCCTCCATCCCTCTCTATGTGTCCTAATGACAAAGAAGCAGTTTCTTTATAGAGAGGACTATTTTAAGTATGCTTACTGGGCTTTTCTGGTAAGCAGCTAATAAAAAAAAATAGATTGTTTAATAAAATGGACAAAGCATCCCCTTGTACTGCTAATCATAGTACAATTCCACTGGCTTACTAAGCAACGTATAGTAATCAGGGTACTGTTTAGTCTACAACCATTAATCTCTTTTTCCCTAGCCTAGAAAAGCTACCCTATATATTAAATGGCTCTAGATCTTATGAAATTTTTGAGTTTAACATTCTGACTCTATTTATACATTGTCAGTAAATAATTCCTACTGAAGTCCTTAACTAATTCTTAAAATGAAATACTGTACATAATAGCAATTTCTAGTGCAGACAAGAATGAATGTATTAAAACAAAAATGCTTTGTTTTTATGAAATCCAAGAGCTTAAATATTACCAAATTCCATAATCACTTAAAATTAAACTACAACTATACTAATCAAATCATACACTAGCTTTAAGAAGAAACCACAAAATAAAAATCTTTAAATAACAACTTATGAACTAGGCTAGAGTCAAGTGAAACTGGCATGCTCTTTCACCACCTAGAATAGTAACTGACAGCAGGAATTCAATATTTAGTAAATAAATGAATTAATCAACCAACCAAGTGTAAATTGGTAAACCTTTTAGGAACTACGATATAGGAACTCCCAATAATAGTTACCAGCCATAAAGACCAAGTAAAGATACTAGTAATTGAGCCTAATGAAACAAAAAATAACATGATGAAGATCACTACAATAGCACTGGAAACAATTTATTAACACCCAACATTAGGGAAACAGGTCAAATAGATTAGGGTACATCAGTCCAATTAAATATTATACTGTAAAGCTTGAAAAACAATAATGTTAATCCAGATATAACAAGGAAAGATGAAGATATCAAATAAAAATAGCAAAAAAATCCACTAATGATTGCAACTAGATAAAAGATACATATACACTGAGAAGTTAATAAGCAAAACACAAGGCATAATTGTGTTAGTATGATTTTTAAAATTTTTGTTCACATTCAAAATACTTATAAATTAGCTTTCTGGTTCTCTAATCAAAAAATTATTTTGAAATTCAATCATTCTTTTTGCCAACTTCTCAACAACTTTCTGCCAATATTGCCAAGAAAAACATACCACTTTAGGTAAACTTTCTATCCATATAAAACAAAAAAAGATGGCATATAAATAAACTGTCTAAGTATTTCCCTTGGTCAGTTTAGGATTGTGCTTATTATATTTTAATTACATGTTTTGGAGAAGAATGACAGTAAGAAAGGAAACATAAATGGCATCCATACCACACTTTTAAGTTTTGTTTTTTTTAAATGTCTGTCTTTCCAGGTTTATAATTTACTACAAACATGAAAAAGTAAGTTGAAGGACAGACAGTAACTTAAAATATGCATCATTTAACAGACACCGGCTTTCTAACTTTGCTCCTATCCTTATATACCCTCTTGCCTTCTCCGCACCATTCCACACCCATCACTGTGCGATACTACAGCCTTCACTATCACTCTACCCAGACCACAACCTAAATTCCAAAGTATTATTTTATATAGGATTTCTTTTTCTCTCCATCCAGATTACAAAAGAAACATACATTCACTCTGGAGAATTAGTCTACAATTAGAAATGCACAAAGAAAAAAATTTTAATTACTTTCAATTCCAACACCTACAGAAAAAAACAAAAACATATAAACAAAAAAACACTTAAATTTCCAGTATAGCTTTCAGCATTTCTTTCTAAATTGCCATCATATAGTACACACTGTTTTGGAACTCGTTCTCTTAATATAACATTTACTGGTTGGGCGTGGTGGCTCTTGCCTGTAATCCCAGCACTCTGGGAGGCCAAGGCGGGTGGATTGTTTGCTCTCAGGAGTTCGAGACCAGCCTGAGCAAGAGCGAGACCCCGTCTCTACTAAAAATAGAAAGAAATTAGCTGGACAACTAAAAATATACATAGAAAATAGCTGAGCATGGTGGCACATGCCTGTAGTCCCAGCTACTTGGGAGGCTGAGGCATGAGGATCGCTTAAGTCCAGGAGTTTGAGGTTGCTGTGAGCTAGGCTGACACCATGGCACTCTAGCCCAGGCAAACAGAGTGAGACTCTGGGTCAAAAAAAACAAAATATTTACTCCACCTCCTCATGTCCCTGAGAAAAGGTTTCAAATGTAAGTAATTTATTTGTAAAGTACAGAAACACCAGTGAGGAAATGAGAAAATTCAGGGGGAAATTCAAGGTGAATTATCAAGCCTGCTACCACTATGGGCAACTGGAGCTTAACTTCATGAGAAAACTCTGGGAAACAACGTAAAATATAGATTCAGAATTATCCCTCCCAAGGAGTGAGGGAGCTGGGATAGTCAATTATATGCCAGCTCTTATCAGCCACTGATTGCGAGGTACTCCCAAGGCTGCCCTGCACAGAGATTCCCTAAGACTTCAGAGTCCTCAAGCAGAGATGCAGATACTGGTGGCTGGAAATAGGCTTCCCCTATTTAAATAGTAAGTAAGGTAATAAAACCCAAGGGATATGGGGCAAGGCACTGACAGCATCTGCTACACCCCACATCTTTAAATATTCTGTATCATTTGAACTTGTGTACATTAAAATGACTTGATATAAGTCAGAATTGCTTCCTATTCTACATTTGATATTTGCAATCAAATGTGCCCTATGTTCTATTTCCTTGGTAGTGTATTTGAGACTAAAAGAAACACATTAGAAAATTGAAGGCAATCAATAAAACCATTAAGTTGAATTATATGAAATGCTTTCTTTTGCAGATCAAAAACTTTTGAACATCAGCAATTTCATACAGTTCAACTTCAATTATTTCCTTTTTCAGTTCCATAACTGTAACAGCCCCTATCTGTAAAGTCTTTACTTCTACTTTTCATTTCTTTTTCTATTCTCCCTTTCCTTAGCTCATAAGGAAACTTAGGTGTAAAAACACAAACTAATGATCACTGGTACACTGAAAATACAACTTTCCAGCTGAGGCTAGGCCAGCTGTGAATAAATGAAGGAATAAATTAAGCAAAATAAGATTTACATAAAGACAATATCTTTCTCTTCTCCTCCCCATGATTCCATTCTTTCAACTAAGAGAAAAGCAATTACTGTCTCAAAGGATCAACATACTAAAGCATACCAGATTATAAAATCAAATCTGTGATAGGAATAATTAAACCAGCATGTATATAAAATGTTTATAAACCTTTTTGAGTTTTTATTTTCATGAAATATAGTCACTTTGTAAGAAAAAGTACATAAACATAACAGACTAAACAAACAGACTAAACATAACAGACTAAACAAAACAGATAGTTTTAGCTATCAAAGAATTGAAAAGTGAAATAAAAAAGAAAAGGCAAATATATAATCATTTTTACCTGCAAAAGGAGATTTTAACACGGAACCTTCCTCCACCATTATAGCTTCTTGTGTCTTGTGTCCTATCCTTTGCTTGTACTGCTGCACAAATTCTGTGGAATGGATGGAATGTATAGGATTCATTACATTTGACGGCATGGCTTGAATATTACTGATGCGTTCAGAAGAGCACAGCAAGTCTTCAGTATGCTGCTCTGCTTTCATCAGTTCACTACCAGGCAACATGCTCAAACTGACAGCAGGAAGCTTCAGAACAGCAGAGTTTACCTCACCAAAACTCAAGGCACTGGATAAACCAAGGTCATCATCCTCAGGAATGGGGTTGTACCATATTTCTCCTTCATCATCTGCATCATTTTCCTCATTAAAGTCTAAAGAACAGTTTCTTGATAATGAAGAGTTTGTAGCATTACACACCATATATGTACAGTATTCTTCAGATGATTTGAGGAAAGGTTGTGATAGCTGATGTTTAGGTAGAGACACAGGTGAGATGGATAACGGGCTTCTATCTTGGCATTTCTTATTTTCTTCTTCCAGATTAAGAGATCTCAGAGTACTCTGATATAGCCAATTGCGTTTCTTTGAAACAGTGATGCTGTTAAGTGGCTTATGACCTCTGAATTCAATATTATCCTTTAGATCTTCAAGTTCCCTTCTCTTCATTGAAGACCCATAGACATTTTCAAATAAATCTGTTTCAAAGAAGAACATAAGGTAGAATATAAAGCCTAGCATATCAGGAAAGACATGTCACTTCAGATCAGTTATTAAAATCTTTAAAAAGAAGAAAAAGAAAGAGAAGTATTATTAATTACATTCAGAGACTAAAATTGAACTAGAAAAAATTTGAATTTTCTATCTAAATATGGTTTCTATGATTTAGAAATCAGACTGCTAGTATAAGTGTCCAAGAATTCTAAAAGAAAAACTCTGAGACTATCTTTATAGAAACTATACTGCTAACAAAGCCTTATCCTAAGTAAAACATACTTTAGAAAAAGCTTATATAGAATTCTTTGTACATAGTACGGCTTTAATTAATATTTGAATAAATTTAAACTATTACAAGGACCAGACGTCTATAGAAAATACAAGTAATACTCCTACCCTTTCAAACAAAAATTGTTTCAATAACCTAACAAAAAATGTGCCTTACTGATTATTAAAATTTCAACATAACATTGGTTTCCTAACCATATAGCATAGTAGCACCTTAAGTAGGGTTTAAGTTCTAAATATCTAGGGCAAAAATAAAAATCTCTTAAGAAGGCCTCAGATTAAAACCAGATATGCTGCCTTACAGGGAGCACAACACAGCTATTCTTATTGGCATAAACTTAAGCAGAAGGGAAATAAGAATGAATAATAGTCCTTTCCCTTAAGAAAGTCCAGTGGGAGACCTCCTTATTCTCTTGCAACTATACATGAATGGTATAATTTTCAGATTCTAATTAAAGTCATTTTACTTTGAAAATCTGTAAGAGAATACAGAAGTAGCAATTAGAAGTTTTTCACTCAGAAAAACATTCCACACAGTGGTGAATTACTCAAGCCAATTTTGTTTTCTCAACTATTATTTCATAATAAATCTAGATGACTTACTATTACTGAACATTTAACTAGTGTCCCCAGCTCAAAAGCATCAGGAAATTTTCTAAGAAAGTATGTATTTGAACCCTCACTGAATATGCATAGTATCAACAGATATCTTTTTAAAATTTCTTTTTTTGTTGTTTTTGGGGTTTCCCCCCCAAAATTCATGTTGGAAAAAATTTCTAATGCAGAAACAAACTGTTGCTTTTTTTTTTTTTTAC
>VBSM01000529.1:63937541-63957199 GCA_008086735.1 Cheirogaleus medius
ACTAAATAAAAGAATTCTTATGAACATTGTATTAGATATTTAAATATGCATTTTAACAGCATTAAACATTTTAATGTTTATTAAAATCTTACATCTAAATATATATATAAGCATCCACTGCTTACACAGTCAAGCCTGACAGCCCAGATAAAATGATTAGAATAAACTTAAGCCTTAGGTTTCTGTGTGTGTGTATGTGTCTGCATCTTTATCTTTCCTAGATAAATCTAAAAGGGGGAAAGGGGTAGAATGAAAAGGAAACAATCACTTTCTCTTTTATTTTTCTTCCCTTGCGACTAGCAATAATAAGAACCCTTAAGAAAGAAAGCTGTGTGCTAGCTTTTGAGACAGGAAAGTAGAGAAGAAAACTTTGAGACTGTTTTCAGTTCCACAAAAGTAATTGAGAGGAGCAAGAGAAATAAGCACAAAAGAAAAGATGAGGAGAATAAATAAGTACCCCGAAAAAGGTGTACTCTAGCTCGATTCCCAATGCTCCTCAAGGCAGCACTCCTCAACTCTGATCTTTTCACTCTCTATCCAGAATCCTAATGATCTGGGGCAAAGCAGTACTCTAACAAAGCCTGCTTGCCTCCCTCTCAATAATAACAGCTAACTAAGCACCCGGCACAGTACCAAATGGATTATCTTTTTTCATCCTCACAGCAACCTGAGGACTGAGGCTACACAAGGTTAAGTAACTTATACAAGGTCACAAGCCTGGTAAGTGGTGGAATCTGACCAGAAACCCAGAATCTCTATTCTGTTAACCATTATATTATATGTCCTCCTCTCTTGCAGATTACAAAATCTCACTAATATTTATTGGTGCAAAATGAGTCCAATGTGGAGGGAACTACTCAAAGTCAACATATATGAGCAATAAGCATTAATTCATACATATAAAACTGAAGCAAAAAGAGCTTAAGTGCTTTGCTCTAATAGGCGTTAAGTATCAAGTATCAGAATAAGGTAAAATGCTTTTTTAAAACTTTGGAGACCTGAGAACCTTACTACTCAAAAGTGTGGTCCACCAAAAATCAGCATCTACACTGGGAGGTTGTTAAAATGCAGAATCTTGGGTCCCACCTCACACCTATTAAATCCACATTTGAACAAGATTTCCAGGGAATTCATATACACGTTAAATTTGAAAAGCACTGCTCCAAAACAGTGAACTACACTCTGAATGGCAAAAGGCTAGAAAACAGCCTTCGTAATTCTCAAAAAATAAATACCAGACATCCCTTGGAAATCATTGATCTAGAAATGTAGGACTTTTAAATCAACAACACTGTTTTCTGCTGAATTTGTAATTCTCAAAGTTTTCCAGCCACCAGCAACTCCAATGTTCCATGGCACTCTTCCAAAACATAAAAAAGCAACTGCACTTGCTTCTAGTGCTACAATGGCAGAATCTCTCAGAGAGGGATTTAAAGGTAGAAGATCACCAAAAACGAGGTACCTGTTGTTACTAATCTTGAAGAGGCCAGTATAGAAAGAACTTGCTGGAAAAATTCATAAAAATTATGTAGCTCATAGAGATGAGAAATCAGAGCTATGAATATTTGAGAAAAGAAAAGCAGATGGGAATCATAATCAGTGTCAACTTCACTTTAAGATAATGAAGATCATACCAGCTAATACTACCTTAAAAGGAATGTCTAAAATTTTTAGACAAAATATTAACAAGTTATACAGACTGAATTTTTTCTTTCAGAGATCATGCATCAGAAAAAGTGGAGTCAAAGTAGGCTAATTATTTTTTAAAACAATAAAAGGCTGAAATAAATCAACCTGATGCTTTTGATTTTCTGAGAACTATATGCTAATTAAAACTTACTTATACAGATTTATAATGAAGTATAGTTGGCAAACAGATTAAGATTCCTTCCTAATCTTAAGGCTTGCAGAAACTTGACAATATTTACTATGTATAATGACTTTAAATTTCTTAAATAATCATCTCAATTAAGAACAAATTGGCCAATCTGTGAATACTATATCTGCATCAAATCGTTGGCATTATAATACCATCAAAAGTTCTTAGCAGGAGCCAGAAATCAAAATAGAAAATTATTTTGGTTTCTATCTGTCATAGTCTCAAAACTTTTCAAAATACCTATGTAGATTAGGTATCTCTACCCCATTATATAGTTATCCTGTACTATAAATTCTAAGTATAATTTTATTTTGAAAGAAAATATCCGCATGAATATATTGTACAGAAAAATGTGATACAAACCTTTTAGGATATTGAACATCTTTATCAACCAGGAATGTACTGCTTTATTTAGACTGCTCCAATAACTTTTTAGAAAATATGATTTAAAAGTATTAATAGACTCCAAGTAACAATTCAAAGTAATAAACACTTAAAGGTAAAAATTTAAAATGGATACAGTGATTACTTTAAAAATGTCTTAAAACCTATTCTAAGACTCTCCCCTCTTCTTTCAATTTAGAGGAAGTAAGTTACTCACCCCTCTAAACCTTGTTGAAATTCCATACATCTCCTCAATCCAAGCAACTTAATAGAATTAACTGGATCAAACCTCAAGAACTTTAGAGTCTCTCTTACCTTATATAATTAGAGGCTTAGGAATCATGAAGACCTGAGTTTGAATCCACATAAGAGTTTGAATCCATTTATAGGTACCAGCTGAGTAACCCTGGGCAAACTACTTAATCTCTCTGTTAATATCACAATAGGAGTATGTGTGGGAGGGCAGGTAATAAAGATTATATGAGAACCACATCCAGAATGGTCTTAGTAGGAACAACTAACTCATGAAAAAGAAGTAAAAAAAAAAAAAAAAAAAAAACTCTCCAAATCTATACCAGGTATGTAAACATTGCACAAATTATTTTCATCTTTCCTAAAAGACGAATTAGTGATTTGAAAGGAAATAACATCTGAGAAAGTTGTTTAAACCAGAGATTACAGTAGCTTTGGCTTAGATTTCTTGTAAAATTATCCAAAACACTACCATTTAGTAATTGCTCCATTTTAATTTCTTTTAAAGTTAGCAGATTCAATTCAATTAGTTTCTTAATGGAAAAATAAATTCATTCTTAGAGGGACTACACTTATTACTTTTTAAATTCTTGAATGTTTACTTCTGAGGGCATTAAAAGCCATTAAATGGTAAATGTTTTACCTCTGCAACAACAGGGAAAAAAATTTTGACTATTATACAGATTTTTGCTCCGGCTGAAATTCAACTATCATACAAAGAGTTAACTGAACCCAAATCAGGGGAGGTAAAGATATTGTGGCAATTAAATATAACAAATGATTACAAATACTTTACTCCTGGAAATGCATATGGTTAATATGAACTTAGTAATAAAGTACATCTCTCTTCACAAAAAATTTATATTCTCTCCTTTAGTTCAAGTATTTAAACTTGAGGATAAAATTTGACAGGTATGTATTACGTTTAAAAATCAAAAATAACTTTTCATGTTGGCACACACTTTAAATGAATCATTTGATTTGTCCTCATTGTTTGATTAGAAGTTTTGTGAACTTTATTTCTCCCCAACGCTGTGTGCTTATTGGTTAAACAAAGTTAATGTGTATAAACCCAGTCCTGCAGGATTTGTACTTCTTACCAGAGAAAGTGCCAAGTGCTGTAAATACCTTTTACATTTCAGCATTTATATGTTTTTAAAATTATTACTGACATTTAAGTCTTTATGATCACTAAAAAATCTTTATATTTAAGAGTATAGTTCAAAAGGCCATGCTGTTTTGGCTCACTTTGAAGGTATTATACTCCTTTCAGAAAAGAATTTTTGATATTTACAACATAATTAAGAGATTTCTAGAATTGATAACCTAAACCTTCCTGACAATTAAATAGCATGCACATACCAAAAAGGAAGCATAATCCTATTATAAGGACTAAGGACGAATATACTTTTTAAAAAACTAATTTACTTCTAATATAAATAGAGTTTCTTTAAGTTTACAAATAACTTTGAGTGTCTGCACTTTTTTTTTCCAAAAGCACATGAAGGACATTTTTCTTTTGAGTAAAATACTAGTGTTCTTGATTTTCCACAATAAAAAGATTATTACTTGGGGCAGGGGGAGCAGGTGGAGAGAAGGAGTATGTGAAATTATACCTGACTAAAAAGTTTTACTTATGGTAGGTTTTTTGGTTTGGTCTATTTTGGCTTTTGGTTGTGTGTGTGTCTGTGTGTGCGTGCGCCTAAGAGAGAGAGAAAAAAAGTTGTAATGAGTAAAATGACAGTTTATGACGCCTATAAAATCTATCTTAGTTCAAATTCAAATTCACAAACTCCACAAAAGTCTATGGATTTGCCTAGAGCTACAGAGAATAAAAATTAAGGTAGCACCACGCATCCCTAAACTTTCTAAAATGTGTGGTGAACTTAACCTTCACTCACTGTTGTACTTAAGTAGTAGGCATACTGGTTCTTAGAGAAGAAAACACAAAAACCCCAATTCTTCATGCCATTGTCTTAAAAAAAAAAAAAACAGGTAAATACATTATACTAAGTAACCTTGAAATCGCTTTAAGCTGCCACTCTACATGACACTTACTTTGGCACATGTAACGTACCTGTCTGTAAAAGCGTATCTTTTATTCTTGGCTCTTAAGTCAGAAACCCAGTTGGTAAACATTAAGGCTCGCAGTGTTAGCATTTTGATTGCATAGAATCATACCTGTGAGCGTAATTCTTTGGTCTGGAGGCACTGAGAGGACTCGGTTTTCATGCACTTTCAAAGCGCTCAGATTTGGAGAGGAAGCCTGCGCTCCCGTGAGTTTGGGGGGCGTCCCACGGGCGCGACCCTTCATCCCCAGGGACAGTAGGCGCCCTTTGTACATCCACTTCTGCAACTTCTTGACTGTCACCGCAGGCGGCTTGAGGAAGGGGGGCCCCTCCTGGAGGTCTCCTTTGCCGCTGCGTAACACAGAGGACCCTGCTGGATCCCTGAAAGGGGTTCCCGGGGAGCGGCCGGGGTCCTTGGAGCCCAGAGGCAGGAGGCCGGCGGGCGCCACAGTCCGGGCACTGCCCCCGCGCCAGCCGTCCATCCTGCCTCCACGTGGCGGGGGCTCGTCCCAGTCCCCGCGAGCGCCGCACCTGATCCAGCTGTCGCTCGGCCACCTCTGGAAGGGAGGCGGCTTGGCATACACCCGGAGGCTCTCGAGGCTTCTGCTGCAGGGCAGCCGCATCCGAGGAGTCTGCAGCCGGCCTACCCCCGACTCCCTCGAAGGCGACCGGGGCGGGGACACCTGCTTCCCAGGGCGGTCGCCGCCTCCCCGCTCCCAGACTCGGGGGCAGGCTCGGCGGTCCTCAGCGCCGCTGGGGGAAGGCGGCTGGCCCGGAGCCCGGGCTCCCGCAGGGCAGCAGTGATCTGCCAAGCCCCCGCCACCCCGCCGCGCGCCAGAGTCAGGGGGCAGGTCGTGCATGGCCTGGATCAGCAGATAATAGGCCTCTCGCAACTGGGTCTGCAGCCTGCCTGTCTCGAGGCGGCCGCCCTCCGCCCCCGGGGAGGAGCCCGCCGCCGGGAGAGGCGGGGGCCGCCGCTCCGCCTCCGCCCCCTCAGGCTCGGGCGCGGGCGGAGAGCCGCCGGGCAGGTTCTCGTAGTAGTCGGCGTCGAAGTCCTCGGAGTCCTCCTCCTCCTCTCTGCTGCCCCAGGAGCCCGGCGGGGCGTGCGGAGAGGCGCAAACGAGTCCGTGGCCCCGGGGGACGGCCTTCTGCCCGCTGCGCGGCCGCGGCCCGAGCGCCCCCGACTGCCCCGGGCGCCCTCCGCGGACCCGCACCTCGGGGCTCCACACCTCAGGTGACGGCGGGGGCTGCGTCAGGCTCGGCTGGGCTTCCCCGCTGTGCTCGCGTCGGGAGGAGTCCGGACCACCCCAGGCGTCTCCCTCAGCCACCGAAGAAGTCGCCACCGTAGCAGCAGCGGCCGTCCGGAGCCCGAGTCCCCCGGCGCCGCGGGAACCCCGCCTTCCCCGGAGCCTGGACAGCGTCCTCCTCAGAGGGTCCGCCATCCCCTCTGCCTCAGCAGCTAGGCTCGCCCCCGCCGAGGGGAGAGGTCGGAGCCCAGTTGCAGAGAAAGCCGTGCAGGCGGAGGCGGCGGCGGCGGCTCCCCATGACCGGCGCTGGCCCTCGCCGGCTCCTCACATACTTGGCATAACTCTGCCGCGGGAAGGCGTGGGGGAGGGCGGTGGCGCCGCAGCGCGCATGCCCCGGAGCCCCGCGCCACGACGGGGCTCGCCGGCCGCCGCCTGCAGAGCAGCGTCCCCTGGGTGGCCGGGCGGCGCAGGTAGAGGCGGAGGGTGCGGGGAGGGAGATGGACAGCAGGTTAGCCGAAGTGGACAGACTAAAGCGGGATTGAGCGCGAGGGGTGCAGTGAGAGTTGAGGCGGGCGAGGGGCGGGGGCGAACGAGCGGGAAAGTTAAGTCTGGGCTAGCGGCTGCGAAATTTTGGTTAAGGAGCCTGAGGAAAGTGCCCTCCAGGCTGTCACCCAGCACCTTCACCACTCTCCTCCCCGTTGCCACCGCTGCTCGAGGCATGTCTTAGATATAGCAAGTCCTAGCTTGAGGGAAAACAAAGATTGTTTTGACGGACGAAGTATGAATACAGGTGTATCTCAGTGCATGTGTTACAGAAATGTTTCGATCATTTTAATTGCACAGAGAGCTAGCTGTGTAAAGGAGATGTGCAGCAATTCCTCTTCAATAAGGAAGAATCCTTTTATCCAAAAAATCACCGCCGGTGTCTCTCTTTTAAGTCTATTTTTCCTTCTTTTTTTTCAATTAATGTGTACTAACAAAGTTAATTCTTACATCAACCAAAATTTGTAAAATGGAACCATGAATATCATAGTGTCCCTCATCACCTGGCCTACAAAGACTACCATATAAAAATACACGCTTGCAGGTTTTGAATATAAAAAAGTTAATAAACTTCATATTAATTTAAGCAGTGAGTTGAAAAGCAACTGGATTGAAGCTAAGAAGCAATGTAATCTGGAAATACAAACTCTCTCCCCAAATCCCGTGTTCTAGGTAGCAGTTTTAAACTAAAGTACCTCTTGTTGCCACAAATTAATTGACCAATCAGTCAGTGATTGATAAGAATCAGTTTTGCCCTTATCCCTGATTTCAAAGTTACATGTTTTAGTGTTTACATATTAGAAAGGGCCTTTGAGTTATGCCTAAATGTGCTAACACCTAGCACAGTACCTGCATATAGTAGGTACTCAAGTATTCAGGAAATATTTGTTGGATGAATAAGTGCTTGCATTACTGAATAAAAGAAAATAATTTAACTTCCCTTATTTCCAACTATAGTATATTTTCCTGTGTCAGTTGTTTTGTTGTTGTTTACACCAAAGGCTCCAATCTCTAAATGTGCTTTGATCCATACTGCCTTTTATTAGTACCTAGTCTCCTGCAATAATTGTACCTGCATCTGTATTTGCAGAAATCTTACCTATTCTTTAAAACTCTTCTCAGCTGCCTTCTCTATGAAATCACTTCTGATCTCCCAGATGGACATGACCTCAAGTTCTTTTAAATGCCGATAATACTTTATTCCTGCCCACTCATAGTATATTTATTGTTTTATACAATAAATTTGTGTTCATGCCCTATCCCACTTACAAGAAAATTCATAAACTCCCTAAGGGCAGAGACTATTTATTAATATAATTGACCTATGTATTCTCCACATAGTATAAGTATAGCATCTTATATACTGTACATGATAAATATTTTTGAATTAATATCAATTGTAATTTAGAGGAAAAAAATGGCTTTAATTTCCACTCTATTATCTAACTTTCCACTAGACCACAGTATGTTAGTGTTGTTTTAAAATTTTTTCAATGATGAATAAGAAACATAGTTTGTTAAATAATCTTAATTCTTATCCAGGAAAATACTATGAAATGTTATGCTGATTTACATATATTAATATTTATAGTTCTAAAATATTCCATGGACCCTAGGCTATTTAATGAATAGTCAAAGCATAAAATTATTTCCAGTGAAATATTCCCACAGGAAATGACTGATAGCAAAGCTGCCAATAATGGTTCTATAAACACAATTTGATCTCTATCTCAGAAATTGTTTCCATTCCAACTCTCTGTTGCAAAATCATTTTACTCTTTGTAGTTAACATAGTTGTTAAGAACACCATAAGTTATATATATATATATGTACATTTATATGTGAATAGAAAAAAATGGCCTAGAAGGTCTAGGTTGAATTTCATCTTTAGTTCAACTTGTCAGCTTGTTCGGGATTTATAAAACACGTTGACCAATATACAATACTGTGCATTGTTCTAGGCATTATTCAGAACTAAGTCTGATGCAGCACACCACAACTGAACCTAATGCTACTCTAAAGTTGAGAATGTTCTATCACCTGAATTTCACAATTTAAATTTTAAATGTTTTTTTTTTTTGAGACAGAGTCTTACTTTAATTTTAACCATGTTTTGGGTCACAACAAAATTAATAAGGCAGTCATGGCCAAGTGACACTACTTAAAGGCCTTAAAAATGTAAATCCCACTTCTCTGTATGTGCAGTACACATTAAGAAAACTGATGTGTACTGAAATTCTAAGGAGACAGTGCCCGTGGAACTTACATTATGCATGATACAACTAAGACAATGACAAGACATGAACCTAAGCTATAATTTGTAAAATCTTTTTAAATAACTTATATCCCATTCCTTCACTTATCTCAATTTCCATATCTTTCTAACTGACAGATTTCCATGAAAATTAGGGGGTGGGAATACATTTTTCAGTGTTTGTACTTGTTTCTCGGTGACTTGGAAATCATTCTGATGCCCCATGAATTAACAATTATGTGTGTTGGCACTGTCACAAAAGATATAACAACTCTGGGATAATAGAGCTCCAGTAAGGCAGGGAGCCAAACTAGGACTGGGGTAGTACTGACTCAGTCTGGGAGGAGGAAAAAAGCAGGCAGTTTAAGGCAGAGGGCTAGGTTTAACAGTAACAGAAGGGAAGAGTTTGGGTGTGTTATGGTTATTTTCTAGTCAATTTGGAGTGCATTTCTGTCTCACTGGTGCTCAGTTGTCCATTATGCATAGTCTTAGTGGAACCAAAGGCAAATTTAGCTCTGGCATTTGCTGGGTTCTGTCTCCCTAAACTGCCTCACAGGGATCCTCTGGTGGAGACCTACCTGGTCTGCCATGCAGCTCCATCAGTTTTGAGTAAAAAGTACTTCAGCCTTGTTGAGAAATATGATTGAGGAATTAATGAAACGTGGCTCATAAGACCATTATTTTATTGTATAACCCAATATTACTATATTAAAGACAGAAACAGGATTTTGCAGGGTTTTACCCTGAAGGAATGTGTGGACTCAATGGTTCACTTATTAGAGGCTACTACTATGGAGAGCATCCCTACCAGAGGGTAGGGATGTTTTCCAGGAAGGCTTCCTGGTATCTCAAAATCTGTGAGCTTCCCCGTGTCTTGAAAGACAAGGCAAGGCAAATATGGCCCACAGGATGGGAGCCGGAGACAATGAGTGCACTTTGCCCAGAGATGCGCCCCGGTGGTTATAAACAACCTGTTTTATTAGAGATGGGTTTCCTGCTCTCTCTTGTCTGTCTACTTTTAAGTCTACCATAACTAATCAAAGAAATATAGAGTCACTATACCTCTTTTGTTATACCTTTGTTAATTGACAACTACCTCTTAGAACTTAGAAGTTAGCCCCTGAAAGACTTTGTACCTGTTTGTTCACCTAGATAGATTAGAAGCCCCTTGAGAGGACTTTTGACCCTAACCCACTACCTGTATCCCCTAGCAACTGCATTCCCTGATATGCAAATGTGTTACCCTGACAACTGGTAATTGATGTCTGTGATTATAAAAACCTGTATGAATTTAACCATATTGCTGGTGTTTATGGAGATATGCCAGTCTCCTAAGTACCCCCGCTGTGTTTTATCTGGTCTTTATATATATATATAAAACTATAAACTATACCTTAGTCTCTGTGTATTCTTTAATTTCTTTCTGTTGCCTATCAATTTCCTTATCCTGTGTGGCAACCCCTATCTCAGGGACTTGCCTCCGTGGGGAGAAGTAGTTAATCTCCTTGAGGGCCTGCCTCAACTACTCTCCCCGGCACAGCCTAGAGCTGACAATACTACCACTGCCCTGAGAATCAAAGATGTCATGTTCTCAATATAGCATTTTTTTACTGTTTCATAATTAACAACGAGGCAATTTGCAACATTCCTTACCTCATCCCCTCCCAACCAAAGTAATAAGAAAAAGACTTGCTAAAAATAAAAGCACATGTATTTTCTAATGTCTTAGAAATATACAATGTCTTAGAATATTCACTGATATTTTGTATTCTCTTAATATATATTTGGGATATATAGAATAACTTGCTCAAGCTCACCATAATAAGTGAAGGGGAATTCAAATCCCTGTCTAATTCCAAAGACACTACACACCTGTGGCATTTCCTTGACTAGAAAGAGACTAAACACTTGATATAATAGTCCTTGCACTCACTTGAACCTTCATTTTTATAAATTATTTAGTTGATCACCTTTCAGAAAAGAGTTTAATATTTTATGAGCTTTTGTGAAATGCAGTGGAAAATTGGGAAGCTGCTTGTTGAACATTTGAATGTTCAGTGTAGTCCCCTTCAAGGCTGTTAGAACTAAATCCTATATTCCTGTTTAACTATAAATCTATTCATATTAAACCTCAATGCATCCTGAAAACATTGTCTGATTTTAATAGTAGGACAAGCTACAATTAAATACTTTAAAGGCAAAATATATACATCCCCTTACAACAACAGAAGCTCTCAGATAAGCCCCTTTTCAAAAGTGAATAGGTGCTAAGTAAAGGAAAAGTTTAGCCTGACTTTTCTAAACGATGTGAACCTCAGGCTAACCAAGCAGTTGATGAAGGGAAGTTGCTCTGTTTCAAAGTTGTCAATCTAATAAATGAAGATGAATTGATAGAATGTCACCATTTTGCACCCTAATGAAGTAATGGTTCTAATAATGGATGTAGGTAAAAATCACCAGTGGCTTCTAACCTGACAGAGAGAGAGAGACAACCTGACATATGACCTAGTACAAGTACACACCACCACCTAGGTTTTTATCAATTTTAATGTTCTTGCCAAAAATGAAACCAGTGTCCGATCAACCACAAAATCTGATTACCAATTTTCATGAATTATGGAGAACAAAGGAGCATGTTAAATAACACCATGGGGGTGCAATCAGCAAAACCCAGACTTTGGGAAACTACAGGACAAAGGACCCAGTTTCTTCAACATATTAACTGATAGCAATGAGTGGAATTTATCTGAACAAACATCTGTCAAAAAAAAAAAAATTATGAACCAATCAGGAAGATTTGAACACTGACTAGATATTTGATGATACTGAAGAATTGTTGTAGTTTTAGGTGTGATTTTTAATAAAAATAAGCTCAAAGCACTCAGGAGAGAACTTCCTCATCCTTCCATCTCCAGATCTACCAACCAGCTCTACCTGTGCTCTGATACCTTACCATGTCCCCTACCCCTAAATGAGGCCAAATCCCTGACGTCCTCTGCCTCTCTCCTCACCTCTCTCCCCTCACTGCCATCCAGTCACACTATCTTCCTTGTTCCTCACCAAACACTCCTGCCTCATGGCCTTTGCATTTGCTGTTTGCTGGGCCTGAAATGATTTCTTCATGACCTACTCTATTCTCTTCAGGTCTCACCTCAAATGTTACCTCCTCAGAGAAATGCCTACACAGACCACCCTAACTAAAGTAATATCCCTGACACTTCCTATCCACGCATTTTGCTTTATTTTTCTTTATTGTGCTTGCTACTATTTAACATTGTATTAGATGTCTCTTCATTTGTTTATGTGACATCGCCACCCCCTAAATGCCATAACCTCACCTTGTAGAATAGTTCTGGCAGGTATAGGTGCTCCATACAGATTTGTTGAATGAAAGTGTGATTTTTGTGCCCAGGAGCAAGTTAATATATTTTTCCATTTCCTCCATGGTCAAATTGGTTTGCCACTGTTTCACAGGATGTCTGTTGAGAGGATTAAAAGAGGTAACAGTCAACATAGATGAACCTTGAAAACACTATGCTAAATTAAAGAGGCCAGAATAAGCAAATCCATGGAGACAGAAAGTAGCTTAGTGGTTACCAGGGGCTCGGGGAAGGAGGAAATGAGTAATTTCTAAAAGGCATAGAGTTTCTTTCTAGAGTGATGAAAATGTTCTGGAATTAGATTCTGGTGATGGTTGGACACCAACCTTGTAAATATACTAGACTTTAAAATGGTGAATTTTATAGTATGTAAATTATATCTGATATTTTAAAAAGAGGACTATTTTCTTGCCTTTCAATATTTAGCTATAATCCCAACTAATACTCATTGAAAGTCTTAACAAAAAAGAAAATTTTTAGGGAACACTTAAGAGACGGTTAGAGATGCAAATAACAGCTTGTAAAGATATTTCATTGGACAATCATTGTCGGAAATCCTTTCACATCCCAAATCCTAGTTTTTCAATATGGCCTTCAGTTCTATATAGTCATACCTTGGTATGCATGGGAGATGGGTTCCATGACCCCCTTCCACCTCACCTTGAATACCAAAATCCACAGATGCTCAAGTCCCTTACATAAAATGGTGTAGTATTTGCATATAACCTATACACATCCTCCTGTATACTTTCAATAATCTCTAGATTACTTAAAATACCTAATACAATGCCTACACATCCGTTCATTCCCATGGATTCAACATAGTACTCAATGTGCAGCAAATTTAAGTTTTGCTTTTTGGAACTTTGTGGAATTTTTTTTTCTGAATATTTTTAATCCAAAGTTGGTTGAAATCATGGATGTAGAACCCATAGATATGGAGGGCTGACTGTATATTCAACAAATAAATACAAGTAGTTTCTTAAAGTTCACTTTTCTCTATCAGCTACCAAATAATTCAAATCTAGGCTTACAAAAGTAAATAAGACTTTTCTGACCCTTCAGTCTCTCACTTCCCACCAAGAAAACAAAAGCATTTTTCAGCATTTGGAAATAACAATCTACTTTCATTTCTTGCTGGTAACTCATGGTTCTTTCATGTAAACAAAACCAAAGAGCATTACCCTTTTAAACCAGAAACTACCTAGAAAAACCATAATTACACTGAAAGAGATAAGTAAGTAAACACATCTTTAGCCTTTTGTATTCTTTTTCTGGAGGATTTTCTCTAAGGTAGAGGGAAAGGAACTACATATTACCTAACATTTTAGAATAGCAGAGAACCAATTAAGGGGAAAAACACAAACCAAAAACTACCTGATGGCTGGGTATGGTGGTTCATGCCTATAATCCTAGCACTCTGGTAGGCCAAGGCAGGAGGATTGCTTGAGCTCAGGAGTTTGAGACCAGCCTGAGCAAAAGTGAGACCCCCCTGCCCCACCCCTGTCTCTACTAAAAATAGAAAAAATTAGTCTACGCCATACTGCCCCGAATGATCCTGATCTCGGAAGCTAAGCAGGGTCAGGCCTGGTTAGTACTTGGATGGGAGAAAAAATTGGCTGGGCGTAGTGGCACACACCTGTAACCCCAGCTACTCAGGAGGCTGAGGCAGAAGGATTGCTTGATCCAAGGAGTTGGAGAGTGCAGTGTGCTATGATGACGACACTATTGCACTCTACCCAGGGCAACAGAGTGAGACCTTGTCTAAAAAAAAAAACTACCTGATAATTTCTTTCTTGATTAAAATAATCTTCTGACTATTCCATTATACGTAAAGAAGGGATTGTGGGTAAGCAGTTATTTATTAACTATTTCTGATAGTCCAAAAGGAAGCTAGATTCTTTTTTAATATACAAAATCAGGTATTTTACTCCCAAACTCATTTTCATATGAGCACATATAACTATTAATAACTCTATGCTTTTACTATAGAAAAAAATCTCAATTTTATCTCAGTTGCTGTTTTAGATTGTGGAGCATGGATGCAATTATGGCACACCCAAGAAAGTGGGATAAGGTGTATATATAAGGCTAGAAATGTCCATTCAGTGTTGAAATGATAGGTCCCAAGAAACACATCTCAAGTGGATTATTTTGAAACAGGAGAGTTTTTAAAGTAACATGTTTTCAAAGGCTTATTGAAGAAATTTAGCCTTTATGTGTATTTGGAATAAATACTGGTAAATACCAGGAGGTTAGGACGATTTCTTTGCTCTGAAAATTTCTGCCTCCAGTAAATCACAAGACAAGACAATAATTAGCAAAGATTTTTTTTTCCTGCACTATTATATTTTCCATGAATGCTGGATCATGTATTATTCTCTGAATCCATAGAGCCCAACATTGCACATCTCTAACTATCTCTTGAAGTCTGGACATCAGTCTCAAGTCACATCCCTGTTCACAAAATATACCTTCTTACTAATTTTACTAAACATCCAAGAGTTAATGAAGTTGTTTCACATATTAGTAATGAACCCAAGATGAAAAATAGAACCATCTATTCCGTCATCGGAGTAAACGAAATCACCATCTTTATTGACTCATTTAAGGTAGAGTATGATAGTTTTCTAAGATGCACCTAAAAATGTACGTAAGAACAGCTTGAAAGCTATGTTTCATTAGACAAGTGCTGTCAGAAATGCTCTCACATACTGTATCCTAGTTTTTAATATAGCCCTCAATTCTACATATTCAACAAATAAATACAAGTGGCTTCCTAATTAGGAGACAATATATGCCTACAGAGTCATCAACAACACTATAACGGGCAATGGAAGGTCAGTACCCTACAAAAACTCAGAAATTGCTCTGAAAGAAACTAACACAGAGTTCATGCAAAGACAACTTGATCTTACACATCTACAACAGGACTCCAAACTCAATGCCTGCTGGGGCCAGGCAAGACCTTACAATGAGTGTTCAAGTCTAGATATAACAGACAGAGGACTTAGTAAAAGGGAATAACTACTTTCTCAGCTCAATGAATGAGAACTACAAAGAACTATCCCCTCATCCTTGTCTCATGTTCCTTTTTTTCACCCTTGACTAAGGAAGCCAACTTCACATTTTAAAAAACTCTACCTAGGATAGCTCTGGGTAGGTCAACAAAATATATGTGCTGCTTGCCAGTTTTTGACCTCTGATCTTCAGGGAATAATACACAAAAGTTGTTTCCAGAAGAATGGAATCATCAACACCATAATTTTAAATAATCTACTATTAGCCTCATGACCCAAAGGGTTAATGTCTCTGATGATGATTAATCTTCTTTGCCTTATTTTTTTTATCATTATAATCTTGGTATCAGCTTGAGCCTCATGTTGGCACAGATTTTATGAATTATAAAGTGTTTTTACTTTACCTCCTAGTCTGATTCTCACCAAAAACCTTTGGGAGTAAATAAGTAGAGCACAGATAATCATAACCACATTCAGATGAGACAGCTGAGACCTAGAAGGGAAAGCAATTTAATCATGGCTGTTTAGGCCTGAGGAGGACCCAATCCCAGTTTCCCAAGCTTCTAGTTCAAATCCTATCATTTTTTAAAAGTATTCTCTTTATCTGATAAAAGCGATGCTTTCTTTAAACTCATAGATAACTTACAAATATAGAAAAGCAAAAAGAAAAATTTCATGTAAACTCTCCCTACACCCACAATTATTAAAGAGGAATTCAGTTTTCACCTTCACA
The DNA here is from genome assembly GCA_008086735.1 of Cheirogaleus medius. Lineage (NCBI taxonomy): Eukaryota > Metazoa > Chordata > Mammalia > Primates > Cheirogaleidae > Cheirogaleus > Cheirogaleus medius. The sequence continues at coordinate 63,953,303 of VBSM01000529.1, forward strand.
TGAAGCATAGTTGCTGCTTGGAAACCATGTGTTTCAATATTTCAACATCATTAGTAATGCTGAAATAATATTCTGGTAACGCAGAACAATTATCTTAGAGTGTGATGTTTTATTGTAAACATCAGCATGGTACTTTCTGGTATATTTGATCTAACATGTCTGAGGAAAGAAAAAGTTAAAAACTTATTTTACAATAAGAATTTCAAATGGCCTAATAGAAACGTCATTTCTACCAGGATCTCTGTGAAATTCTTTGGTGGAAAAATGTTTTTCTTTAAATGCACAAGAGGTTCACTAATCTGAAAACTTTTTCTTTTTTTTTTATCATGCACGCCAGTCGGCAACCTCATAATTACATGTCCAAAGATTGTTCAAATAAAAAGGGAACAAAGCGCCTAACAAAGTTCAATGCATAAGTCAAGACTGCCTGGAGGTATGAGAAGTTTTATGTCTCTGTTTACCGCAGGAGTAAATTAAGTAAATGCGTATTTAATACATGAATCACAGTTATATTTGGTTCACATACTACAGGCAGGGAGAAACAAGAGAATTATTTCTCAGATAAAATTTATTAAGGAAAACTGAATGTACTCCCACAGGTCTGAATACTTCCCCCAGAATGCAGTCATGACAAATACAATATAAAATAACTACAAAGCAAAACAGCAAACTAGGGCTTTGGATGTCTGATTCTGGGTTTTGAGTGCTCTGGTTCTTAATTGTAAAACATGGACAGAATGATGCATGCAGCACCTATTTGAGGACTCTGAAAAGTGAATAGTAGCAGGTGAATTGGGGAAGATAAGAGTTCAAAAGACCACCAAACTGGTGGTGAGTTTACCTTTTTTTCTTTCCAGTATCCATTGACCTGAATGCAATGTAGCCTCGAGCGTGGAAGTGAGCATTGGGGCCCAGCAAGGAAGAGCTTTAGGAGAAGCCCTTGAGAGTTTTCTCTTACAGAGCTGAACACGAACTCCTAATGCTCAGACAAAGTACAGAAATTCCTGAGGTTTATTCTTTTCTCTGTTCTCTTGTGTTCCAGCTCCCAAGTAGTTTTTGTGGGGGTGATAGCAGAGACCACAATGGGAGCCTACAGGAGCCAACAGTCTAAGAGAGGGGAACCTTTCTCTCTGGATGGTGGAGCTGTGGCCAAAAGAGGGTAGGCAAACCGCCATTGCCTTTTTCTCTCTCTCCATCTTTCTGCTGCTAGGCCCTTGATGCAAGCACAGTTATGGATGTGTGCAGCAGAGCCAGGAAACCAAAGCTTAGTAGACAGAGGACCAGGGAGCACCAGAGAAGTGGAAAGGACTGTAGAAATTGGGGAGACGGTTTATGAACTCCTGGGCTCAGTGCTGAGCTATGCATACATGAGTCTGATCCTAATCAGCATACCAAAAAGACTTTGAAAACTAAACTAACATATATATCACTACCCAGATCCCAAACTGACCACCAGATGACCCATTTGTAGGACAGATCTGAACAGCAAAACAAACGTTTAAAAAGCTGAGCTAACATTAGAACCACAGCCCACAGAAGGTAGGTTGAAACTTCCATCCTTAACCTAACCAGGTCAATTGTGTGCTAAAACAAAACAAAACAAAAACCAACATTTTCTATAGGATCTAAATATGACCCTGACCAGGCGTGGTGGCTCACGCCTGTAATCCTAGCACTCTGGGAGGCCGAGGCGGGTGGATTGCTTGAGCTCAGGAGTTCGAGACCAGCCTGAGCAAGAGCAAGACCCTATCTCTACTAAAAATAGAAAGAAATTAATTGGCCAACTAAAAATATATAGAAAAAATTAGCTGGGCATGGTGGCACATGCCTGTAGTCCTGGCTACTTGGGAGGCTGAGGCAGGAGGATCGCTTGAGCCCAGGAGTTGGAGGTTGCTGTGAGCTAGGCTGATGCCACAGCACTCTAACACAGGCAAGAGAGCTAGACTCTGTCTCAAAAAAAAAAAAAGTTAAAAAAAAAAACAAGACCCAGAGTTTCAGCACATAATATTCAATATGTGCAAGAGATAACCGAAAACTACTTGGGGTATAAAGAAACAGTAAAATCTTAACTTGCATGGGAAATGATAATCAACAGACCCTAATACCAACATAACACAGATGTTGGAATTATCTGGAAAAGACTTTAAAAACAGCTATTATATACATACTTCAACAAATACTTGTGAACATTCTTAAAACAAGTTTTAAAAAGTGTCAGCAAAAAAAAAAATAGAAGAGATAATGAAAAACTAAATGGAACTTTTAGAATTGAAAAATACAATGACAAAAAAAAAAACTTCACTTAATAGGCTCAAAAGAAAAATGGAGCTGATGGAGGAAAAAGTCAATGAACTTAAAGATATGTCAATAGAAATTTTCCAGTCTGAACAACAGAAAAAACAGATTTTTTTATAAAAAGAGCCTCAGGGACCTGTGAGTTAATAACAAAAAGTGTAACTGTTATGTCATTAGAGTCCCAGAAGGAAAAAGAGTGTGATGTTGAAAAAATATTTGAAGACATAATGATGAAAACTTCCCAAGTTTAGCAAAAGACATAAACAGACATTTTTAAAATTTGATGAACTCTGAACAGGATAAAGCCAAAGGAATCTATGCCCAGAAATTATAATCAACCTACTGAAAACTAAAGACAAAGAAAAAATTCTAAAAAGCAGCCAGAGAAAAATAATGCATTACTTATGAGAGGGACAATGATTTGAATGACTGCAGATTTCTCACCAGAGCCATGGAGATCAGAAGGAAGTGGCACAATATTTTTCAAGTGTTGAAAGAAAAGAACTGTCAGAAATATACACCCACATAGCTACCCTTCAGCAATAAGGTAAAATGAAAATATCCTCAGATGAAGGAAAACTAAGATAATTCATTGCCAGTAGGCCTACTCTAAAGGATTGCTAAGTAATGTTCTTCAAACAATAGAGAAATGATATTTGAAAGAAATTTCACTGGAGTATTCTGTCTACTCAAATTTAATGAAAACTATCAATATGTTTGGATTTAGGTCTACCATTTTATTATTTGTTTTCTGGGTGTTCCTTCTGTTATTATTTCCCATTTTCTTTCTTATTTGGAGTTTTTGAACATTTTTTCATATTCCATTTTAATTTATTTATGGTGATTTTGACTCTATTTCTTTGTATAGTTTTTAAAAATTGGTTGGTCTAGGGGAATAATATATACACTTACCTTTTCACAGCCTACTTAAAATCAGCATTTTACCACTTTAAGTACAATATATAAACCTCCTAATATATAGGTCCTCTTAGTTTCCTCCCCTTTATAATTGTCTTGTCTCTTAAATCTACATACTTTGAAACACAATCAGACAATGTTATAATTTTTGCTTTCAACTATATTTTGAAGAAGTTAAAAGGAAAAGAATAGTCTATTATATTTATCTAGATATTTACCATTTCTGTTGCTCTTCCTTCTTCCTTCAATGAAATTATTTGGTAGAATGAAGTGCATGTTTTCCCTCATAACAAGGCTGACCTGATTACCAACTTCTGAGAGTCTAATCTTCTATCAACATAGTTCAGGGGTACCCACCCTATGGTGAGTTGTATAATTATTTCATTATATATTACAATGTAATAATAATAGAAATAAAGGGCACAATAAATGTAATGTGCTTGAATCATCCCGAAACTACCCCCTACCCCACCCCATCCATGGAAAAATTATCTTCCATGAAAACAGCCCCCTGGTGCCAAAAAGTCTGGGAACCACTGCCATAGTCCACACTGAGTCTACAGTACAGCAACATTCCTGTAAAAGAACAGTCTAATACCTTGGTGGCAGGTTGATTGTGTTGGATGCCTTCCATCATGGAGGGAATTTGTCCTCCTTGGAATAGACACATATTTTTTTTTTTTT
>VBSM01000529.1:63957299-63979009 GCA_008086735.1 Cheirogaleus medius
CTGTTTAGGCACTTCTTTTCGACCAATCAAGTCCCAGTTGGTTGCCCCAAAAATTAAAAGCTGCCCTTTGCACTTCGACCCTTCAAGTTTGACGCGCTCCTTGGTGTGCTCGGGCTGGGTGATGACTACGGCCACGCCGCCAGCCTTGCCCGTCGAGTTCCAGGCTGTCCTCGTCGCCGCTGCTGCCGCCGCCGCTGCTGCTACTGCAGCGCTCGGGCCGCCGCGCTTCCTGGGCCTGGCGCGGGCCGTGCCGTTGCCCGAGCTCGGCTCCTCCCAGGCCGCCGCCGCCGCCTTCTTCCTGGGCATGGTCTCGGCTGGTCGGAGTGATGAGAAGCCGGAGAGAAAAAGAGAAGCAGCTGGAGGATGGATCGGAGGGCTTCCTTTTTCTTCCCGGCCCAGACGAGGGCTCCAGCCCACTCACCAGATACACTTAAAATCTAGACACATATTAATAATATAAATTTGCCTTTCCTTCCTGCAACACATCTGCCAGTACCATCATCCATGGATGCACAAAATGCCTTATTTTCTGTCTTAACTTTGATTCTGTGCAAAGAGTTCATTTTACAGCTAAGGACATGTATAGGATAGATTGCACAGGATATGAGCTCAGATTGCATGGTCTTAACACTTATCCCATCATCCAGAAGCAGGAAACCTGCTAGAATGGTAGAATGGCCTACTGAAGGCTTAGTTATGGTGCCAACTGGGAGACAACACCCTGTGAAAGGATGATGTTCTATCTTACAAGATGTACCATATGCTTTGTATAGGCAACCAGTATGGGATATTGTTTATACAATTGCAAGAATATAGGAGTCCTAGAATCAAAGGGTAGAATTGGAGGAGCAGTATTTCCTCTCACTGTTCTAACAACCCTCTCACAGAATTTTTGCTTCCTGTCCTTGAAACTTTGAGCTCTGTTGGTTTAGAGGTCTTAGTCCCCATGAAAAGAATGTGTCCATCAAGAGACACAAAAATCTCTCCATTGAATTGTAATTTGAAACTACCACCTGACAATTTGGGGCTCCTCATGCCACTAAATTAACAGATAAGAAGGAAGGTGTATGAGATAGCTATTGTTGCAATAATACTGCATAACAAATAAGCACAAAATCTCAAGGGCATATAACAATGAATATTTACTTTTCATTCATAGGTCTGCAGATCAGTTGGGACAGCTCTGCTATCAGACTATAGGCCTGCTTGTCTATACAGGCCTCATTCTGCTGCCTGGCTGAAGGAGCAGTGGCTACCTGTGGCCTGCCTCCTAAAGCCTAGGTTTGGAACTGGCATGTCATTTCTACCTACATTTCACTGGCTAAAGGAAGCCACAAGACCAAGGCCAAGGATATACATATTCAACTTTTCTAACCTCTGTGCTTTGAATTTCTAACTAGTTCCTATGGGCTGTCCTGATTTTAGTTTTCCTCAAATCTGCTCTTCATACTTGATACTACCTAGTATTCCATTCCCCTGGACAGCTGCTGGCTGGCTTCCCTCCTTGATTACTTCCCATATAGAACTTAATGGAAGAGAATTAACATTTCTGGAGGTCCTACTCTGTGCCAAGCACTAAATTATATATCATCTCATTTATCCTCATAACTCTGAGAAATAAAACTTGCTATCCCCACTTCACTTATGAGAAACCTGAGGCTTAGGGAGGAAAACTAACTCAACCAGGATCACAGAACTGGTAGATGACTTTTAGAATTCACATAAAAAAAATTTTGATACCAAAGCTTAAGCTTTCCCTCTGTATCCTTCCCCTTCCACACATACTTGGCTCTTTTTCTCCCCAATCTAGCCATAGGCTTACCCTTTTATTTATTGAATCTTGGGTTCTGGCTGCTGTCTTTGGAAAATCTGAACAGGTCATTTCATAGTCTTAGGAAAAATGCTCAATGAGAAGTCAAACAAAGACTTCTGATTAAAGGGTTCCAGAAAGACTTGGTGAAGGAGGCAGGACCCAAGTGTTGGCTGGGTAGAGATGAGTGAGAAGGCATCCATGCTAGTGGAACAGCAAGAGCAAAGCATAGAGGTGGGAAAGTACAGGATGGGCTTGGGAATAGTAAGTCGTCTGCTTCAACAAGAATTTGGGGTCAATTCCTGGGAAAGAGGAAGAGAGAGAAGAGGCTTAACATCTCATTGAGGGGAATGTGAGGTTGTATATGAAAGAGGAGTGCTTTTTCCCCAAATGGAAACCACAACCAAGTAAGTAGCGGTTACTGCCAAGACCTGTCAAGGCTGAAGGGAAGCAAGGATTTCATTCCATAGCATTATGTTAACAAAAGAATGAGCCAAACTATAAATGAATTTTCTGTGTAAACATTCCAAAACTGCTGTTGGAGAAACACAGAGGGCTTGGTATGCTAAAGAAAATGCATGAATGAGGTCAATTACAGGCCAGGACAGAAAGGCAAAAAGGAATTAGGAAGATGAGTTATAACTGGAAAGGCTATCAATGGAAGAGCCCACTAAAAATTTCCCTTTGGGAAGATGTGGAGCAGATATATTATACATCCATATCAGCAAGACAATTAACAGCAAGTACCAAGGCTGAAATTGAACTCATCATTTAATGAAAGGTTTTTAGAACCACATAATGGATTTCTCTCCAAACATTTAAACATCCTAGAAATATAAAATTCCATCCTGTTAGTGTAATTTTGATACATGGAAATGGACACTTTCAGCATAAATGATCTCCCTGTACCCTTTAGAGAGGCAGTCATTTCTGAACCAGTAAAAATAAGGATCACCAGTGATTTCTGATTGCTTGTGGCCAGAGAATAGGAAGGAGAGAATGATACTGTTCTGTGTCCTTTAAAGACAAGCAGTGGATCAAAGTTACTCACTTAATTCATTTAATATGTCCTAAGGGTAGGATAAATCCATTTCAAAAATATGGGCTTGCTTTCATTGGCATGGTATAATATTCCAAAGCTTTGGACTGAAGGGGCTGGCATTTAATGTTTACTAGCTACAGAATTTTGGTGCAGAAAGCTGCTTGAGTTAGTCATCGTATCTACTTCCACACAAGATTCTAAATGAGGAGCCCTTTCCTGAATTTTAACAATTTTACCACACTTTTTATCTCTCCACATCTTTGCATGTGACACATTTGATCCTGAATGCTCTCCCCTACATGTTCACTTGACCCTCCCCTGCTTAAGCCCTTCAGGGTCTTACTGCTTGTAGAATACATTCCAATCTCCCTTCCTCAGCCCACAAGGACCTGCATGAGTGGCCTCTGCCTGCCTTTCCAGCTTCTTAGTCTGTTCTGGTTGCTATGAAAAAATACCATAGACTGGGGTGGCTTATAAACAACACAAATTTATTTCTCACAGTTCGGGAGGCTGGGAAGGCTAAGATCAAGGTGCCAGCAGATTTGATGTCTGGTGAGGGCCTACTTTCTGGTTCATAGATGGTGCCATCTCATGATGTCTATACATGGGGCAAGGGATCTTTCTTGGGTCTTGTTTATAAGGACATTAATCCTATTCAAAAGTCCCATCTCCTGATACCATCATGGTGGAAGTTATGATTTCAACATATAAATTGGGAGCAGGAGGGGACACAAACATTCAGACCATAGCACTTGCCTCATGCCATTCTCCCTCCAACCATGCTGACCACCTTTCTTTTTCTCAAATCTGCCAAAACATTTCCTGCTCAGGTACTTTGTACAGGAATCCCTGTTTGCAGAGAATGCATGGCTGGATCTTGTTTATCTTTCAGGTCTTAGCTCAAATGTCACTGTAGCTAGAGTTTCTGGTCATAATTCATATCACAAATTGTAATTATCTTCTTATAATAAATTGTACTTATTTGCTATCTTCCCTATTAGAATGTAAACTCCATGGGGGCAGAGACCAAGCACAGGTAGAACCCAACTTATCTTTCATGTATCAGCTCAAATATTTTTCTTTGGGATCTCAGGGCCTGGTACATAGTCAGTAGTTGGTGAATGAATGAATAAATGAATGGAAAAGAAGTAAGGCAAAAGCAGCAATCTTAACACAGACACATAAATCAGACTGAGTGTGTGAGAAAAAAAGTATTTCTGAAACAGATACTTCATACAATCCATAGTGTTAATAAGATAGTATCATTTGTAAACCTCATAGTTATTTGTTATAGGATAAATAAACAGGGTGCCAATTGGTTCAGGTTGTTACAAAATAAATTGTTTCAAAGTTGTTCACTTACTATTAAAATTGTAGCAATATTTTTAATCTGAAAATTTGGCAATTCTTGCCACCTCCCTCTATCAGAGCTAATCATGGGAGCAAATGAAGTTGTAAAGTTCTTCTAATTTGAATAAATGCTACCAAATAATATCTTCAAAAAGGCTGTCTTTAAAACAAAAGAGGGGTACATAAATCATTGTTTAATATTGGATACTTAACTATTGTCTACCACAACAGAGCCAGTTCTATTAATGTTCTCTTGAGAAGAGGGAAGCTTGCCATATATATTAAATGCTAAATATGTTTTAAATAATTGGCATATATAACTTCTATTTTGCTTTACATAACACTAAAATTAATAAATTAATTAATAAAATTCATGTTAAGGAAGATAATGTTTTAACAGTTTATATCATTCATGATAATAAGCTCCAACTTGCTACTACAGAACTAAATGACCATTTGTTACTCTTCCCCACTTCAAAAGAAGAATGCTACTCTGATAAGGACTTTTGATCCTAACTGCTGAAGATATTAAAAATATTTACATTATTTAGTAAGTGGAAGTCCTAATCTCTCTTCTAATTACTTATTTCCCCAAGCAACCTGCCAAATGGCCTTCATAATAATAACTTACATTTAAATAGCTCTTTCAATTTTTACCCAATCTGTCTCTATTTTAGAAATAGAACAGAGCTAATCTTGGCTAGAAATTTGCTTTTCAACCATGAATGTCAAAGATCACTCCAATTTTAGGGAGTTTTTAAAATTTTACAAATTGAAAACAGTTCTCTAAATTATCAAGAAAAACTAAAAATTGAAATCTGCTTTCTAATGGAAGCATTAAGATCATAAATCATGATAGGCAAAGAGGGGAAAAGTCATCTCAAATGAGTAAAACACAATTCCCTAAGAACAGAACACTTGAGCTTAGCTTAAAGGGCATTGTGAAGTGCACATGTTGGTTTGTTATTTTAGGCCTTGTTCCCATTGGCTGCTATAAATAAAATTTGAACCATTAGACCATTTCTTAAAAGGGTTTTATAGAAATACCAGGCATAGCTTCAAGTATAGCAATTTATACAAGTACCTCTCGAAATATATGCCAGGTAATGAGGGACATTACCACTTTTGCTAAGACATATTTGTGTGACAGATTAGTCTCTGTGTAGGCACCTATTTACAGGTCAAAGCCTGCAGGCCTTTAAAGGAGAAAGCAGGGAGTTCACCCAGCCTGGCCTCCAGCTCCCAGGCAGCTGTGTAATCCCACTGAACCTGTTTGGCAGCTCCAGCAGTAACTGCTGCAGCTTGCAGATAAGACCCTCTTGGAAAGCCTGATAGCCCTTGTCAATAATGAAGCTGCGGAGAGTGAATGGAATTTTCCAAAACATCAAAACAAATTCTCTGATTTGAAAATGCTGATACCCAGTCATTACAGAGAGCCCATTGAGTAAGATTTTTGTTAAGGAAAGATAGATGACAATTCTTTGCTTCTTTAAAAATAAGTCATATGCAAAGCTTGAATCTTATCTTAATCATAAGCAACCATTGTTTGCTTACGGGTTGCATCATTGAAGCAAAATAAGTCACAATAGCCATAGAAACAAGACTAACACTGGATTTCCACAGCTCTTTCAGCAATGGGGGTTGGAAAGTCCTATGAAAGCATGGCTGTTTCACAGTCTCCCTATTGGATGGGTATTGCAGATCCCATTTTTGACATCAGCATGAATTTTTTTGCTTCTGGAAAGGCAAAATTGGTCGGTTGAGGTCAGGGGGCAAATGAGTGCCCTACCCACAACCCATAACAAAGCAAGGGAGCTGTCTAGCATTCTGGAGTGCCTGGACAGTACAGCTGACCTGACCGGAGCTCTATGCTAACACATCTCACTCTGGGACCAGAGAATGGTCCTGAAATTCTGCTGGGTCTATACTTTTTGCTTTCCAAAAACCCTGGTCACTGAAGATAGGATATATTTATTAAAACTAGATACCAATAAGCCTGTCATTGTTAAAGGAAAGAAAGGTTACTGGAACGTAATACTCAAAAAGACCATGAAGATGTTTCAGTCGGAGAAAGAAGAGAAAGACTGCGTGGGTAGACAATGGTAAGAGGGCTGGAATGTAGAAGCCCAGGGGAGTCAGAAAAGAGAAAAATGTGGTGTATGTGTCCAGTTAAGCTGTTTGAAACAGTGCCCTATCTCTCTGTGTGTAGTCATTCACAGTTTATTCTAATAGTGCTCGCACTGCTAATTGTCCTTTCCTCAGAATACCACTTTTTAGTGTAACGGGTAGAGTTCCTTTCAGGGTTACAACTCAGCTTTTCTTTTATAAACAGCTTTTCACTTGTTTAAAAGGAGTTGCATAAACATATGAAAGGACTCACAAGGAAATAACTGAAAACACTGTAAATTCTGTGTTGAGGCCATAGAGAGACAAAGTGCTCTAATAATAAGTTTGTCAGACTAAGTTGATAACCACAAAGTTCAATCAAATTTAAGGAAGCAGAGTAGGAGAAGAAAACAATAAAATAGCAGATCTCAGAAGATCAGAGTGTGGGCCATTGCGGAAAGAAACTTAAAGGATTTTATTAAAGTATAAAAAGAAAATAAATCTTTTAACAAATTTTGTTCTTTTGAATCACAGTAAAATGTTTCTCTCTCAATAACAGAAACTTAGTCAGATAAGCTGAGCTTTGCTACATTTTATTATCTAAGCTGGAAAACTGGAAAGAAAATTGTAAAGATATTTAAATATTTTTATTGTTTTAAATCAAATTTTAATAAATTAGGAGACTGTTCAATATTACCTAAATATTTATTTATTCATTAATTTATTTATTTTTGAGATAGATTGCTTTGTTGCCCAGGCTAGAGTACCATGGCATCAGCCTAGCTCACAGCAACCTCAAATTCTAGGCTCAAGTGATCCGCCTGCCTCAGCCTCCCAAGTAGTTGGGACTACAGGTGCAAGCCACCACCTGCAGCTAATTTTTTCTATTTTTAGTCTGCTAGCTAATTTTTTTTCCTATTTTTAGTAGAGACGGGGTCTCATGCTTGCTTTCGCTCTTGCTCAGGTGGGTCTTGAACTCCTGGCCTCAAGTGATCCTCCTGCCTCAGCCTCCAGAGTGCTAGGATTACAAGCGTGAGCCACCGCACCTGGCCCTAACTCATTATTGTTAATGGCTGCATAATTTTTCTATTATATGCATGAGCCATAATTTATTTAATTATTTTTCTACCTAATACCTAATTTTTAAGGTTTTTTCCAAAGGCAAACAAGGATGTAATAAACATCTTTCTATGTATATCCTTTAATACTGCTGCTTTTATGAAAATGGGAAATAACTCCCATGACAGGGATTGCTAAGAAGAGTATATATATTTTTAATTTTAATTTAGCTTTCCAAAATACTATAACAATTCACATTTCCACTAGCAATGTGTGAGAATGGCCTTTTCCACATATTCCTGAAAGCAATAGCTATTGTTATCCCTCTTTCTCACTTTTGCCAATCTGATGTCTGTATAGGGGTATCTTCTTTGTTAGTTTCATTTGCAATCCTCTGATTCCTCATGAGATTAGTCATTTTGGCATCTTTTTCTATGTTTAGTGGCCATCTTGGATTTGCTGTTACATGAATTGCCCATTTATATCCTTTGTTCATTTTCTATCAGGTTATCTTTTTTCTTACCTTTTTATATAGTAAAACTCTTAACCCTTTATTTTTCACATGCACTGGAAATATTTTTCCTAATCTATAATTGTCTATTGAATTTGTTTGTGGTATTTTTCCCACACTTACAATATTTTTTATATTTGAGTAGTTATCTACTTTTACAACTTTTGGTTTTCCTGCTAAAATAAATCTCTACAATGCCTAGGGCAAAATTTCTTTTTATTTTTTTAATTAAAAATTAAATTGTATATATTTATCATGTACAGGAGGTTTTGAAATATGTATACACTGTAAAATGTCTAAATTGAGCTAATTAACATGTGCATCACCTCACATACTTATTTTTTGTGGTAAATACACTTAAAATCTACTCTCAGTAATTTTCAAGAATACAGTGCATTATTATTTACTGTAGTCACCATGTTGTACAATAGATTTCTTGAACTTATTCCTCCTATCTAACTAAAACTTTATAGGGCCAAATTTCCATTATTACAGTTTTTACATTTATATCTCAAATCCATCTGAAATTTGCTTATATAGTATAAAGTAACAGCCTCACTTTTAATTCTATCAATATATAGCAATATCAGCTATATATGTGAAATAAATCATCCTTAACCACTGAATTGAAGTACAACATTTTGCATGTACTTAATTACTACATGTCCTGGGACCAGGAGTATATTAAAAAATAAGCAATTAAATCAGCATGGGCACAGACGAGTCAGCCCAGATGCCGTCTGCAAACCTGCTACAGGGATAAGGTGCCAACTAAGTGGATAGCAGTCCTGCCTTGAATCTATTTCTAGCTCTCTATTCTGTTTCAATTACTTATTTGTCTATTCCTATGCTGGGACATATTGTTCTAATTTCAGTAGCTTTGGGGGTATTTTAATATCTGAGTAAGCATGTCCCCTACATTATTTTTTTCATAGCATCTTTGGCTATCCTTAGACATTTTTTCTTATATGCAGACCTTAAGTTCTATTTATCCAGTTCCAAAAAATAAATTATTTTTGTGTAAATAAATTGTGATAAACTGATATCAGCTTTTTCTTTCTTACATTTTTTCTTTTGTGTGTGTGTGTGTGTTTTAAAAGTGATATCAGTTTTGAGAGATGTTACAGAAATGACTATTGCTCTTTTACTCTTTATTCTCCCCTTCCTCCATAATAATAAAAGTTTTGGCTGGTCACATAGCTCCCCAGAAGAAAGACTTCATTTCCTAGCCTGCCTTGCAGCTGCTAGTGGCCTTGAGACTAAGTTCTAGCCAGTGAGATGTGGGTAGGAGTGATAGCTGCAACTTCCGGGCTTGCCGTAGTAATGCTGCAGGGCACTGCTCAGACGCCCCTTCAGAACCGCTGCTCATTCCCTCAGCTGTTGGTTCCTGGCTGCATCCTGCTCCAAGAACTGCTATCAGCTGCGGAGAGCCACCTGGCCTAAGATTGCTTCTTCTGCCCAAGGGCAGCCCATATCCAATGACTGGTTGGTGCAGCCCCCTTACTTTAAGGGGAATCAGCTCAAAAGGGCCATCACAGCTCCAGAACTCCTCATGGAATTGACTGAGGCTTTCCTTGCAACTGCATTGCAGTTCATCTTCTCTTTTTGTCCAATACCTCCTTCCCCAGGTAGTGATTCCCAGATCACTTCCTGCCGTCAATCTCTGTCTCAGAGTCTGTTTCCCAGGGAACTGACCTCAGACATGTCCTTATAGGGAAAGAGCATGCTCCCCCCTTCGGCTCCCTCCACCCCTTTTCCTGCTGGCTGGTTACAGACATGGCAGAGCATTAAGGGAAAAGAAGTCTGGGTCTCTGGCATTGCGGAGCACCTTACCAGCCCTGAATGGCCTACCCAGACCGCTACATAGGGAAAATAAGCTTCTAGGTGGTTTCAACCACTGTTAGTGTGAATATGTCCTAATACAGAATTAACTTTTTTTGTGATATTAAGTCCTCCCATCCAAGAACATGTTATCTTATTTTGTACCCCTCAAACAAATCTTATCACTTTCTTTATATGAGTCTCATACTGTTTATGTTAAACTTATTAAGAAATAATTTATAATTATTTCACTGCTGCAAATAAAATGTTTATTCCACTTCCATTTCTTAGTGGTTACTTTTAATGTAGCAACAAGGAATTTTTGATGGAGTATATAAAGATGGAGTATATATAGATGACTTTTTTTTTAAGAGACAGGGTCTTGCTATCTTGTCCAGGCTAGAGTACAGTGGTTATTCATAGATGTGATCATAGCATATTACGGCCTCAAACTCCTGGGCTCAAGCAATCCTCCTTAGTCTCCTGAGTAACTGGGACTACAGGTGTGTGCCACTGTGCCCCTGGCGAGATGACATTTTAATGCATGTTTATTCCATAATGATTAAGAGTACTCTAATTCTGACTGACTTTAGAATCAAGTGCCTGAGTTTGAATCCTAACTTTACTTCTTACTTTGGGTGAGTTCCTTAATTTCTCTGGCCCTCAGTTTCCTCTTTTATAAAATGGTTTTATGCAGCTCACTTATATGGTTGTTATAAGGTGTTAAAAGATAGACTTAGGTACATCAAAACTTTAAAGAGCTTATTTGACCATTCAGTGATTCATGAACTGGGCAGCGTAGAGAGCAAGCAGTTTAGCACTCAACTGGGAGTGTGGGAAGAGGGGACATTTTTATAAAGTGTTCACAAAAGCAAGACAAAGAAAATACATTTAGTTAAAGTAAAATGTCCCTAGTTAGGGGTTAGTTGGTGTTTTCTGATTGGTTAAGCTTAAGTTTTGTTTTACTGTTTACACTGGGCTTTGGTTTGCTTATGTAGCAACCCAAGGTGCTAGAGTCATCCACTCTAATGGCCTCTCAGTTAAAAAAAAATTGTAATGAAAGATTAAATGAGTTTATACATATAAAACTCTTAGAACATACCAGACACATAGGAAGTCCTACATAAGCATTGGCTTTTTTTTTTTTATTTTGAGACAAAGTCTCACTTTGTCACCCCAGCTAGAGTGCAGTGGTGTCATCATAGCTCACTGCAACCTCAAACTCCTGGGCTCAAGTGATCCTCCTGCCTCAGCCTCCCAGAGTGCCAGGATTACAGGTGTGAACCACTGCCCTGGCCAGCATTAGCTATTATTATTCTAATTTTTGTTGTGGAAATTTCCAGCAAGGGCCCATCACAGTAAGACAGATGGTGAGCATTTTGTCCTTTCAATTCAATTGCAAAACTTACATATTCTGGATATTATGGTTACATGGTCATTGTTCATTGTATTAGAAAAGAACAGGTAATGTGATAGTTGAATGTCAGTACAACAAATATTCATTTCTCATTCCACGTGTCCAGTATGAGTTACTGGGAGCAGAGGGATGGGAGGTGGACCTGCTCCAAATAGTCACTCAAGGACCCAGGCCAATGGGGGCTCCCAGTGATTTCAGGAAAAGAGAGATCCGGGAGAATTCACATCTACTCTGAAATACTTGCACCAGATGTTATCTACTGCACTTTGACTCACTGCCCCTTGATGAGAGCGGGTCAGGAGGGCTCAGCTAATTGCAAAGATGCTGGGAAGTATGGGCCTCCTATATTCCAGCAAAAAGAACCAGACTTAGGCAAAGAGTAGGTGTATCTACTACATCCTTTCACCTCACTTTTCACAGGGACTTCAATGTCTTGTGATGCTTTTTGTCCATTAATTTTTTAAAATGATGATATAGGCCAAGTGAGGTGGCTAACATCTGTAATTCTAGCACTTTGGCAGGCTAAGGCAGGAGGATTGCTTGAGGCCAGGAGTTTGAGACCAGCCTGGGCAACATAGTGAGGCCCCATCTCTACAAAAAGTTTAAAAATTAGCTGGGCATAGTGGCATGTGCCTGTAATCCCAGCTACTCAGGAGGCTGAGGCAGAAGGATCGTTTGAGCCCAGGAGTTTGAGGTTGCCGTGAGCTAGGCCAACGCCACAGCACTCTAGCCTGGGCAACAGAGTGAGACTCAGTCTCAAAAAATAAATGAATAAATAAAAATAAAAATCCTTATCTTCTCATAATGTTTTTTTTCCTAATAACAGAGTAAAGGGGGAGCGTCTCAGTTAATTGAAGGTTATTATTAGTTGGATTACCTGAGGGGCAGGAGTCAGAATCCAGACCTGGTTAGCTCCCCTCAGGGCCAGCAGAGGAAATGACAATGGCAAACGTTCCTTATTAGGCCCCTTTTCCCTGCGGCTGGTTTGCTCAGTGCCCTCATGGCAAACAGGCTGGCAGGAAAAGAATCGAAAAGGCAAAGAATTCCTTTGCTCTAAGATGCTAAGTGTTTGTTCATTTGTTCGATTACTTTTTTTATTATTATTTTTTTGAGACAGAGTCTCACTCTGTTGCCCGGGCTAGAGTGCCGTGGCGTCAGCCTAGCTCACAGCAACCTCAAACTCCTGGGCTCAAGCGATCCTCCTGCCTCAGCCTCCTGAGTAGCTGGGACTACAGGCATGTGCCACCATGCCTGGCTAATTTTTTCTATGTATGTTTTTAGTTGGCCAATCAATTTCTTTCTATTTTTAGTAGAGACGGGGTCTCGCTCTTGCTCAGGCTGATTTCAATCTCCTGACCTTGAGCGATCCTCCCACCCTCGGCCTCCCAGAGTGCTAGGATTACAGGTGTGAGCCACCCACGCCTGGCCTGTTCGATTATTTATTGAACAATTTTTAACTTTATTGCTTCCTGCTGAGTCCCTGACGTTGTCTCTCCCAGCAGCCTCTGATCTAGTAAGGAAGATAACATATGCACAGCAGTGAGGGGACAACGAGTGTGATTTAGTGACAAGATGAAAGTTAGGATAATGTTACTTCTCCCCGGGAGCTCCTCTCTTGGGAGTCTGCTTTTTAAGTCTCTGGTAATGCTTTATTGGGAACCGTAGTTCCCAATAATTTCCCCAATTCCGCAAGCCATGAGAAGGAGGCATTTCCTTTCTTTCTTTTTTGGGGGGGAGCAGGTGTTCCCTGGCACTCTCCCTCCACAGTTGGAGCTCCGGGTGGCTCCTGCGGTGAGGCGAACCAGCTACTCTGGGATATCCTAGAGGTTCAGCCGGCCCAATGGCTGTGGGGATTTCTTCAGTAGCCTTTGGCTCCACCTAAGGTTTGTCTCTGCTAATTGCAATAATGTTGTCAATAGTGAAGAAGTGGGGGAGAAAAGGCCTAGTCTAACTTTATTTTTTTCCCCCCTAGTTCTTTTTTCACCTCCAAAATTGTCTTCAGTGCATAGTGGCCACACATTCCTTTTGCAGAAGGCAAAATAATCAAGTTCTGAGCTTGCAAACTGGTGAGTAGCTTTTTGGAGCAGTCTAAAAAGACATATAATGTTTGAGAGGAACTAAAAGGAGGACATATTACCGTGTTTTCCCGAAAATAAGACAGGGTCTTATATTTATTTTTCCTCAAGAAGACACCCTAGGGCTTATTTTCAGGGGATGTGTTATTTTTTTTAAGTACGGTACAACATTCTACATTTATTCAAATATAGTGAACATCATCATAACTCTTCAAACCCTGAATTCCATCCTGAATTTCTTGCGACTCTATTTCCTTTAGAACCATTGGCCCCAATCTCTCATGTCAGGCAATAGAGCTCTCATGGGGCAGATGGGAAGGGCTGCTCATCTTCACCGCTCCACGAGGAAATGCATGGGTTGTGCAGATACGCTGCGTAGCCACGCCCATCACTAGGTCTTATTTTCGGGGTAGGGCTTATATTGCGCAAATGCTTAGAAATCCTGCTAGGGCTTATTTTATGGGTAGGTCTTATATTCGGGGAAACACAGTAGCAATGCCAAATTGCTGTTATAAAGAGCTGGCTTCTGGCAAGGGACTTAACATTTGGGACTTCAAGGAGACATACAAATTTTTTTTTTAAATTATTTTAATTTTTTTATCTTTTTTTTATTTTTACACTGTGTCTGACCTTTCAGTGTAATACAAAATATTTTGAAAGTACTTGTTTAAATGTGGTCTCAAGAAGTTCGGAGCAGGAAGTCAAGCCAACTAGATGAACTTTAAGGGTGTATTATTAGTCCATCTTGAACTCTTACAAAGGTAGTTCTATAATCTAAGACTACAACTGAATACTTAATTACAAAGATATTCATCAAATTATCATAGCATAATTTATAGTGGTGAAAAATTTGGAAATAATTTTAATGTCCAAAGTATAAATGGATGATTAAATAAAGTATGATACAATAAAATAAAACAGGCATAAATATTAGTTTTTTTTTTTTTTTGGTAGAGATGGGGTTCTTGCTATGTTGTCCATGCTGGTCTCAAACTCCTCAAGTGATCCTCTTGCCTTGGCTTCCCAAAGTGCTGGGATTACAGGCATGAGCCACTGTGCCTGGCCCAAAATTAGGTTTTTGAAGAAATCTTAATGGCACTGATAATGCTAAATGTTAAGTAAAATATAGACTATATAATTTAGAATATATACATATATGCATAGAAAAACACTCTCTGTATATTAAAGTGTTAAAAGGAGTCTTCTTTACAAATAATAAGTTCTATTTTTAATTTCTTTTTTTGTTTCTTTCCAGAACTTTTATAGTGAGAATGTAATCATCCTCATAATCAGAAAATTGTTAAAATGAATATTACCGTTATAAAATATTTATGTCTAAATGTTGGGCCAGCAGTCTGAAATGTTGGTTCTTGGTATGCTCTTGGCTGAAGAATGACCAGTCACGCAGAAAGTAACGTACGCGAGGTTTATTGAGAAGAGAAAGATAGGATTATAGAGCAAGAGCAAGACATAGATTTACAGAGCAAGAGCAAGATATGTTCATCACAGATGACGAATGGACCTCTTGTAGTAACAAAAAGGCCTTGGTTATGGTCTGGGGTCTTGTTTTATAGTGTCTGGATTGGGCCCTCTTCATGGTTCACACGTCACCTTCAAACCACTTTGATGGACAGTTAGGAGTTATATAACCTGAGTCTTACCACTCAGGTGGATCTCCCATGAGCCTCTCTGAAAGCCCATTGTGTGTGGGGGGGGGTGAACTGCAATGTAGATTTAAGCTAATGACATGATAATTACGCTTAGGTTGTCCTAGGTCACCTTTCAGACCCAATTGTACCTGTGCTGCTTGGCCCTCAGGCTAGAGAGTCCTCTGCATTCTTTTGCAGTTGGCATGCTAAGTTCTGATTGGCAGATTTGTAGGGTATTCCCTCCTCCCCCAGGTATGGCAGTAGCTCAGGGCAGGATTAAGTTGGGCAGGATGAAGATGGAGCCTGGGGCCCACCTTGTCCTTCTTAGGTGGGGTAATTACACCAAGGCAAGACACCCATTTTCATCCCTAGGAGACCTAGAATCCCTCGCTATCTACCTAACAGCTCTATCATAGCTCACTACAACCTTGAATACTTGGGCTCAGGCGATCCTTTTGCCTCCTGAATAGCTGGGACAATAGGCGTGTGCCACCACACCTAGCTAATTTTTTCTATCTTTTGTATAGACATTGTCTTGCTGTGTTGCTCAGGCTGTAATGTTTTATTTCCTGTGCTTCTGCAATACATGGATTTTTTTCTTACTTTTGTCACTTCTGGGAGGCAATTACCTGTTCATCATTGTTCATGAAATTTTCACAGATCTCTGGAAAAATTGGAAAAATTGATTGAAATCATGGAAATGCCAAGAAAAACTAATCCTCCTTCACTTACTCTCTTGAGCTTAAAAAAAATTCAGCGCTAGGCTGTGTGATCTAAAATAAACCTCCAGGGCAAATTAGAAACTCTGATTTAGCTATCCAGCAAGACAGACATAGGATAGCCTTCTTACTGTTACAATGGAAACAAAAGGGGAAAAAGAATAGAAAAACTTAAGCAGTTCATAATTGGGCAGAGCGACTGGAAGAATTCAGCAATTTCTAAGCAAGTTAAAAATACACACAAAGAACATTGGTCAAATTATCTAGAAAAAGCCGCTTACTAAGGTTTTAAGTCAACATCTCCAAGTTGGTGCTGGAGGCATTAGAAAAATGACAATCCCATTTCTTTAAAAAAAATCCAATCTTTTTTACCCAATGAAGCATCAACGCTGGGGAGCCTCGTGTACAGCAGTGAATTCCAGTGCTTCCAGTGATCACAATGAAACCATTTACCCAGGGTTCCAGACAGTCTGGAACCCCAAAGTAAGCCCAGGTAGCAGCTTGGTTAGAGAAGAGAGTTGGAAAACTCAAAAGCACCCGACAAATGTAAGGGCCTGTTATCTTTCTTCCCCAACTATGGAGCAGTCAGGAAAAATTAACCCTCTCATTTGTTAACCTCAATAACAGGCTTTAACTGATCTGTGGCCGTAGATGGCTCAGATAATTGTCCTAATTAGTTTGGTATGGAGGGAGGCAAGGGTGAGGGAACTTGGAGCTCAAGTAATTAAGCCTAAATTAAAAGAAAAAGAAAAGAGCTTATGCCTTACAGATTTGACATATGGATTCCAGACATTAGAGAAGAAATTTACCCCGAAGGCTTTTAGGCCACTTTTGGTAGCTCAAGACAGGGTAGGAAGGGAAGGCCTTAAGGCAGAGCATGGTAAAAAAAGGAGGGAAAAGCCCTATTGACAGTTACAGGACACCTCAGGGCATGGGTATGTGTAGGTATGTGCATATGTCTCCAAACTAAAAGACTAGCAAAAATGAGCAACAGGGTCTTGAAATCCCTCTGGACTGGGGGCGGAGGAGTTCAGGGGAGTTATTTCTGAGTCGGCCTGCTTGTGGCTTTTCTGGCAGACAAATCACCTCCTCAGTTGGAAAGGATTGTTCTGTTATTTCATTGCAGTTTCCCTTGGGAATTCTAAATTTAAAATGTTAATGCAAACTCTCCAGTGTGCCAGAGAAGGTTGCTAGGATTTGGGTCCCATTTAGAAACAGAGACAGGTAATTATGCCAGAAAAAAGAGCTACACGTTTACCTCAATGATATGCATCAAATCCTCTGTTTCTTCTTTTCCAGAAAATGGTAAACACAGGGAAAGAAAGAGGAGTTCCAGACCCTGGGTACCAAAATATTACAGACGCACAGGAAATGACTTTTCAAATCCAGGCTGTAAACCTGTCATTTCGTGGGCTTGTCTGTGAGCTTAGAAAAGTGAGGCAAAGATCACACTGAAGACATTCCTACATTCGGAGAAGGCTGTACTGGAGGCCCCTGGAGGCCTTCCCACCCCCAGGTGCTATGATTCTAAACTCAAGCCATAATTTGAAATGTTAGAGGAAAGACAATGAAATTTGAGGCAAAATTTGTGGCTTAGCAGTGTCTCACTTTGCTTAAAAAAAGAATAAATGAAGACTTTGAAAAACAAGTGAAGAGCTAAAAAATATGTTTGGAGGGAGAGGGGTATGTTCTCAGCCCTATTACTATATTTTAAGGCTTTCAATTAAAGATATTCCAAATATGTAATAAATAAGCCTCCAAGTCCTCAAAATATGCATTAATCTTCCTAAAACATTTACATATTGACTTCACATTAATCTAATCTATCTGAAAGATGTTTCTGGTGTATTAAACCAATGCTGCCTGCTCCTTTGGTTAGTGAAATGGTTTTGGATTCATGAATTCTCCAAATATTTGTATTCTGAGTGCCTTCTAGGGGTATGATATTCTTTCAAGCACACACAAATAAACAATCCAATCTATTGGTTAATTCAGACATTCCTCTCCCCTCCTACGCAGTAAGTGCACTAGCCCTGGAGCCAGACTGCCTGCGTTTCCCAGCTTGAACCCCTTGAGCAAATTATTATATTTACCCTCTCTATACCTCAGTTTTCTTCCCTGAAAAGTAGGGTTAGGAATAGTGCCTACCTCCTCAAATTAAATGAGTTAATACATGTAAAGCCCTGGAAAAATGCCTGGCTATTAAGGACTAAGATCAAAAAGATACAAGTTTGAAAAAAAAGTCCAGATTGTAGTGTTTTAATGGCTAAAAAGCAGTGTCAAATATCTCAGTAATGTTTTTTTAATTCTAGTTAGAATATTTTCCATAAAACTCTATAAAGCTATTTACACTTTGAATTTATTTTATTTTATTTTTGAGACAGAGTCTCACTCTGTTGCCCGGGCTAGAGTGCCATGGCGTCAGCCTAGCTCACAGCAACCTCAAACTCCTGGGCTCAAGCAATCCTCCTGCCTCACCCTCCCTAGTAGCTGGGACTACAGGCATGCACCACCATGCCCGGCTAATTTTTTTTTCTATATATTTTTAGTTGGCCAATTAATTTCTTTCTATTTTTAGTAGAGACGGGGTCTCGCTCTTGCTCAGGCTGGTTTCGAACTCCTGACCTTGAGCGATCTGTCCACCTCGGCCTCCCAGAGTGCCAGAATTACAGGTGACTTTATTTTTTTATGTTATTATTTTTTAAATTAGAGACAGGGTCTCCCTCTGTTGCCCAGGCTGGAGTGCAGTGATAGGGTCATAGCCCACTGCAGCCTTGAACTGCTCGGCTAAAGCGATCCTCCCACCTCAGCCTCCGAGTAGCTGAGAGTACAGTTGTGTGCCACCTCGCCCAGCTGATTTTTCTATTTTTTATAGAGGTGGGGTCTCACTATGTTGCTCAGGCTGGTCTCGAATTCCTGGCCTTAAGCAAAACCTCCCACCTGGGCTTCCCAAAGTGCTGGGATTATAGGTGTGAACCACTGCACCCAGCCTATACTTTGAATTTTAAAACACAGCCCATGTATGCTTAGTTCTTTTCTCATATTACCCTCTACAAAACAAAGTCATTCATGCCTGATGTAGTTTAACTTTATTTTAAAGATGAGGAAACAATCGGAAATATCAAGTGATTTGATTCACTGAAAAGAAGGATACTTGGATAGAGGATTTTTCTCATCTACATGGATTTTTATAAAACTCTTCCCCATTGGGTTTTCACTAGCTGAACCACACTTTACCTCAGTACCCACACAGACACACTTGTACAAACATATTCCCAGGACATCTCTGAAGGGGAAATAAATCCATTCTCTAATGTGGTGATAGATGTAGAGTGATATGAAAGTCCATTTTCCAACCAGGAATATTTCTGTGAAGGTGAAGCAATCCATAAACAAGTTCATTTCCCTTTCCATTTTTTGAAAAGAAACCCAATGAGATACAAATGGCTGAGTTAGCCTGCTCCAAAATATTTAGCTCGCTCCTTTCTAAGTCCTCTCTTCCCCTTCATAAAATAAAAACTAGCCATAACCTGTACTGGCATAGGTGAACATCTTCCAGCACTTGCTTAATAATTCCACAGGCGTAGTCACTACCTGTCTGAAAAATTAAAACACACACCCTCGCTCTAAAAGAGTGATATTTGCTTTCCCACTTCTGTTATTTTCTACAGAAGTTACATAGGAGGCTCAAAGCACCACCAGGGATGAACTAGTGAGCTTCTGTTCTCTGCCACAAACTAATTGTTCTAAGTTGGGAGTTGAATCCATGAGTAAAAAGAGATTTAAAAGATTTTCAGACAGTCAGTGGCATGCTGGGCTTTTGTGTATGAGCTTTGCTTTTGAGCTAATTTTAAAACCTCGTAGTATTTCAGTAACTTCTGAGATATGTGCTCCACCGATACATGGATCCAAACCACAGGTTTCTCCAGAGCCTGGGAATCATCACCTCACCATTATATCTCAAGTCATTTGTGTTTAGTTCCGTGTCACACTGGGGTTACGCTTTAGCAGTTGATACCACTCCCTAGTATATACTATAGATTTCCAAATTCTTCACGTACAAAGACTTCAACTTAAAAACAACTTGCTTTAGCAATTACTTCAATTTTGGAATTCATATATTTGCAAACTCAGAGGATGTGCAGCTATAGAATTGGTTTTTCTAAGTTCAAGATATATCGAAAGCCATCATACTCTTATGTACCTTCTCATTCTACAGAACACCATGGCTGGCACAATCACTTTCAATAATTTTACAAATTTTAATCTACTCAACCCATGTTCTTAAGTAAACACATTTTATATAATTTTTCATATTTTGTCTTCCACAATGGGGGAAAAACAGACCAGAGATTTTTTTTTTAAAGAATGTCTTCCTTATACACTGAATGTGCAGTATCCTATAATTAACTGTCTCTTAAAGGCATAAGAATCATGGAAAGATTGAGGAAATGTGTAACCTCTCGTTTTTATTCAAAATGCTACAAATAACTGCACTGCATTTTGGACTGTAGAACTTAAAATTGAAGATTACATCTTTCCAACAACCTCTTATTCATTTTGCTGAGTATTACTATATGTAAAGCATTAAAATAGGACCTCAGTAGAGAAAATATGTAGGAGTTGCCAGATTAATATCTCCTGAATATTACATATACTGTTATTTATCTGAAATTCAAATTTAACTGGTATCCCATTTTTTTATTTGCTAAATCTGGCAACTCTTTGTAGATCCTTATCTTCAGTAAACTTACTATTATATTTAGTAGGGAAATCAATGAATAATCATAATATAAGGCATATAAGTATAGTCATACAATCAGAAGAAAAAGGTCTCCACTATTATACAATAGAAGAGTACCTGGAAGAGATGGCAATTGATGTAGCTCTTGAAAGATGACTAATTTTAATTGACAGATGGGTGGTATAATGTGATGATTTTGGAGTTCAAGTGTCCTGAGTTAAATCCAAATTAATCACTCATTAGCTATGTAACACTGGACAAGTTACTCAAGTACTCTTTATTATAAAATGAGGATACTAATACCTACCACTTTACTAGGTTATTTGAGGATCAGAGATAACATATGCACAAAGCACCTGGAACATAGGAGGCACCCCTTAAATGGTAATACTTATTATTACAACTTAAAACATCATGTGGCAAAGAGGGTACTTGTCCCAAATATTCAGATGTTAATATTATACAGTAATTGTAATATTGAATAACTAATTTTATTTCCATGATCTATTTACACTGTACAAACACTGTTGAAAAGCACCCTACAAGTTCACAGTACATTACAATATATTTATGTTAAAAATATATTCCTTTATAAAAGGTTCATAAAACATTAGCATGTCAACATGTGACAAAATTCTCAAAGCATGTTACCAAGTCTGTGATAGCAAGAATGTTTCCAAGTGTTGTCAATTTCACAATCACAATCACCATTTGAGTTTTAAATACATACAAGTTATAAATAAAAAATGAATTCTACAGTGGAAAGTTCTTGAGGAAATAGTTATTAGATTTCATTAGCATATGTATTTTCATGGAAATGTTGTGTCGTAATAATCCAGAATATCAACTTAATTCGCCCAAAGAAATATTTCAATAGATTTAGCAGTCCAGAAATTCTGGTCAATTGTTGTTTTCTACTTTTTCTTCTTTGCTGGTTCTCCTGGTTCTACTTTGCGCTTTTTAGAAGTATGCTCATCTTTTTCATCATCTTTAAATAGGAAAGGAAGAGTTTCAATCAGAAATTTTTAAAAAACCAACATGTTAAGCATTAAAATTTCATTAGCTTTACACCAAAATCATCATCCTCATCAACTAATGTTTCTTCCAAAGTTTCCTAATAAAAACCAAAAATTAACTTTTAGAACTCTGACTTTAAACTACACATGAAAGTAAGCAATTTTTTTTCAATTGCAGCAATACAAAATTCACAAAGTGACCTTTTATTGCTATATTAAAATAAATAATTTTATTTCCACAAAAATCAAATTTGTTCTGAAAAAGTTGCTCCCGAGGCCGGGCACGGTGGCTCACACCTGTAGTCCTAGCACTCTGGGAGGCCGAGGCAGCAGGATGGCTTGAGGTCAGGAGTTCGAGACCAGCCTGAGCAAGAGCAAGACCCCATCTCTA
>VBSM01000529.1:63979109-63989593 GCA_008086735.1 Cheirogaleus medius
TACTAAAAATAGAAAGAAATTAGCTGGACAACTAAAAATATAGAAAAAATTAACCGGGCATGGTGGCACATGCGTGTAGTCCCAGCTACTTGGGAGGCTGGGGCAGAAGGATTGCTGAAGCCCAGGAGTTTGAGGTTGCTGTGAGCTAGGCTGATGCCACGGCACTCTAGCCCAGGCAACAGAGTGAGACTCTGTCTCAAAAAAAAAAAAAGTTGCTCCCAAATATTCTACAGTATACACATTGTGTATATCCAAATACAATCTACACTTTGTAAGAATGGAGTATTTTTTTCCCCCACAAAAATATCAATCTAAACATGACAGTATGTAAGTGACTCTTCCTCAGCTGTCCTTTTCCTTTCAATCTGTTTTCTCTCCTCCAAAAACAACTTCCTTCTCCCCATCTCGTTCTTCACTCCTCCCAAATCCTTGTATTTGGAGGTTAAAAAGCACTCACAAGAAGGTTTCACTAAACCTCTATTTTCAATTTTGTCCTAAGAAGTTAGTTCTAATTTTCTCCCCATTCCTAGGAGAGTCAGTACATTCTAATGGCAACTGAAAAACACCTATCTTCCCTGCTTCATCTTATGGAGAATTTGGATAGGGGAGGGAGGTTAGAGAAGAGCATTGCATTAAAACAATGTCCTTTATACCTTTCCAAAATGTTATTAGTGTTTGTAGCCACAGAAAATTTCCAACTCATAAAAATGCTGTCAAACCTGAAAAAGTAGACCCTTTTATTCTATTTAAAAAATCCAACTATATGGTTCAATAAAACAGAGTAGCACAGGATAGTTGCTCATTCCCAGCTCTCTAAACAAATGTGTGGTATTATTTTAAGAACTCCATATAGAGTAAATAACATGTAAAAGATGTTATGATTTCTAAAGTACAATTTGAGCACATTACTGAATTGTAGCCTTTTTTTTTTTTTTTGAGACAAAGTGTCACTCTGTTGCCCGGGCTAGAGTGCCCTGGCGTCAGCCTAGCTCACAGCAGCCTCAAACTCCTGGGCTCAAGTCATCCTCCTGCCTCAGCCTCCCAAGTAGATGGGACTACAGGCATGTGCCACCATGCCCGGCTAATTTTTCTATTTATTTTTAGTTGGCCAATTAATTTCTTTCCATTTACAGTAGAGACGGGGTCTCGCTCTTGCTCAGGCTAGTCTCGAACTCCTGGGTTCAAACGATCCACAAACCTCAGCCTCCTAGAGTGCTAGGATTACAGGCGTGAGCCACCACAACCGGCCTGAATTGTAGCTTTTGACTTTATTTTCTTGATCAACAGATACTCGAAGTTCAACAGGTACCATGTGGTGATCTATAAAATATTTTGACGTTGAAAGGGGCCTTCACATTAAAAAGTTTGGGGACCTGCTGATATCAAATCATAAATTCTTTGAAGGAAATATATTTAAAATCTTAAGCTTTCAATTCCCTTCGCAGAATATAATTGTTGATGTGGAAAATTAGTATTAGCAGGTGATTCATCTTTATTCATCTTCAAACACACCATGGTGATGTTATCCATGTTTCATAGAGCACTATGGATTTATGTTGGCAGTGTAATAAAATACAATTTGGATCAATGACTCATCCCAGGAATTTACAAGCCAAAGTTTTAATCTATAGTTTATCATGTAAACACACAAAACTACTGGCTCTACAAACCAACTGATGATGGTAGACTGCTCAAAAAAGCTAAGGCCTTTGCATTTTAATTGGAGTTAATTATCATCAAACTTGTTTTGGGGGATTGTTTTCAGTAGTAATAATATAAAAATTAAAAGTATTAAGTCTACTACAAAATGTACTGTTCATTAAAATACATAAAAAGATGATTCTGAAACACTTCTGCTTTTAACTGCCACTTTGACAAGTAAATTTACTGAATAACAACAAAACCACAAACTACTGAGGTTGAAAAAATAACCCCCATCAGTGATTTGAGCAGAAGTGCTAATGCCATCTAGTGTCAGGACAAGGCATTGTTCTACAACTAATGCAGGAAAAAAAAATCTGAAAATGTTCATTCATCAGCTTTACTGAGCTTTTTCACTCTGTGTCATATATACAGATGTATTGGTGAGGAAACAATTTTTCTGTTATGGAACTCTAATCACTCAAGATAAATTAAGTTTAACTTAATTTAATATAAACTAACTTTCTAAATTCTTAAAAAAAGCAAAATAAAAAACATTAGCTACATCAACTAGGTTTTTATAATTAATTACATGTTGATAAAGCTACAACTATTAATAATATCTAAGCCTTACTTATCTACATTTTATAACCACTAAACAAGGAGTGCTGGCTGGGCACAGGGGCTCACGCCTGTAATCCTAGCACTCTGGGAGGCCGAGGTGGGCGGATCATTTGAGTTCAGAAGTTTGAGAACAGCTTGAGCGA
This sequence comes from Cheirogaleus medius, assembly GCA_008086735.1. Classification (NCBI taxonomy): domain Eukaryota; kingdom Metazoa; phylum Chordata; class Mammalia; order Primates; family Cheirogaleidae; genus Cheirogaleus; species Cheirogaleus medius. The sequence goes on from VBSM01000529.1 coordinate 63,981,518, forward strand.
GAGTGAGACCCCATCTCTACTAAAAATAGAAAGAAATTAGCTTGACAACTAAAAATATATAGAAAAAATTAGCCAGGCATGGTGGCACATGCCTGTAGTCCCAGCTACTTGGGAGGCTGGGGCAGGATTCCTTGAGCCCAGGAGTTTGACGTTGCTGTGAGCTACGCTGACACCATGGCACTCTAGCTCAGGCAACAGAGCGAGATTGTGTCTCAAACAAAACAAAACAAAACAAAACAAAACAAAAGAAACATGGGAGTGCTGACAAGTAGCAAGACTCAATGATGAGTTCTGAGTTTTTCTTCTAAAGTAACTGGAAGAAGCTCCTAGCAAAAAGAGGCCAAAGAGCAGAAAATGGGAAGGCAAAATAAAAACAAGGTAACTTGATAATCTGAAATTTAGACAATTTAAGAGTTTATGGTACACGATATTTTATGAAAAAAAACAGAGGCTAAAAAATGTCAGGAAAATCAATTTTACAATGACTTTATGAATATGGTGTGGGAGTCTGAAATGGCAAATTTCTAAAAAGTGGGTCCTTTTGTCTTTTGATGTCTACATTTGCTTTCTGATGGAGCACCATCATTTGATCAAAAGGAAATTTCTTATGGGAAAAGCCGGATTACTTGCCCCATATATGGAATTCCTTCAAGTTAAAAAGGCTAGATGGAAAAAAGATAATTCTTTCTTGCTTGCCCCGGTATATACTGGCCTTTTCCATATACAGACAAAGATATGGCAGCACCAGCCTATAGAAACCTAGTTTAGATATCAACTCTAGTGTCCTTACTATCATCCTTCCTACAAAAGGATAGCTATTTCTCAGATACTCTACGTTGGAAAACATCAAGAGACCAAGCTCCAGTTTAATAAGGCATAATTTCCATTTAAAGGCCTGAATTTTAATACTTATCCTGCCTCTTCTTTAGTTGTGTGAATTTGGGCAAATTCTTTAATCTGAGATAATTTTCTTGTCTGTAAAATAGTAATAATGGATCATGTACCACTGTGTATCAGGTAGCTAAGAGTAATAAATTAGAAAACTTCTGTAAAAGTACCTATTCTAGAACTTGGCATTTTCTAATTTTGTGATCTTATTTCCACATTTCTCTATCTGGTTTCACAGGCGTTGTAAGGATTAAAAATTATTTATGGAAAAGTATTTTTATTAGTTATATAAAATACTATATAATGAGGTATTATAAATGCTCATTTAAGGTTTCCAAAGACATGCCAATTACTGAAGATGAGCCTTCAGAAGTGATTTCTAATACATATTGGGAAATCAGAGAAGAAATGAAAAAGCTAGGTAGAACTAAAACTAGAGTAAGAACTCTTGCCAATTCTCCTTTCCCTTAAAACAAAACATAATTATCTGCATGGCTGTAAAGGGGGCAAAGAAACTGAACTGTGGGAAAATCAGAAATCTGTTTAATAAAAATGGCACATTCTTTCTTAAAAATGATAGTCCAAAACATTTAGTTCAATTCAACAATTATCCACTGAATACTTACAATGTGCTAGTAACTATGATATAAACATAAAGACCTGAATCCTGCTGTTTCAGGAACTCATTTTCATAATGGAGACAGACTTATAAAAAAGAAAATCACATACAGGTGGTAAGTGCAATCAACAGCATTAGCACATACAAGGTACAGACGAGGAAATAATTAATTAGAGGTGATACCTGAGATTTTTTTTTCTTCTTTGAGTTGGATTGTGAAGGATGAGTGAGTTTACCAGCCAATGAGGGAAGAAAGAACACTTCAGACTAAGGTGCAACAGGGAACCATAAAATCATATCATCTATTCAGTTCTTGATTTCAAGATCTTAAAGTGCTAGAAAGGGGGCCATTCAAAATGAGGGTGGAAAGGGAGGCAGGGCCTATCACTGAAGGCCCTGACTCCATCCTGTTGGTGAAGGGTTTTAAGAAGGCAAATTATATAATAGAAATGACTTTTAGAAACTGAACACTGGCTGGGCATGGTGGCTTACACCTGTAATCCCAGCACTTTGGGAGGCTGAGGTAGGAAGATTGCTTGAGGCCAGGAGTTCAAGACCAGCTTGGGCAACATAACATGTTACTGTTCACTCCTTACTTGGTCTTACTAAGTCCAAGTAAGAAATGAAATTATTCATTTTGTCACACTAATTTTAGCTCTAAAGCACACCTGCTGTAATATAAGATGAAGCCTTCAGCATTTCTCAGCTGCAGTCACAAGAATCCATGAATTCATGTTGTTCTAATAAGGCACCATAAATCACAGACTACTGATTGAGATATCAGAGATTTCACTTTAAAGCCTGAATAATTTATGATTTTTCACTAAAACACAGCAAATACTACGGGCTGAGAGATCAGAGGCTTCGCTTTAAAACCAGTACATATGATCTTTCTCAAAAACAGAGCAAAAAGTACCAGCGACCATCATTAAGTTTGCCAATCCACTAGATTTAAATTTTGTTCATTAAATATCTCATTCTTCTTAAGCCCATCACGGAGACCAAAAGATATTAATTACTACCGGATTTTGACCTCCTTACCTGATTCCAATGTCTCCTCCCCTTCCGGTAGAAGCCTAGCTTTCTTAGCATTCTGTGGGGCATCATCACCATTGTCCTCATATATGTTAGACCATTTTATAGCCATATCCAGCTCTGGAGGCGGAGGTTTCTTTTCAGTAGTGTAGGTCTCAGGAGGTGGTACATAGTTTGACTTCCATATTTTGAATTCCTTTGGAGGCTGTTAAGCAAGCACATTAAGGAGCACTGTGACAAACCAATGTTCCTGTTACCGGTGGGATAACATGCATCTCCCTGCCGTTCGCTTATCGTTCAGGCTGACTTTTTTTTTTTAAGGTTTAAAGACACATTTTTCCATCAAAATCATAATACCGTTAAGTGAAAAGCCAAAGGGTTCCCTATATGAATAAAGCTAATAGCTTTTAGTTACCAAAGAAGAATCCAGTCTCAGAGATACTACGCCAAGGCTGACCCCTTCAGGAGGCTGCAGCAGACACTGTCTTGGAGGCAGCACCGCAGGCACTTCGGCGTCAAAGGGAAGGGGTCTCGGGGAGAAGCTGCAGCGGGGGGGGCGGGGGAGTCACCACCGTTAGTCCTCGCCGCGCGGGGTCGGGGCACCGAGCGCGGAGGTTTGGGTCACCTCACAAGGGGGCGGGGCTGCGGGTCTGGTCCGACACCCACCAGGCTGGGGGAGGGGGCCCGGGCTCCCCAGGGCTGGAGGTGGGAGGGGTGGCGCGGCATCCCGCGGGGGATGACTGCGTGTAGGGGAATGGACAGCCGGGCCCCAGGAGGGAGCTCAGGAGGAAGGGGGCGGAGGCCGGGGCCAAGACCGCGAAACGGGGTCGGGGACCTCACCTCCTCAGGCGCCTTGACGACGTGCCTCTCCCAGTCTATCTGCTTGTTGAGCGGATTATAGAGAAAGGCTGGGCGAGTCACGCTGCTGAACAGCTCGTCGGGTCCCGGCAGCCGCTTCTCTGCCTTGTTCCCACGGCTGCCCGCCGACTTCCCCAGATCTGGGGTTCTGCGACTTGTCTCTTCGGGCTCGATGTTATCCTCCTCACTTGAGGAGCCTGAGCTGCTGCTCCCGTAAGCCGCGAAATAGCTCAGAGGGTCCTTCTCCTCGGCTGCCATGACGGCTGCGCACGACGACTTAGGACTCCACCGGAAGTCGGAAGCCGTTCCCGGGCCCACCCCGTGGTTGGCCCCGCCCCAAGCCTTGCCAGCGGTCTCGCGATCGGCGCCCCCTTGCGGCTGCGCCACGCTCCTGCGACCTGGCTGAGGGACTGAGGATGGAGGCGGGGCCCGACACATTCCTAAGCGGGGAATTCTTTTGCTCATTCTTGAGCAGCCCTGAGAGGAGAGGAGGTCCTGAGCCAGAGGTCTCAGCCAAACTTTCTGCATTCCATAGCATTTATTAAAGGCATAGAAGAGCTAAGACTTTTTGTCTTTTCACTGTCACTCCACTTTAGCCCCTGCTGAGAGACACTAGGATTTCTCCCTGATCCACTGCATCTCTTCTCCCAAATACAAATTACTCTCACTGTGCTTCCCTTGGTTGTCATAAAAGATCTCGGGGTGGGCGGGCTTCCCAAATCAAAAAACAAATCCTTTCCTGCTTGACTTCATTCTAGTTCACTGTGAATAGCCTCTCTTTGGTAAAATTCCTGTTGGGTGGCATCGCGCCACTCAGGGGCTCCTCCAAACTCGGGCTTCTCAGTGTCGGCCTCTTTCCATTCCTGCTTTGCTCCATATGGCCTTTAAATGTTGGTGTTTCCCAACATATTATACTATCTTTCAGCAATACTTACATTTTTGGAGAGTGTTACAAAGTTGCAAGTCAGCTCATCCCTTTGCACAGCATTAACTACTTTGTGCTGTGACTCCCAAAAGTGTGTCTCCAACGGCAGCCTTTCCCTCCAAGCTCTATTCTGGACCTCCACCTGGCTCTTCATTTTTCATATGGACATCTGGGTGGGGCCTCAAACACCTACTTAGTGGAACAGTGACATAACCATGTGCCTTGTCGCCAGGGAAACTAGAAATCTTTGATAACTTCTGGAGAACTAAGAGAGAATGATGCCCAAATGAAGTTGGTATTAGTGTAAACGTTCAGACCCTGCTTAAGGATGCTTACTTCTTAGGTGATACTCATATCTTGTCATGTCTATCTTGTTCACTCCTCTTTCCCAAATCATAGAGGACAATGATCTGTGGACATAGAGGACAATGTCTGTGAGCTCCTTGAGGGGAGGAGCCGGACTGTGTTTTTTTCATTTTTATATTCCTACTACCCAGCACAGTGTCACAGAGTAGATGATCAGTAAATACTGTTGGATTATAATAATTTATGATGGTTTGGGTCTCCATAAGTGTTTTTCAAGTTTTTCTATCCAAGTATTGACGGAGGAAAATGACAATCCCAAGGTGCAAAGTTTGGGAGTTCCCAAAACCATCCTCACTCCTGACACCAATTGCAAGTTCAGGGATCGCTTGAACCACCCTCAGGTTTGATGTCTTGCTAGAAGGACTCACAGAACTCACTGAGAGCTGTTATATTCCTGGTTACAGTTTATTATAGCAAAGGGATACAGAAAAAAACGAGCCAAGGGAATGAGCACATGGGGCAGAGTCCAGGAGTGTTCCATATTCAGAGCTTCTGGTTGTCCTCTCCCAGTGGAGGTATGGATAGTACTAACTTCTCCTGGCAAAGATATGTGACAATTCGCATGGAGTATTGCCAGCCAGAGAATGGTTGAGCTTTGGTGTCCAGAGTTTTTACTGGGGCTTGGCCATATAGACATGGTTACCTGCCCACATGGCTGATCCCAGTCTCCAGCCCTTCCAGAGGTGGAGCTGATACATTGTGGCCAAAGCCCTATGGGTATAATTTTTTTTTGTAATACAATATAATATCTTGAAAATGTGTGCAAATATTATATAGTTGTCCCTAACATAGCTCTTTTATTGTATTAGACAAAAATATTTAAAATTACTTATTACTGAGTAAAACTGACACTCTAGGAAGACAACCACATTTATCCTGTGGCTTTTAAAACTGGCCCATTGTTGAGTGCCTCTGAGGTCGAAGTACCCAGTTTGAGCAGCATGAATCTTTGTTATGAAAGCCAATAACTTCTGTGTGATTCGGTCCAAGGACCACTTCTTACTTAACCTTTCAACAAGATAGGTCTCCTTGAAACACATTTTTCTCTTACCTTTCACTAGATCATACACTTTAGTTCTCTTCCTATTTCACAGGGCCCTTTCCAGTTTTGTCTGTTGCCTTCTCTGTATCACCTTTAGCTGTAGAAGCACCCCAGGCTCAGTCCTGGGTCTTCCTCCCCCCCTTTTTTTAATCTACCCTCCATTTCAAGGTGAACTCACCAAGTCCCATGGTTTTAAATACTACTTTATGTTAATAACTCCCACATGGATATAACCAGTCCCGAAGTCTTCCTGAACACCAAACTCCTGTATCCAATTTCCTACTTCAATGTCTTACAACCCCCTCAAACTTAGCATATTTGTGGGAGATTGTCTACAAAAATGGCTGCCAATAATACCTCCTGTCTGAATTTTCCTAGTGATTAGATTCAGGTTATAAATTTTTTTTTAATTTATTTTTTATTTCAGCATATTATGGGGGTACAAATATTAAGGTTACATATATTACCCATGCCCCCCACCCCAGGTTATAAATCTTTGGCAGGAATAATATGGAAGTGGAATTGTCATCTTCTCATTGCATTCTATCAGATCAGAAGGCACATGATTTCAATTTGTTCTGGCACTGATGGTTTTACCTTTCTTTTTTTTTTTTTTTTTTTGAGGTAGAGTCTCACTCTGTTGCCTGGGCCAGAGTGCCGTGGTATCAGCCTAGCTCACAGCAACCTCAAATTCCTGGACTCAAGTAATCCTTCTGCCTCAGCCTCCCAAGTAGCTGGGACTACAGGCATGTGCCATCATGCCTGGCTAAATTTTTTTTTTTCTGTGTATTTTTAGTTGGCCAATTAATTTCTTTCTATTTTTTAGTAGAGACAGGGATCTCACTCTTGCTCAGGCTGGTTTCGAACTCCTGACCTTGAGCGATCCTCCCGCCTCAGCCTCCCAGAGTGCTAGGATTACAGGTGTGAGCCACAGTGCCTGGCCTACCTTTGATTTCTTGATTAAGGTGGTATCCGCCAGGCTTCTCCACTGTACTTTTCCTCCCTTTCTAAATAATAAGTGTTTTGTAGGGAGTTACTTAGAGACGATCAATATCCCATTCTCTATCAAATTGTTTGTTCATTTATTGATATTAGCATTGGTTTATGGTTTCTTATTTTATCAAATGAGTTATAATCCATTATTATTGTTTATTTTGATATTGAAATTGTTCCAGATTTGGCCAATGGGAGCCCCTTCAAACAGGCTCTTTGTCCTTTGGACATGTCCCCATGATCCTCTGAGCACCTGCCTGCTTTCTGGAATGTTACAGACTCATCTTTTTTCTCCCCAAAATATTAAGGGGGTACAAATGTTTTAGGTTATATGGATCACTTTTGTACTGCTTGAGTCCCAGCTAAAGGTGTATCTGTCTCCCAAATAGTGTTCATAGTACTCATTAGGTAGGTTTTTGCCCCTCTCCTCCTCCCCCTTGGTTGATTTTCACAAGTTTTATTTCCCTCTGCGCACATGTGTGCTAATCGGTTAGTTCCAGCTTAATAGACAGTACATGCAGTGCTTGTTTTTCCATTTTTGAGACACTTTGCTTAGGAGAATGGTCTCCAGTTCCATCCAAATTATTGCAAATGGTATTAATTCATCTCCTTTTATGGCTGAGTAGTACTCCATGGTGTACGTATACCACATTTTATTAATCCACTCATGAATTGATGGGCACTTGCATTGATTCCACATCCCAGGCTCATCTTATGCTTTGCCCTGGAATTAGCCATTAGCCATTTTCTTTTAATGGAGAATGGTATATAGAAGTCAAGATCTGGGCGCTAGGTGTGCTCATTGCTAATGAGATGGTAATGTTTCCAGCTTCTCACAAGGGACAAAGCTAGGGAATGTATTTATTTCTATATCTATCTATATATATTGAAAATCTTGAGTTCACACTGATACTTCCGATTTTAATCCAATATTACAGTTTCTTTTAGTTTTCTTTCTATATTTATAACTCCATTCTCCAACAATGAGAAATCTGGCTTCCTTTATCCTAAATGTGTTTACTTATTTGATCAGTACCCAAATATACAGCCAATCTTCTATCACTGCTACTGGCCCTTTCCCCAGGTGGATGAACTGCTTATTCCACTTAGGATCTGACACACTGCATTAGACTGCCCTTCTTACTCTGTTCCTACTTGAGGCTCTGATGCTGGGCCACCCCTACAAACATCCCTCGCTATCTGTGAAATCTCATCTCAACCCAGGCTCCTGGGCTCCCCATAGTCACCACTCCCCTAATGTTACGTTCCAGCCACACCAGCACATGCAGTCCTCACTAACTCATTCTTACCTTAGGGTTTTAACCTCAACGTTACTTTTTTTTTTTTTTT
>VBSM01000529.1:64003126-64019286 GCA_008086735.1 Cheirogaleus medius
CCATGTTCTTTCCTGGGAAGGAGAATGGGAATGTATTGGCCTCAGCAGGGCTGGTGTACTAGATGCCAGGGTTCCACTTCTATCACTACATCAGCACGCCCAGTTTCCTAATTCTTTTTACTCTTCATCCCTATGCCTTTCATCTCAACCCCTAACATGGCCCATTCTCTGTGAAACATACACATCCACATCAGGGAGCCAGAAACTGGTCCCTTCTCCCTGGTCAAGATGGCCCAGCCCAGTCTCTGGTCTCCTGGATGACAGGCCCTAGACCTGGGCCTTGGCCCACCTTCCCAGAGGTCCACAGTTTGGAAGATGTCAGTGGTGTTAATGCTGTAGCGCTCAGCTGCTTGCAGGAATTGAGAGATCTGTTCCGTCTGCTTGAAGGCCATGGTGGAGGCCTGGATCTTCTTTACTGGGGCCTGCCCCTCAGAGTACAGTCCATTAATGAGCTCACACAGCACTGTGCCATCCTTGAGCCAGTTCTGGAAATTCTCACGCCCAGGCTGGGGCCAACCCACATCTTTGCGGCACTGGGCGGTGATCCACTGGATCAGGATCTGCTCCAGGTCTGCATCATACTGTTTCTCAGTCTTCTGCTGCACCTCCCGGCTCAGGCCATGCAGGTCCCCTGCTGACCATTCCAAAGGGTAGTAGCTGTGGGGAGTGTTCGGGCCGGTTGCACACTCAAGGCTGGGTCTGCGGCGGTGGGTCAGGGATTCTGATTTTTACATTAACATTGTCATGTGTCTTTTTCCACATTGATACACAGTATAAGTGCAGTGTTTTTTTTCTGATTGCTTAATTTTCCATCATATTGGCATAACCTGGTTTACTTAACCATTATTCTTTCATTTAACAGATATGTATTGAATGTCAACCGTGTGCCAGGCACTATTCTACTTACTGGGGAAATAGCTGCGAACAAAACAGATAAAAATCCCTTTCCTCATGGAATTTGTATTCTAGTGTATGTGCGTTTAGGGTAGGGGAGGTAGACATTTGAAAATTTTTATGTAAGCTATTTAGTATATTTGAATATGATAAATGCTAAGAGGAAAAAGAAAGAAAACAGGGAAGTAGGATGAGGCTGTATGGAGTGGTAAGATTTAAAATAGGGCGGTCAGTGAAGACCTCCCTGAGGAGAGAGATTTGACTTACTGCTCAAAGGCAGTGAGGGAGTGAGCCATGCAGGCACATGGAGGAGGAGCATTATGAGTACAGCGAACAGCCAACGCAGCCTCCAGTGTGACTGGGAAGGAGGTAAACTCCTTGTATGCCACCATAAAAGTTTGCTCTAACTTTGCTCTGAGTCATATGGGTTTATTCTGAGTCAGAGAGAAAGCCACTGGAGGATTCTGAGCAGAGGAGTGACATAATCTGATTTATGATTTGAAAAGGAGCACTTTCACTGTTGTGCTAAGGGGAAGGAAGGTGGGAGAGGGGAGACCAGCCAGGGAGCTATTGCTGTAACCCAGGTCCCAGAAGGTAGTGGTTCAGACCAGGGTTGTAGCAGTGAGGGTGGTGAGAACATTTTGAAGAGAAGTGGGGAAACAATTTGATTTCATTTTGAAAGCATCACTCTGGCTGCTGGGTAGAGAGTAGATTGTTCTGGTAAGGGTGGAAGCAGAGAGGCCAGGTGGGGGCTACCACAGCCATCCAGGCACAGATGATGGTGATTTGACCAGGGTGGGAGCAGTGGCAAGCACTTCCCATTGTTCCCTTAAACTGTTCTCAGGTTTTCATTGTTATTTGTCACAAAATTGTTTATCAATGTATTTCCAGCCTTTTTCCTTTTGAATTGTCACTGGCTTTGCATAAATTCCCAGGAGGAGTACAAAGCCCAAAGAAATGCTTTTTATGGCTTTTCATATAGATTTCCACAGGTTCTCCCTAAAAGAGTTGTATTAGTCTATCTATGTGTGGGAATGAACTGTTTGGCCACAACCATGTCAGGGCTGCTGGTGAAGAGGATTCAGAAACTATCAAAGCAAGTGCATTGAATGCTGCCAATTGAACATACCCATTTTGATCTAGCCATTTTGAGGTTGCTTTGGTACCGTTGTTCTTTTTTAAATGAAACATTTTGAACCCACCAAACAGTAAAGAATAATATTACAAATACCCTGTGCTCACTACCAAGATTTAACAAATGTTGATACATTGCCACATTTGTTTCTGTTGTGGCTTTTGATTACCCAATGTTAGTAGCAGACACTGATTCTTGAGCATTCTTTCATGCCTTTGCTGTACTTCTGACTCTTTCCCTGTCTTTGACCGTTATTTCAGTTCTGACACCTCCCACCTTCTTCTAACCTCAATATTCACTCATTTATTTAGTTAGTCAACTAAGAAGTTAAGTGTCTGTTCTGTGTCAGAAGTGGGAGTTATAGAATGAGGATCAGGGATGGGGGACGCTGAATGAGGATGAATTTTTTATAGCAGAAGGGTTTAATATTTTGCTTTTCAGGCTGTGTCTCAATATTCTCAAGATGAATTGCCTGGGTCAAAGCAGCCATGTCTGAATGCCACGTGCCTAATCATAGAGCTAATTTGTGGCAGGCCTTGCAGTTCCCAATCCTTCTTGATTTCTAATGCATCATGTTCCCTTTATTAGCAAACTCATTACCCCTTTTCTGCTAAATCGCAGGTCAGACTGTAATGAAGGTTGGGCATATTTTCAAAAAGTCAGCCACACCCATTCTCTGCCTTGCAATATCCCACCTCCCCCTCAACACAGCCTCCATCCCCACATCAATTTATAGGTACGCCATCTGTCTCCTACTGTGAAATACAAGGCATCTAATAAATGTACTGTGAAGGATGCTGTTTAGGTGCTGCTAACATAATGCAGTGTATCATAATGGTTAAAAATGGGGATGTTTTACATCTGACAGACCTAGGTTAGTGTATTAGTTTCTTAGAGGTGCCATACTGAATTACTACAACTATGTGACTTAAAACAACAAATATTTATTGTCTCACAGTTTTGGAAGCTAGAAGTTCAAAATTGGCAGAGCCATATTCTCTTCGAAGGCTCTAGGAAAGAATCTTTCCTTGCCTCTTCCTAGCTTCTGTTGCAATCCTTGGGACTCCATGGCAGCCATAACTTCAATCTCCACCTTCATCTTCATATGGCCTTCTTCCCTGCGTTTCCTCCTGTGTTTCTGTATCTAAATTTCCTTCTTCTTATAAGCACTCCAGTCATTGGATTTAGAGCCCACCGTAATTCAGCATGACCTCAACTTGATTACATGTGTAAAGACATTATTTTCATATAAGATCACATGCTGAGGTTCCAGTAGATATGAATTTTGGGGAGATGCTTTTCAACCCAGTAGAGCTGGATTCTGGATTTGACAAGTATTAGCTGATTAGCTGGATGATTTTGGAATAATTAATAAGCATTCAATAAAGATAATGATTATGAGAATGCAGAGAGAGGGAAGAGGAAACCATTTCTGATTGATAAGATAACATGAAAGAGGAATATTTAAGCTGGGCAGGAAGACTTTAATAGGTAGAGCTTTAACTGCTTCTTAGTGATTTATTCCAAACCTCCTGCCAGATAACAATGCTGTGCTGAACAACAAATTCTATTCTAGGTGACTGTGAATTATAAATTTCCTGTAAATGGATGGAGGAAATAAGTGGCCAGTTCTGAGACAGATACTCCTAGGTTTTAATGGCAAGATAATATGTGATGAAATTCAGATATTTCAGCATAGGGACTTTGTGAAGATTCCAGGTGGTCCTATTTCTAGGAGCAGCTTCCAGCTTAGGAAAGGAGGAGTAGGAGGGTGCAAAGCGGTGGGTGTGGACCTAAGCAAATGCCCTGAGGACATTCACAAGTGTGTCCCAAGACTAGATCATTGTTGGAGCTGATGAAGGAACCTGAGAGAAGGGACCATTCCCTCTGCCTTCCCTTTAGAAGGCTGGTTTGAAGAGTGTAGACAGGTCGACAGGCACCTGGTATTAGAGGTCTGAATGTTTGGAGGACACATCTTTATATACAGCTGGGGAAAGCTGAAGGAGGAGCTGTATCTCTCAGTCTTGCAACTGCCTGAAAAGAAATAATCACTAGCAATTTATTTCACACCCACTCTGAGCCAAGCACTTTATAGCTGCTGTCTCAATTTACTCCCTATAACAGTCTTTAGAGGTAGGCTTTATTATCCCCACTTTACAGATGAGAAATCTGAGGCTTAGAAAATACGATTTGCCCAAGCCATTCTCCCACCAAGTAGCAGAAACAGGACTCCAACTCAGCTCTGTCTGATAACAAAGCCAGTGTTCTTAATGACTAGCTCTAGACTGAACTAACTACTTCAGAACACAATAATTCAGAGAAGCTAGGATACTCAAGTATTCCTTGGGGCAAGGCAAAGGTACAATGCATACAGGTCTGTTATCTGTGCCTCAGGTAGGAAAAAGAAAGCCAGGAAACTTATCCTGGGATTTTTCAACTCCCTAAATGGGAAAGTTAGCACCCCAGGATTGGCAGGAAAGGGACCCCTCAGGCTCTTGAAGGGCTCATAACTGTAGGCTGGTAAGAGCATCCTGAGAGCCTAGAGCAGGAGGGCAGGGTGACTTCCCTCAAAATCAGTCCTTTTCTTTCCCATTAGCCACAGTTGGAACTGGTGGTTCTCAGTCTGAACTACTTTTTAGAATCATTTGGGAGTAGATGTCCAAGTCCCACCCAGATCAACTAAAACAATTCTCTGAAAGCCTGATCAGTGAAAGTAATTATTTCTTTGGTGACAGTTTTATTGAGATATACATAATATACATAAAATTCACACATTTGAAGTATATAATGGCTTTTAGCGTATTCGCAGAGTTAGATAACCATCACTTTTAGTAATATTTCATCACTCTAAAAGGAAACCTGTAATCTTTAGCCATCACCACAGATCCTTTCATTTTTCCTAGCCCTAGGCAACTATTAATCTACTTTCTACCTCTATAGATTTGCCTGTACCAAACATTTAGTATCAAAAGAATGATACAACATGTGGCCTTTTGTGTCAGGCTTCTTTCACTTGGCATAATATTTTCACAGTTCATCCATGCTTTAGCAGGAATCACTTCATTCCTTTTATGGCTGAATAATAAATATTTCATTGTATGGATATGCCAAATTTTGTTTATGCATTCATCGGTTGGTGGGCATTTGGATTATTTCTGCATACTTTTGGCTGTTATAAATAATGGTGTTTATTATGAACATTCATGTACAGATTATTGTTTTTATTTCTCTTTCTATTTACTCCTATACCTAGGAGTAAAATTTCTGGGTCACATGGTAACTATATTTAACCTCTTGAGAAGCAGTGGTAGTTTTTAAACTTCCCAATTGATTCTGATGTAGAGCCAGGGCTGAGAACCAATGACATGGACAGAATGGTGGGACTCAGGACACACTCTGATAGCTTCAGGGAGATGTTTGCTGGGTCTTCCATGAGCCTCGGGGATCCATGTGGAACAATGAGCTTGGTTCCTAGCTGGTTTTCCTGCCATGCACAAGATGCTAGTGATTGCTGTCAATTTGCAGAGAAATGTGCCTTAGCTCCCTGCTCTCAGTTCTATTTGATTCAACATTTATACCGATGACTTGAGGGATGAATATCTGAAACAGGAATTTTCAAACTTTTTTCGAATTGTGCAGCCCTCTCTTCCAATAAGATTCTCTGTGGAAACTTAAAGGATAAACTAGATAAAGGTGGATCCTCTCTAGGTGCCACTGAGAAGAGGCTGAGTTCCCAGGCCCTGTCCAGTGGGGCCTGTAGATGTTTTCTCTTTTGCCCATCCACACAGCCACGTTACCTATGAGCCCTTCCCCAAAGCACTCATGGCTTTGTAGAACATTGTTTGAAAGCCACTTATCTAGAAGACATTTTATTAATTTGTGCATAACCCAAAACGGAGAATATAAAATAATTCTAATGACAGACTCAGGGTCAAGATGAACTCTAACAGGGATCAATATGAGGTAAGCAAAACAAAACAAAATAAAACTAGACTTTTCTGGAGTGGGTTGCATTGGGAAGGAATCAATTTTCTTCCTTGCAAGATATTCCAGGCCTGACAGTTTTATTTATTTATTTATTTTTTATGGTGAAGGAGTCATAGAAGGTAATTAAAAAACCAGAGGGTGAGGTGGTTGGCCTACTGATTTTGAGTGTTCCCAGCTCTAAGCCTCTGTATTCACACTGCCAGAGTCACTTGTACCTTGAGCATCTCTGCTAGACAGGGAAAGAGCTTGGCCTCAAAGGTCAGAAGTTGTTATTTGTCTCCTTTATCCTTCCCCTAATTTTCCTAATCCTGTTCCTTGGGGTTTTACCTAGAAAAGAGCTGGCTGTGAAAACAGGGCGTACGAGATCTATTATATTTATTGTTTAACATTTAATCTGTAATTATTCACTTAGACTATAACTGCAGTAAGGCCACCGCTTTATCTATGTTTTCAATGTTGCTCCTAGAACAGTGCCTGGTATATAGCAGATGTTCAATAAATATGTGTTGACCAACTGACTGAATGGAAGGTGATTCCTAATCCCTTTGTGTCAGCAGACTTTTTCCATTACCTTCATGGCTCCTCTCAATAGCCATTTTTCTACCACACACCAGGAAGCAGCTCGAGGAGAATTCAGAGTCCTGTAGCTCTTCCTCTACTGAGTTCTAACCCACTTGCACCAACCCATTCCTTGCCTCATCCTCCATCCTGACCTCCCTCTTTGTGGTTTCTGACTCACACCTCATTTTCTGGTTTTCGGCCTTACTTTACTTGGGCTTGAGTCATTTCTTTACCACCTACTGTTCAGGTTCGGGCAGGTTGACTAACTGCTCTGTGCCCCAGTTTCCTCATCCACCCAGAGAAAAAGCTTAAAAAGGTGAAATATTGGGAAATGCTGACATTTAAAGAAAAAGAAATAGCAACATCTTATTTCATAGATCGATGGCTATACAGGGTGTAGAGTGCTTAGTTTCTTACATCTACCGGGCGGGCAGTAGATGTTAGCAATGATCACTCTCACTGTTCCTGAGATTAGTATGTTATTAACTGATCCTTCAGATCTGATGCTTGTCAGCACCCGCTTAATGATGACCTCGGCTCCTCTCAGCCACAGTGCAGTTTCTTCCCTCAGCTTCACTGCCTGGAGGAAACCCAGCCCCCAGTCTGCCTGCCTGGGTGCCCATCCCCTCCGGGCAGTGCCACGCCTTGCTGACCCACCTTCAGAGCAGAAAAACTCACTGTTGCTAAGGAATAGTAGTTGATTCTGTGTTTCTGAGTGGGCATTGTGCACTAGTTTGCTTTTAGCTATGCCAAGCTGCTGAATATAAGGATTAATGAGCAACTGCTCAACTTCCAGACAGTGAGCTTGCTTCACATGATTTAAACTGTCAGCTCTAAAAACCCCAAATCAACTACTTGTGATTATCTGGGTTGCTGTTAAATTAGTTCAGCTCTATCAAGCAACCACAGTTTCTTATAATCTCTGCTGTTTATTTCAGCTATAGGTAGTTCCTAAAGCAATGAAAAGCATGTCAACCTTCTTTTAATAGGAAGAGCATTTTGTTAGTTTCAAAAGAAAACATGACTCCATTGTGCTATTTCTAGTTATGATTCTACTGACAGATGAGCCTGTGTCTCTCAGTGTACATGTTATCAAGGGATCTTTGGATGGCATATTGCCAATTTAGGATATCTGTTTCAGGAAAAAAGTAGTGACAGGATTTGATTTGTATTTTAGGGGATGGTCCCCAGGCAGCAATATGGGGGAGGAGGCAGAGGAGAGTAAGACGGGGGCTTCAGGAAGCAGCATGGCTTCAAGGCTGAGGTGGTCACCCAGACGGAACTCAGGGCCCTGAACTCAACGACGTGGCAACAGTGAAACAGAGAGGAAGGGTGGATGTGAGGGAATCCGTGGAACTTGCCAGACTGAGCTGTAAAGCATCATCCCAACTCTGTTTTCCATGTGACATCCAGTCTCACTTGACATTTTGTGATGCTTAGGAATTTATGGACTGTTTAGGGATACTTTTGGTCAGGGGTGGGGAACTTGTGGCCTTAAGGCCACATGTGGCCTTCTAGGTCCTTAAGGGTGGCCTTTTGACTGAATCCAAATTTTACAGAACAAATCCTTTTATTTTTATTAATACACTTTTGTTCATCTTTTATATTTTTATTTTATTTTTAAAATGAATCTATTTAAAATACCAAAAAATAAGCTGGGCACGGTGGCTCACGCCTGTAATCCTAGCACTCTGGGAGGCCGAGGCAGGAGGATCGCTCGAGGTCAGGAGTTCAAAACCAGCCTCAGCAAGAGCGAGACCCTGTCTCTACTAAAAAATAGAAAGAAATTAATTGGCCAGCTAAAAATATATAGAAAAAATTAGCCGGGCATGGTGGCGCATGCCTGTAGTCCCAACTACTTGGTAGGCTGAGGCAGAAGGATTGCTTGAGCCCAGGAGTTTGAGGTTGCTGTGAGCTAGGCTGATGCCATGGCACTCTAGCCCGGGAAACAGAGTGAGACTCTGTCTCAAAAAAATAAAAATAAAAATAAAATAAAATAAAATACCAAAAAATAAGTTTCAACAAAATTATCCTTCCAGATTGACTGGCACAATTAGCACATTTAGTAAGCCATGAGGGCTAAATTGAAGCTAAATTGAATCATGATCATTCATGATTTAATTCTAACTTCCCCCACCTGACTGGCACCACTGCCACATGAGGCTGGTTGGTGAGAGTTTATGGTGGTCGAGTGCACCAGTCTGTTATTAGCTTTTGGCAACAGTGCACCATGTTTCTG
This sequence comes from Cheirogaleus medius, assembly GCA_008086735.1. NCBI lineage: Eukaryota > Metazoa > Chordata > Mammalia > Primates > Cheirogaleidae > Cheirogaleus > Cheirogaleus medius. The sequence continues at coordinate 64,011,943 of VBSM01000529.1, forward strand.
TTTGAAGTGGAATTTGTGAATACTTGCATGGCTTTAATTCTGTTTTTTAATTCTGTCCCCTTAGTAGCCTACCATGTCAAAGTAGACCAAGAGAATGCTGAAGGAAGAAAACAGATTTTGTAATGAGGATTGGGAACTGCAACATTATCTTGTTTCTGCTAAGGATTAGATGATCTGCTTGCATTGTGATACCGCAATATCAACATTAAAGAAATTCAATGATCAGCAGCATTATAACACTCATAAGGACCACAAATATTTTAAATTAGAGGGAGAGGTGTGAAAGGTTGTATTGCAGAAATTAAAAGATGAAAAGCAAAGACAATTCTTTCAAGGAGCGATAAGACCTGGAAATAATGCCACTGAAGCAACTTATAAAGTAGCTAATATACTTGAGAAAAAAGAGAAGCCACTCAGTGATGTGGAAATTGTGAAAGAATGCGTTGTCAAAGTTGTAGGATGCTTAGACCCCAATAATGTTTCAAAATACAAACGACTGCCTCTTTCAAGGAGAACCATAACTGCTCAGCAGCATGAATTAGCCTTCAACTTAACAGAACAACTTCATGCAATACTTCGAAAGGAAAAAAGATATTATGCAATTGTTTTGGATGAATCAACTGATACTACTGACTTGGTGCAGGTTTTATATTTCATATGGGTCATAACAGAAGTTTTTCTTTGCTGTAAAGAGTTACTCACTTTGGGCACTCTTGCGAACAGAACACAGGGACTAGATATCTTCAACAACTTTGAAGAGAAATGTTTTGAAGTTGGACTGAATTTGGTAAATTTAGTGAGTGTATGTACAGTTGGTGCAGCTTCCATGACAGGAACACATGAAGGGTTTATTGCACAGATATAAAAAGTATTAATGCTCTCATTTCTTTTCATTGTGTCTTGCATCAGCAAAATCTCTGTGCTAAAGCTACTATTTTAAGTGACACTTTGTAACAAGTTATAAGTATTGTTAACTATATTTGTGCAAATGCAACATGGCATTGTCAGTTTTGTAATATGCTAAAGTTGAATGATGAGGTATTCAGTGTGGATTTGTATCATTGTAAAATGTGTTGGCTATTGCAGGGACAGGTGTTAGCCAAAATTTTATCTCTGCAAGAACAGACAGTTAAATTTTATGAAGAACAGGATTAGCATTTTGAATTACTGAAAGAAAATTTCTAAAGGAATGCAACATTTCTGTGTGATATCATGTCAAATCAAAAAGACTTGAATATTTCTTTGCAAGGCAAAAAACCAAGTCTATATATGATATGTGGCAAAAAATGCAAGCATTTTGAAAAAAGCTATGTTTTTTCAAAATACTTCTTCAAAAGGAAATTTCAGATAAACATTTTCCTCAGTTAGCAAAAGTCATTATGAACAGGATTATCTATGCAAATCATTTGAAGAATATGCAGCTATTATAGACCTATTAATTGGAGAATACAATGAAAGGTTCACTGACTTTGAGAATCATGACATCACACTCAAATTAGCATTCAGCCTCACCTAGTTGATATCACCAAGGCACCAAAAGAACTACAGATGGAATTGATTGAGCTCTCAGTAGATGACATTTGAAAGTCATTGTTTGATGCTAAGAAATATCCCATTGAAATATGGAAAAATGCAGTACAATACCCATGCCTTCAGCAACATGCCGGAAAAATGCTTTCTTGCTTTTCAACCACTTATAGCTGCAAATCTACATTCTCCTACCTAACCCAAATCAAGTCTCCCTTAAGGTCACAAATGACTGATACCAATCTAGAGGATCAACTGAAACTGTGGACCTTCAGGCTGCAACCAAATATTCAAATGCTTTCTAACAAAAAGCAGACACAACAAAGTCATTAAAAGGTTTGTTAACTTTAAAATTAACAAATAGTTTTCATTTTTTGAAATTCTTAAGTACATAGTAGTTAGATTTTTACAAAATAATGTACATTTCTAAGTATATCTAATTGAAGTTTCTTGAATGTGGCCTTATTTGATTACAGCTAAATTAATGTGGCCTTCCAAGATGAAAAGATTTTTCACCCCTGCTTTTGGTGAAAATCTCATATCATCCCACAGCTTTCTGTTGTCTTCTGGCCTCTGACTCACCCTCTCCTGCCTCTAAAGCCCAAGTCCTTTCCTTGCTGCACCGAAAGGGCAGTTTGATTTCTGTCTTCTAATGTACTCTATCATTTCCTTAAGTTTATGGTTTATGATGTCTTCCCCTGCTGGAATGTAAGCTCCATGAGGACAGAGGTCTTTGTTTTATTTTCTGATGTATTCAGTATGTTTATAACAGTGCTTGGTGTACAGTAGGTGCTAACAAATATTTGTCAAAACTGAATGAATAAAGAAAAAGTTGTTCAATATGTTGAATGCTGCAGAAAATTCAAACAGGAAGAGAACTGAGAGAAGACCCCTGGCTCTAGGATAGGGGATCACTGGTGACTTTAGAGAGACTGATTTCAGTAGAGTGTGTTGTGGAAGCCAGAATGAAATGTTATTGCTGTTATTTTAAATTTACTTTTTGGAAAAGGTGATGGAGGCACATGGTTTTGGGAGCTAAGGAAATAAGGCTGCAATATTAGACTAGTTTTCCATATGATAGATTGTTCATTTAATATGTCTGGTTTTTGGAGGTTGAAATTGACTTTTATTTGGTGAGACGATAGCTCGAGAGAAAATATCCCTGGAAATATTCAGCTAATATCTCAAAGGACTGTTCCATTGTGTATAATGGAAGTGGAGACAGAGGACAAAAAAGCAGGAAGGAAATTTCCATTTTCATTGGACGAATGAACAACAAAAGATTTTGTTAATATATGTAGACATTTTAGGGTCAGGTTTCTTTTTGGGATATTTTAATGCTCCCTGATGTAAAATTGCTTTCATCTTTGCTCCACACTCTCACAGAGCTGTTTTTATGTGTTGAGTGTTATTTGGCATCACTGTAAGTCAAGCTCCAACTCCTTAGAAAGCACCTCTTCTAGGAGATTCTATGAACAGTGCCAGAGCCAATTTGCATTTCAACTGGCCATTGTTTTACCAGTTGTTCTCAGAGGTGTGGAGGGAGGATTCTCTGAAGTCATCTGGACTGAAATAGCAGATTGTGAATTAATTCCCTTGTGACCCAGGTGTCCTGACTTTACCACCCATACCTACAAAAATTTAAATTTCCTTTTAAATATGAAACTGTGGTAGCTGATACTCTCTCCTCTTGTTTTGGTGGTTGGAAAATGTCCTCTGACCTGTCTGGGCATTCCAGGACCATCTTGTATGCAAGCAAGATGGGCCCCTGTGCTCTTCAGCACTGCTTCCTCGTTATCCAGCCACATAGCTGTTTGTGACACTCGAGAGATCACTCCCCTGCTGCGCACAGCTCTGTCTGTGGGTGCTGCCACTGCTTCCTCCACTTTGGTCTCAGGGAAAGGGACACTGTTCTCTCCTTTGCTATTCGGGCTCACAGATGGGCAGGCCCTTCTCCTAGGTTGTCACAGTACAGAATACACCTTGCTATAACTTTTAGAAAGTATTTGCTCCATGTAAAAATAACAAAAAGTTCAACTTTGAGAATAACTTAACAGCTAATAAAAGATGGATGTAGCTATCCTTAGAGCTTTCAGGCTTAAAGCCATCATGTGTTAGGTTGAGCTCCCCAGAAGCTGACTTGGAGGCAAGGATTTAGGAGCATGTGGTTCATTTGGTAGATGATCCAAGGAAGCATTGGCAAGGGAGTGGAGACATTCAGGGAAGGGAAGCAGGAGATTAGCACTCTGGCCCATTGGGGATTAGTCCCACTGAGGACCTTTGAGAAAGAAGATAGTATTTCCCTGGTCAATATGGAAACCAGTAGCCACATGTGGCCTCTGGGCATTTGAAATGCTGCTAATAAGAATTGAGTTGTGCTCCAAATGTAAAATACACATTGGGGTTCTAACACACATGGAAACAAAAATGTAAAGCATGTCATTGATAATTTTTTATATTGATTATAAGTTGACGTGGTAATATTTTAGGTAGATGAAGTCAAACAAATATATCAAAATTAATTTCACCTGTTTCATTTCACTTTTAAAAAATGTGGTTCCATTTTCTAATGTAAATTACATATGTGACTCCCACTATATTTCCACTGGATAGCACTGGTGTAGAACATGCCTCAGAATTGTCCCACCCTGGTACATATCCCAAGATCGAGGCTCCTCAGTCAACTCTGCAGCAGGATATCCCAGATTGTGCTGAACCAAGACAAGGCAGCTACTTTTCCTTTTTTCCCCTCCATGTGAGGGCTACATGTCTGTCCTGCAGCCTCACAAGAAACCATGTGAATAAGAACACACAACTCCTTGATAACAAACCTTATATACAGGCACAATGCCTAATCCTATATATGAAGTAAGATAATATTTTATTTTTTTATTTTTATTTTTTGGGATAATATTTTAAAGAATTAACTCTGTGTTCTCACTCCCACCCCTTCCCCCCCACCTCTGCCTCACACCTCTTACAGCACTGTGCTCTCTGATTTTCCTCACTCCTACCCTGAGGATCTTCCTCCCAGCCCAGAAAACTAGATATGAGTCATCCATTGCTTTAGGGGAAGGCTGCCATTCTTGATGCAGAGAATGAAAGAGGCGAATTTTTAGTGTTTAAGTTCAAAAGACACTGGTGCAGGTATAAGACAGAAAGAGCTAGATGCATAACTGTATCATTGCAAAGAGGGCTCTGCCTTCCAGACTAAAGGTTCCACAGGCTGGGGGATGGACAGAGGGCAAGGACACCCAGGAAAGAGAGATGGCTGTGCTACATCCGAACGTGGACCATCGACCACCAGCTCTACACCCCTGGAGACTTCCGCCTATCCTGATGACCTGGATTCGATGTCCTATTCTCCCGTGGTGAGGATTGCTCAGGGGCTGCAGTCACAGTGATGATTAGCTAGGCCCAGAGACAACCATCTGTGCCCTAGAACTTTGTTTAGCCCTCTGCCACTCCCATACCACGTGGGAAGTCCCCCTTCCAACAGTCCAGGACACTTAAAAACCCTACGAACATAATGAGTGAGATGTGCAACGTATGGGGGATGGTCATGCTTGAGGCTCTGCCTCGAGGGGGGAGGGGGGCATGGGCAATATACATAACCGTAATATTTGTACCCCCATAATATGCTGAAATAAAAAAAAAAAGCCCTAGGATCGAAGACTTAGTCACCTAGAGGGTCTCGTGGAATAGTAACTGGGCATGATGGGATCAGACAGAACTGGCCCCAAACCTCTCAATAAGTCAAGACAATGGTGGACGCAAATCTTTGTTACACTTCTTAGGGGAGGAATATTTCTCCAAAGGGAACATCATCATTGGTAATGCATCTCTGCTCACAGTTATGACAGCTTCTTACATTACTGTGCAGAGCAGCATCTCTCCTTGAAGCCGTGTTGTTTCCACCCCTCCCTCCACCTCACTTCCAATCCATCAACTAGGCTCTCCTGATAAAATCAATTGAAAAACAACGAGTATTTAAAAAGCCCAGCATATGATCTCATCTAGTGTCACCTTGTAATACATACACCTGGGCTAAAAAGTCGGAAAACCAACTGAACGAGTCAGAAATAGTCACCAAGAGCTGTCTGTATAAGGCTGTGTGAGCAGGCCTCATAACTACCCACCCAGAGACGTGTTTTGTGTGCATCGAGAATATTCTCTACCTTGTTTTGTTGAGGTGGTTGGACTCAAGTGAGAACATTCTAAGAGTTGTTTTCTCAGGCCCTGAAATTAATTGCAAGAGGAAGGTGGAAAGCCGCCTGCAGGATTTCTGTAGCATTTGGCTTCCTTAGGCCAATTTGGGCATTAAGCATTGCTCTGCCATTGACCCAGGACCTCTGCTTTAGCTTCACTGACAGTGGAAACACATGTTTAATGCCCTTAGTGACCCAGCAAATATTTCAGAGGGAAGTGTCTTATATTTCATGCTTCCAGTGATTGTGGGCTAATAACAGAGAAGACAAAAGGAAAACATTTAGACATTTGAAAGGCAATGACAATAAGCTGCTTCTCGGATACTGAAGTGTGAGCACCATCCTTCAATGAAGGTAAAACGGTGAATGTTTTTTGGGGTGATTCCCAGCCATATAGCCCCTTCTCTGAACCTTGCAGCAGCTGCTACGCCCATGCAATGTGACACTCCTCCCCTCACAGCTGAGTGGACAAGGTGTGGTTGTGAACCCAAGCTGGACCCATCAGACTCTCCTCCGTGGAACTGGGCAATGGCCCCCTGGCTCTTGTGCACAGGTGTGGAGGGAGCGAGGAGCAGGAAGCACATGCAGAGCAAAGGAGGGATGGGGACAGTGTGGCAGGAAGAGCAGCAGTGTTGCAGCCCTGGCCCCTGGCTTTCCAGGTCTGGCTCCAGGCCCTCTTGAGGTCTCAGTATGCCACATGTTCACAGGTGCCATGACATATCTAAAGTAATCTTCCAACTCTGCTTAAATGCCGGCGGGTGTCTGTGCCAGCTGTGTCCCCCACTGACCTCTCAGAAGCTCCGTCTGTCCTCTGCTGCACACAGGCAGTGCAGCTGGAACCAGCTGTAGAGGGCTCTGCATCGTGGGATCACCACATTCCTGACGTCGTTCTCCCTCTGCATCTCGAACTGTTCTCCCACTGAAGATGTCTTCTGTGCCCTGCCGTCCATGTTGAAGAGCCTGGCGGACGTGTCGGCCAAGGGCAGAAGAACAGCTTGATTTTTCTCTGTGGAGGTTTCCACGGCTCCACATTATAAAATGCTGATTAAGTTGGGCAAAAGGAGAGGGGAGACTACCTTCCTCCCTCTCTTTCTCCGTTTATTCATTCAATTCATACTTGTTAGGCACTTACCATGTGCCAGGCACTATTTAAGACCCTGCAGCCATAGTGCCTCATGGAGCTTACATTATAGTGGAGGGGGTCACACAGTAAATAAACATACAGCTAAAATCATTTCAGGCCACGAAGAGCTATGAAGCAGATAAAACAGGGAAATGAAATAGAGAGTGATTGTGTAGATGTGTCCTGTGGGCCTGTGGTGGCTTCTTTAGGAAGAGTGTCAGGAAAGGAAGTTCTGAGTGGGTGACATTGTGTGTCCATGGGAAAACGTGGGAGTAACAGCTTTCTAGAGAGGGGCGCTAGCAGATTCAAGGATGCTGGGACCTCCTGCCTGCCTGACCTCCCTAGCGTCTTTCCTTTCCCTTACCTTGCCAAAAATATTAACTGAGCTTTTGCTAAGAGTCAGGAGTTAGCTGGAACAGATCAAAAGATGAACAGAGGCCAGGCGCGGTGGCTCACACCTGTAATCCTAGCACTCTGGGAGGCCGA
>VBSM01000529.1:64029665-64046228 GCA_008086735.1 Cheirogaleus medius
AAAAAAAAAAAAAAAAAAAAAATGGAGGGGCCATGATTACCAAACATTGTTTAGGAAAATTTAAAAAGAGACCAAGAAGGCATCAGCTGTTTGCAAACCAAATGGAGGGTGGGCTGGAGTCCAAAGCCTTACAAGTGGATGAAAAAGGAAAGGGTGTGTGGGGTACATTTTGGAGAATAGGATTGGCCAGGTCAGGCCAAGCAAAGAAAGTGCCACCAGCAAGGCTAACTTGATTTCTCCATCATTCTCCCCTGTAAAAATACGGTGCTGGAGATGTTCTCACAGGCTCACTGGCCAAGGACCAACTGCTGCCCATACTGCTCCCAACTTGCCACTTTCAGCCAATTTCACTCTCGTCTCCTTTTGCTAAGTCTGACTGCTATTCACCCCAGCTCAGAGGGGCATAGCGAGGGCCAAAATGTAATGCTGGGCTTGGGAATGTGAGCGCAAAGCAACAATTACCAGTTAGCAAATTATTATACGGGCCACGTGGGCTCCAGGGTTGACATAATGGGGAACTTGGTAGGTGTGGTAATTGCACACACTCGAGTTGAGTCTTAGGAAAACATATAAAAGAAACATTATTTTCTTTTTTCAAAAGGCTATGATGGTAAGAACCACTCCATAAGTAATTATTATGCAGCACTATTTCAAGAATTGGGTTCTGTCAATGAGTTTTAACCACTAAAGAAAAGAAATTCTAATTGAGGGCTAAGGTAGTCTTAGGAATGGCAGCTTCTGCATTTCGTACTGGCAGGTGCTGGTGAAGAGCTGATTAATCCCATTCAATAATATAATAGGCTACATTTGTATAGCACTGCCTAAAGTACCAAGTACGTTTATGTAAATCCTCTCGTTTGATGTTCCAACCACCCTTTGAGATATGAGGGGGACAAAGAGTATTATTACTGTCATTTAAGAAAACAGATGTATTGAGATATAATTCATATACCAAACAATTCACCTATTTAAACTATGCAATTCGGTAGTTTTAAGCATGTTCACAGATATATGCAACCATCGCCATGTTGATTTTCAACTATTTTCATCTCCTCAAAAAGAAAACTCCCATCCTTTAGTTATCACCCCCTTTATCCTTTCCCTCCTCCCCACTCGACACCCCCTCCTACTTAAGCAACCACTAATCTACTTTCTGTCTCGATAGATGTACCTCCCTGGACATTTCATTTAAATGGAACCATGTCACATTTGGTCTTTTGTGACTGGCTTGTCTCATTTAGCATAATGTTTGCAAGGTTTATTCATGTTGTAGCCCGGTCTGGTAGCCTGGTAGCCTGTAGTACTTCACTTCTTTTTATACCTGAATAATATCCCATTGTATGGATATTTTAGTTTATCTATTCATCACTTGGTATACTTTTGGGTTGTTTGAATCCTTTGGTTATTTTAAAGAATGCTGGTATAAATGTTCATTATTGTTTGGACATATGCTTTCATTTCTCTTGAGTATATACTTGGGAGTGAAATTGCTGAGTCATACAGTTACTCAATATTTAAGTGAATAACTCAATGTATAACCAGCCTGTTTTCCAAAGTGGCTGCATTTTACACTACAATCAAGAGTGTATGAAGGTTCTGATTTCCCCACAAGCTTGCCAATACTTGTTATCTGACTTTTTGATTCTAGCTATTCTAGTGGGTACAAAGTGGTATCTCATTATAATTTTGATTTGCACATCTTGATGACCAGTGATGTCAAACATCTTTTCATGTGTTTATTGGCCATTCATATATCTTATTCAGAGAAATCTCTGCAGACTCTTTGCCTATTTTCAAACTTTTTTATTATCTAATTGTAAGAGTGCTTTATATTATTCTATTAGAATTCCCTTATCATATATGTGATTTGCAAATATTTTTGCTGGTTCAGTGTGTTGTTTTCTCACTTTCTTGATAGTGTCTTTTGAAACACAGAAGTTTTTAATTTTGATAAAGTTCAACGTATTTTTTTTCTTGCTTGTGCTTTTATGTCATTTATAAAAATCCAGTGCAAATCTGGGGTTCTGAAGGTTTTCCACTATGTTTTCTTCTAAGAGTTTTATATTTTAGCTCTTACATTTAGGTCTTTGAGCCATTTTGAGTTAATTTTTGTATATGGTGTGAGGGAAGGGTCCAGTGTGAGGGAAAGGTATCCAGTTGTCCCAGCAGCATTTGTTGAGAAGACTGACTATTCTTTCCTTCGCTGAATAGTCTCGGTACCCTTGATGAAAATTGGTTGACCATGGACACATGGGTTTATTTCTGGGCTCTCAATTCTAGTCTAGTTATCTCTATGTCCATCTTTATGCCAATACTACATTGTCTTGATCCCTGTTGTTTTTGAAATTTTGAAATTGGGATGTGTGAGTCCTTCAACCTTGCTCTTCTTTTTAATATTGTTTTAGCTATTTGGGACCCCTTGTAATTTCATATGAATTTTACAAGCAGCTTGTCAATTTCTACAAAGAAGCCAGCTGAGATTCTAATAGGGATTACACTGAATCTGTATACCGATTTGAGAAGTACTGCCCTCCTAACAGTACTAAGTCTTCTAATATATACACGTAAGAGGTTTTTCCATTTCTTTAGATATTTAGTTTCCTTTAACCATGTTTTGTGATTTTCAGAGAATACATTGTTTTTTGAGAATAAGTTTTGTATTTCTTTTGTTAAATTTATTGCTATTTTTTTCTTTCTGATACTATTGTAAATGGAATTGTTTTCTTAATTTTATTTTTGGATTTGTTAATTGCAAGTGTATAGAAACACAATTGATTTTTTAAAATATTGATCGTGTGTCCTAAAACTTTGCTGAATTCATTTACTAATTTAAATAATTTTTAGTGGATTTCTTAGATTTTCCATATGTAAGATCATGTCATCTGCAAAAAGAGATAGTTTTACTTCTTCCTTTCTGATCTGGATGTGTACAATTTAGCCTATATTTCCAATGAATCTACCAGCTTCCTCCCAATTGCCTTTTACTGCAACATCCACTGTTTTTGAGGGCAACCTTAGACTTGAACTTCACACTCTGTTGCAAATGAAGTCTATTCTTTAGGGAGGGCTTTGGAGCTCTTTGTTCTACACCTGTTTCTTCCTCTGGGCAAAATCTCTGAGCTGTTGCTCTGGAGCTTCAGGTAGGGAGAATGGCCCACTCCTCTCTGAGCGACACCCTTGTTTTAGTTGCTGAGTGCTAGATGGAGGGGAGGCAGTAGGACTCAGGTCTCTTTGGCCTGGGCTGGAACTCCTGACCATGAGCCAGGGGAAGGGTGTTCAGGCTCCAGTCTTCTCACTGGTGCCATGCTCTCAGGGTAGAGCCTCTATCCCTTGAGAGTAGGGGTTGTTGAGGAAGAATGGAGAACCCACCTCCTGGCCACACTCGCCCAGAACTTAGTCTCAGCAGCAGGTAGTGGGTGGGTGGGGGCAGGATAAGCAATGCTGACATCCTGTCCCTTCCTTTGGAATGGGATCTGGGGGGAAAGGGAGCCTGTGTTCTTAGCTCTACCGTCTGGAGTGGAGTTTCTGTCTCACTGAGCTGAGAGTGGGGAGGAAGGGTGTGGGTCTTGCTTCAAATACCATTGATTCTCACTGATCTTACTAAGTTTTAGTAGATTTTCTTGAATAAATGTTTCTTCATTTGCTGTATACATTTATGACCTTTTCCAGAGACTTTAAATGTCTATTTTTCAAAAACAATTTTCACCAGTTTCACTTGGGAGTGGGTCCACAGAGCTCCTCATGCTGTCAAGCCGGAAATGGAGCCCTTATTACTATTGTTTACTAGATGCTATTGTTTGAATGTGTCCCCCAGTGTTCAGTGTCCCCTAAAGTTCAAGTGTTGGAAACTTAATCACCAAGGCAACAGTGTTGGGAGGCGGGGCCTAATAAGAAGTGATTGAGTCATGAGGGCAGAGCCCTCATGAATGCATTAATGTCCTTATCATGGGAGCAGGTTAATTATCATGAGAGTGGGTAGTTATAAAGCGAGTCCAGTCCCTGATGCAATTGCTTCCACCTTCTGCCTTCCACCATGGGATGACCCTTGCCAGATGACAGCACCATGCTCTTAGTGCTCTTGGTCTTCCCAGCCTCCAGAACCGTGAGCTAAATAAACTTCTATTGTTTATAATTTACCAAGTCTGGTATTCTGTTATAGCAAACAGAAAATGAACTAAAACACTAGATGAGGACAATGTTCATCTATTTGGGAGACTGGGAGGGGGGGTGGAGAGGGGAAAGGAAAGTCCCCCAGGATCAGAATAGTATAAATGCCTAATTGTAGAATTTCAGGGTGGTACAGGAATACCCTGGTGTAGATGTTAGCTATCTCAGATATTACTAGATAGAGAAATCTCTCTACAGCCATTCTTGCACATGGTCTTTATTCTCTACTTGAATACCCCCAGGAAAGGGGAACACCCTGCTATTAGTTTAGACTGACTATTATCCCCATGAGCAACATGACCAAGTAAAACCAAAATAGCTGTGTCTGCCAACATGGGCTGGATGTACAAACAAAAGGAGAAATAGAAAATAAATAGATTCTTCAGAATCCTAAACACCTTTATGTCACTAGACATAAAGGTCTAGGTCATGGGCATGCTGCAAAAAGGCAACTAGCTGCTGATACAAGGTGCCCAAGAGACTGCTCTAATTTTAGAATTAACACAGTGCTTACTAAAGAGGTCCGGGACTCATGGGTCTGGAATGCAACGTTCTTTCACCCTCATGCTGTGCATACTCATGTTCTGTTGTTAATTTTGCTCCAATCATTTTCTGATGTTGAGGGAGGGAGGACCAGACCACTGAAATGGCATGTGCCTGAGGAATTTGCCAACAATTATGATTTAAATGCCTACCTTGTGAGACAGAGGTGGTGACGGCCACTGTCTGATAGACTAAGAGCTCACTTTCATGGTGGCATTGTGTTGTTATCTTCTGACCTGTCCAGATCCTACCTCTGTCCCTCTCTTCCAGCTCTCTGCCCTGGGAGGATGGCCTCTGCTGGGGGCCTCCCCTGGGCCCCTCACCGCATCTTTCATTGTGTTCAGCCAATGGGGAGCACCAGCAGATCAGAGAGCAAGAAGAAAGAGCAGCTGAGGGGCTTCTTTCCTGCTCTGGAAACTGGTCTCTGTCTGGGGTGTGTTCCTACCTTCTCTGTCCCATATCCTGCAGCACAATTTCCTGTCCTTGTCATACTGAGTCTCAGAGTGCTGCCGACAGCTGGTTTCTGGGTGTCTTACCACCTCTTGTTTGTACCTTTAACACCAATACTTCTGCAACAGACCTTCATCAAAATCTCTTCATTTGAAACAAGTAGGAATGAATTCTATTTCCTACCAGACTCCTTGTTAGCCTCTTGCCCTGGTAACAATGTTCCTTCTGTCTCCCCCAGTTATTATCAAGCCTAGAAAGAAAGCAAGCCCCATGTTGCTGTCCTAGCATTAACTCTAGGGTACCTCATGCACTCTTCTGGGTCCCTGTAAACAACAGGATGACTTTGTTCACATTCTGCCCTGGGGTTTTAAGCCTCTGCTGGACCTGTGAATCCGTGTTTATTCCACAAGCTCCTTCCAGAGGTAGAAGAGCTAACATTTCTATAAAGCTAGACTGTTGCTTGGATTCAGAAATTGTTCGATTCCTGAGCTTTTCTTACATCAGTGTGAAATATGTAGTCTTTGTACCCTTATGGGATAGAGGGAAATTTCAACACATAGCACATAGTATCCTAGTTTAATTTAGAACAGTTGTCCTGAGTTCTTACCCCAAAGTCCTAGCTAATCAGTCAGCTTCCTTGTCCATGAGCAGGAACTTAAAAATTACTTTTAAAGGGGGAAATGGGGAGATGTCAGTCAAAGGGTACAAAGTTTCAGTTATATAAGATGAATAAGTTCTGGATATCTAATGTATAGAATGTGATTATAGTTAATGATACTGTATTGTATACTTGAAATTTGTTAACATGAAAGATCTTAAATGTTCTCAACTCTCACCTTCCCCCACCCAAAGAAAAGAAAAAGAGAAAAAGAAAGTGATAACTCTGTTAGGTAATAGATATGTTAATTAATTTGATTGTGGTGATTATTTCACAATGTATATGTATACCAAAGCATCAAGGTATATACTTTTAATATATATCTTTTTTTTTTTTTTTTTGAGGCAGAGTCTCACTCTGTTGCCCAGGCTGGAGTGCCGTGGCATCAGCCTAGCTCACAGCAACCTCAGACTCCTGGGCTCAAGCGATCCTCCTGCCTCAGCCTCCTGAGTAGCTGGGACTACAGGCATGCACCACCATGCCTGGCTAATATTTTTAGTTTTTTTAAACATATATATGTTTTAGTTGGCCAATTAATTTCTTTCTATTTTTAGTAGAGACGGGGTCTCGCTCTTGCTCAGGCTGGTTTCGAACTCCTGACCTTGAGCAATCCGCCCGCCTCGGCCTCCCAGAGTGCTAGGATTATAGGCATGAGCCACCATGCCCAGCCTAATACATACCATTTTTTAACTTGTCAATTATACCTCAATAAAGCTGGGGGAAGAAAAGTTTAAGCATAGGAAAAAGCAAGCTACTGTCTTAGAGCTGTGTTAATTCACCTAAGCTCCTTCTCTGTATTCATAACTAGAGAATGAAACTTTCTATTTATAAGTAGAGGGGCTTCCCAAGACCTAGACCCCATTAATGCTTTTAGGCATTCATGTCACAGGCCAGTCCAGGCAATATTTTACCAAGTGATTTGCCGGCATACTTGTTTGAATCTTTTATTTATTTATAGTGATGGTAACATATTTGGCACTTACATGTTCTCCTAAAAGCCTGATAACCCCAGTTATCTTGTGCTATAAGTGGCCCAGCTTTCACTAAGTTAGAAATGAGTGTTTGGAGGGAGAAAGGAGATGGGAACATTCTGATTTGCCAACAGTGTCCCTATGCAAGTATGTCTGTGGAGCAGCCGGGTTGGCTACCAAGGAAACCCGTGAATTCCCCACAGAGGCTGTCAGGCCAGGTTAGAGGCATCAATGATGAAAATCCTGAGTTATTTCTGGAGTAGGTGATTGATGTTTCAAATAGAAGATGACATTTTGATGGGATCCAAGCTTGCTGTGATAGGAGTTAATGAGGATAATGATGATGATAATGATATTTACACTATACCTTTTTCCAAAGAACCCTTCAGCTCTTTTATCTCATTTGCCTTGAAAATGTCCCTTTGGAGTTGGGAGGGGAAGGTGTTATTCATCTGTTCTTCAGGAAAGAAAATATAGACAGTTAATTGCCTGGCTTTCAGGCAGCATTTTGGTGGTAAGAAGAGATGTTTAAATAACAAATTAAACTTGGAGAAATTAAACTTAGAGAAACACCAGTCTTTCTCAGTTCCCAGTTGCCCTATATAATGCTGCCAGATCAAGCTCCAATAATATCACTCCTTGACCCAAAAGTCTTCAGGGGATCCTCACAGACTGCTAAATTCAGTCCAAATACCCTAACTCAGCAGGCAAGGCCCTCGACGTTCCCACCTACACTGTCTCACCATGCTCTCGTATGTATTCCATGATTTAGCCAAATAAATCCACTTGCTTGCCCCTATCTGCTCTGAGCACCCCATTCTCCTTTCATAATGTCCATCACACTAGCTAGAACTGTTTCAGGTCTGTCTTCTGTGTTGCATGTACACTTCAGGAGAGCAGAGACTGACACCAGTGTGTCCCCAGGGCCTAGCGGAGTTAACTGGCACATGGCAGGTACTCAACAAATACTGGCTTCTGGAGTGCACGCTATGCCCTCCCACCCCCATGCCTTTGCTCATGCTCTCCCCTAGCCTAGAGCCTGCTCTCCCATCTCGACCTACTGAAGGTGGGGCTGTCTTTCCAAGCCCAGATCAAACCTCAATTCCTGTCTTGTCTCCCCGACTTGGGAATGGCCACAGCACTGTACTTGTATAGTTCTTACTTTCTGTTGTGTGTCCTTGTGTAGTCATCCTCTCCTGCTCCTCCCAAACCATCAGCTCTCGAAAGACAGGAGCTGCACTCCAGAACCTGGCAGAGTGTGGGCACTTGTTAACTATGTGCTCACTTTCCTAAAATTGTTGTCAGCTAGCATTCTACATTCAGCAAAATCCCCAATTCCAGAATCTGCAGCTTGTCACAAGAGGATATTTTTCTCATTCTTACCGTCCCTCATTCTTTTGGAAGGTTGGGAGGAACATCAGTCAGGGAACTCTTGCCAACCCTTCCTTTAAAGAGAATCTCCCTTTCTGCTCTGTGAGGAACACTGTTCTCTAGCACTTAGGTGGAGGGGCATTTCTTATTGGGGCCCAGAGCAGGTTTGTGGGGTGGCATTTGGCATTTTTTGGCTTCATTGCCCATGCCAATGCCAACCTAAATAATGCAGAACTGGTTGGGTGTGGTGGCTCGCGCCTGTAATCCTAGCACTTTGGGAGGTTGAGGCAGGAGGATTGCTTGAGGCCAGGAGTTCGAGATCAGCTTGGGCAGCAAGATCCCATCTGTATAAAAAATTAAAAAAAAATTAGCCAGGTGTGGTGGCAGGTACCTGTAGTCCCAGCTACTTAGGTGGCTGAAGCAGGAGGATTGCTTGAGCTCAGGAATTCAAGGCTGAAGTGAGCTATGATATGGCCACTGCACTCCTGTCTCTTAAAAAAAATGCAGAATGAATCAATGCAACATGAACTGAGAAGGTGTGAATAAATCAATTACCTACCCCCAAGGAATTTTAGTACTGGTTTGTGCATTTGGTGAGCATTCATATGTACCATTCAGTTATGATAAGAATACACCAGATGGAACTAACTCTGGGGCTGTGTGAAAGCTTATAAGCAGCGCATGTTTTACTGAGGACCCCCAGCTAACAGTAATGTGGGCATACTGACCATCTGTGATACAACACTCCATATAATTTAAAAAGAGCTGCTTCAACAACTATGTTGTGGCTTATCAAGGGCTGTTAAAATTGATGATGTAGATCTGTATTTATCGAGATGGAAAGAAGCCCACAATATATTGGTAAGTGAAAGAAGCAGACTACAGAGCTGCATGATTATGTAAAGTTATTCCATATTTATGTCTATATCTATTTATAGATGTATGGATATTCTCTGAAATGTTAATAGTGGTTATCTCTGGGTGATAAAATTTTGGGTAATTTTTATTCTTTACTTCTTTTTTAATATTTTCATATTGTTTGAATTCAGTTTTACAGTGAGCAGTTATTGTTTTTGTAATCAGAAAAAGAAAACAATTCAATTCAGCTCAGAAAAAATGCTAGGAATAAAAAAGCCCCATTTATAAAGCTTTCAAATTTCCTAAAAGATACTGTAAAACAAACAACAAACTCTTGCATGAGCAAAGAAAAAAAATCATTCACCTGCCTCTATAACGGAACCACATAATGTGCTGACTACGGTCAGTAGTAAGGGGGAGGATGGGATGCCGTTTAAGGAGAAGCACAGGTGAAATCAAGCTCTTCTAACCTAGACTGCAAAATATGCATACTTTTTAAGTGCCTGAAGTATAAAGTATCACTTCAAATATCATTATAACCCAAGCTTTGATGGCAATTGATTTACAGGTACAGTATTTCCAATTTCATAGCCCACAGGACAAGAGAGAAACATCTCATGCCTGATAGCAAAGGAATTATGATTTCATTCCCCATGGCAGTTTCTGTTGCAAGAAAGAGACATACACTGTTGACCACAGTACAACTCACACTTTATTCCATCGTGATTGGTATACATGTAGCATTGGGACAGCAAGAGACTAAAATCAGTGCAGAACTCCTCTGGACTAAAGGATCATGAAAGGCATTACTGGTTTTGGCACACAGAGTGGATAACCATACATTTCCTGGAACAAGATGATTAGGAAAATAAAATTCACAAATCTAACACCATGTTGAAATCATGTCTGAGGTCTGTAGAATGTTAAAGATTAAATAATTACAAGACTAACATGCAACTCTTATATGTCACATTATTCATCTACAGACTATTTCCCCCCCCTTAGAGATGAAGAGATGACTTTAGTAATCTGTTTACAGTAGCTTAAAACAGCAATCAATACACATTGGGGAGATCTGCCTGCTGATTTCTATAGCAATTCATTATAGTTGAAGAAATAATGCTAAATAATGTATTTTCTCTATATCATCCTTTTATTAAATTGAATCATATTGACCAAGTAATTCTGACTTAACTTTTACATACTTAAATATAATTCATCATGTCTTTAGAATGTCAAAAAGCAATTTGTTAGCTTATCCATCCTTATAAGTCACAATGGACAAGAGGGGAAACTTTCCTTTGCAAAGATAACATTATGCTAATGAGAACATCAAAGGAGTAATACCAATAGGCTGCAAGTAATTTAAGTTTTCACATCATCATACCACATAGGGAATCCAAAGAAGCCAGCCGAGTAGGTAATGTAGCAGTGCATAATAAAATGTAGAAGAGGCACACAGATTCTAAGTAATTTCTCGAGACAAAGAGAAGAGAGAAAGAAGCAAAGGAAAGGAAAACTGAAAAACAGCCTTCTGCAGAACAAATTGTTAAAAAGAAAAATCTACTCACTTGCAATTGACTAAACATAATAGATGATAATTCTTTGATTTGGGATGACAGAAGTAAAGATATTGAAAATTATATGCCAATAAACTTAAACAGGCTGATTGGGCTATTTTTCCTGTGGTTGTTTTTGAGATGCTGAGCTCTCACAGGGAGAATTTCTGCTTCTGCCAGTGTAGGGCCAGATTTAACCAAAAAGGGCAACCATAACTTCCCAGAACAATTTTTCTTTGTTAAGTTGGGCACGTGGCTAATACTCATTCTCTCTCTGGGAAAAAGATATTACTCATCCATGATGAGATGGTTCAAAATATGACAGTGACCAAGATGTGCTTCATTTACAGGATGCACATAATTCGATTTTGCATGTGATATGAATTTTAAAGTTAAGCAACAAGGAAGAGAAGGAGGAGAAGGAACTTTTTCAAATTTCTGGCACAAAAATCGTTAAATAAATGAGAAAGACAGATAGTGGTTAAGGATGTCTTGATTTTCTCAGAGGTTTCTCACTTCCATCTGGTTGGGGGGAGATGAAATGAATGAAGGTAATTCTCTCTCGGTCACCAACATAAGGAATGTTTGATTGCAAACATAGAGGCGAGCAGAGCAAGACTTGAAGTGCTATTTCTTAATCTCCCTGATTCTTTATCTTGAACAACAAGCCCCAGGCAATACAGGAAAGGTGGAGATGACTAGGAAGTTTGATAACATGCCTGGATCAGTCACCATTCCTTGGAAAGTACCATTCCCTGGTCTGCTAGCATAGGCTGATTCTTTCAGATTTAAGTGAAAGAATGATCTCTTCCTTCAGTTTGGCATTGTTCTTTGTAAGAGATCCATGTCAGTTGAAAGTTTTGTAATTTGAAGGCTGGAGAAGAAAGAAGTTTTAATTGAATCCCATGGTAAATATTCATGTGTATTTCAAAGTAGAATTGTCTACTGTCTGAGGATGGTTTCAAGCATCAAGGTGATCATTTCCTGAACATGCTCCTTGGTCATGAGGAGCTATTTCCTCTGGCTTACACCAGACCACCAGATGTGTTGTTAGATGTGTTGTTGCTTTTGAAAGAAATATCTTTGCTAGACCAGGATAACCGCAAGGGGTAGAAGGCTGGAAAAAGGGTGAATCATGGTAGGGGGAAACAGAAACGAGCTGAAGGGAAAAAATAAGGTCCTCCAAGGTCATATATGGCCAGTAATGAGACAAAAACTCATGGACTGTGACTTAAAGACTTTCTAAGACATTGTACCCATGGGATGTTTCCAAGCTTCTTGATTTTGATCTCTTAGCAACCTTTTGGTGCTAAATTTACCTTCCTAGGTGTGGCGCCCCACTTCTTCTGGAATTTAGATCTCTGGGCCAAACCCCGTCAGGATGTGCCTCTGTGCAGTGAACGCTCCCCCAAACAGCAGCTCTGATTTTGATCTACTGAGGAGCCTGTTTGCCCCGGGTTGGTGGTGGCAGACGTAGCTGTAGGCAGAGGAGGCCAAGGGCAGGCAGGGTGGACCTGCAGGAAGGTATCCAGAAGGCAAGACCTTGGATTTTACCCAAGGTCAAGGTGGCTGTGATAGAAGTGGGAAAGGCAAAAGAAAGTAACCAGATAAAATGTTTTCAGAGTTCAGAAGGAAAAAACAGAGAAAGGGGGAGGATCCCTGGATCAGGGAATTTCACAGGAACCGAACATGATTCATGACAGAGAGAAAAAAGACGGAGCTTATCTGACTGATCAAGAAGACATTCTTCAGAATATATTGGCAACTAAATGATTTTCACACTGATAATACAAACACTAAAATGAGTGTTTCCTCACTATTATTAATCACATTTCAGTCATTCATTAGCTCTATATTCTCTAGGTTGCTTAATTCTTTTAGCAAGTCCACAGCTTAGGTACCACCGTGAGGGGAGGGAGGGTGGGGGTGCAGAATGAAGCAATTAAACTTAGAAATTAAATTTTTGTAAACAAGAGTTAGTAGCACAGTGGCACAGTAGATTGTCAAGGAAAACAACGGGAGTGGGTACAGAGTCATGGGCTTTGCCTGTGCGGTCTTGCCGGCTACCAGGGAGGGACTCTGTGGCTCAGGAGTCTCCCTTCTTGTTAATTAAAACCGAGCAGCAGGTGAGCAGCCCGTCCACCTTTTCCAGTTCAGAATTGCTCACAGGGATCAGCAGATAGTCCTTCAGTTTCTCATAAATCTACAGTGGGAATCGAGGGAAAGGGAGAGAAGGATTACATTTCTGCCTGTTTTATCACCCCCAGGTGTAGAGAATCAATTCAGTTTGCACGTCTAGGCTTTTCACTCATTAAACCCCAAGATACACATGCAATCTCGACCACACACATGTTCACAGCTGGCCCCACAGAGCTGGTAGCGATTGGTTAACCACTAGCTCTATGCCTTAACCTCAGAGCCAAAGATGTGTCAGAAATGCGGTTATTGCTAGAGATGCCTTTCCTCTGCTATTGTCATTGCTAGATTAAGTGGTACATGAAAGTTGGTGGCCATGTGTTCAGTCTGAATACAACTTTCAACATTTTAAAACCCTCTCAACTATACTTTCATGTTTCTTTCCTTACCAACACCACTGGAAAAAATGTGATAGAGATATAATTCAAGTATTTCAGGTGAAACTGCTTTTAAATTTCAAGTGTCAATTTTATTAGCATCTTTTGACACTAAGAGAAAGCACGTGTCAAAACTTCCAATTAACAGTCCACAGATTTTTCTCTGATGATCAAACAAAGCACATTTTAAAACACAAAATCACTTAAAAACGCACTGCCTAAAAATGATCTACTGTGTTTCTTTAGGAAACATTGTGTTCCTTGAACTTCAGGACTGTGGTTAAATAAAAGTGCTGGAGCCAGACAGAATAGGGTTCCAAACCCAGTTCTGTCAACCTACTCGAAGTCTTACTTCAGTCGAGTGAATTCCCTTGGAACCTCGGTTTACTCCTCTCTGAGACTGGAATAGTAATACCGCCCCGACAGGGCTGTTATAAGGACTAAATAAGATACTACATGCAGCATGCTTGGCACAGGGCCTGGCTATGAAAGACAAGGAAGATTTTCTTACACGGAGAAAGAATTCCACATCCAGGATAACTCCCTTGTAGGAACACAAAGGCAGAGACTCTTGGAGGGACCAGTTGGCTGATTCCAAATGCACCATATTTCTTTCTGCTCTGTTTGTTCAACAAAGAGCTTTTTGCTACCTAGGATGTACAGCCTCCTCTTTTTGCAGCCCTGACAATGAGCACCCACCACTCTGGGTCATTTATACTCTTCTTCCATAAGAAACAATGACCCTTTCTGATAGGGAGCTCAGATCTGCCAGAAAATGACACAGCTGATCATCTAATTGTAGGTCTTTATACTTAATGAGTATCTGAGTGTGGAAACATAAACTTAATTAGAGTGAAGGCAGAGACTTGGGCGATCTGAGTACTTATTTGAAAAGCTTTGAATACCAGGTATGATCGCCTCGATTACTGTGCATACGTGAGTAACCAATGATACGAATGAGAAAAGTGAGTTAAATAAACTTTCCTCATGTCCCAAATTACATTATCCTTTCTGCTTTCTTAATGATTGGATATGTATACAGGAAGAAGCAGCCCTTATTTGTCACTTCATCATGAAAGAATTCCCAGGGAGCCCTACCCAGCCACAGCGGTCAGAGGGATGGTTTTTACCTTTGCACTTTCTGGATACTCTTCTGGGGTTCGGTGCAGCAAGACGTGCCCTTTGCTGGGGATATTTAGGTATATACAGTTGGCAGCTTTGTCATCAGGCACAGTGAGTTTGTCGTAGCGGTGGTCACTCATCTGCTGCATGATCTGCAAAGAGAAACAAAACAGGCCTAAGCAGGGTGTCTCCCCACACTTGCAAACAGAAGGGAGGCAGCGTGGTGGGGTACCAGCTAGCAAATGACGCCTTAGGCTGTTCCTCTGTCGCAGTTCCTGTCTAGTACCTCCAGTCGCTTACAACCAGAAGAGGAAAAACCTGATTAGGTTATGTCTTTGGAAGAACTGCAAGGGTTCTTCTTGTTCTTTTAAAGCATGTGTTTGTCTCTATTTTTTTAAGGTTTTAAAACTGTCTTTTATTTTTCTAGTTTTTGTTCATGCCACGTATCAATAGGACACAAAATGGCCACATACACAAGGGCCTAGCAGGGGTTTTGATGATATCCTTGGGTGAGTGACCAGGGATGGCCTCTCTGTAGGAAAGAAGGACCAGGGCAGTAATCAGAATGGCCGACAATCAGATTTAGCAATAACTACAGGCAAACACACATACCCACAGTTTGCTCTTCCATGTACATTTAAATTGAATTCACCTGTCTGTTGGCAGGTGATGCTCTTAATACAATGAATATAAAAGTTACCTGGGGAGAATGATAAAATCATATTCCCAGGCCTTGCCCCTAGGGATTCTGGTTTGGCAGATTTGGGGTGAGGCATAGGAATTTGCATTTTGAAAGCCCTCCAGATAATTCTGAGGCAGAGGGTCCCCGGACCACAATTGGAGAAAAACTTACTTAGCAGCTCTATTCTTCAAATGCTGAGTTTATCTGTACCTTAATATAAAATAACTTTAAAAATAACACAAAAATGAATTCTGCACAAAATTTAAAATGTTGAAACCTCAGCCTTACCTCCTCAGCACAATCAAAACAACCCCCCCCAAAACAACACTTCCCTCCCCCAAACAGGAAAGAGATCCAAATACCAAAAACAAAAGCAATTATTATTTGGAGCTTAGTTATGTAGACTCTTTCCATTCTTTATCAATATCTGTACATTTTAAGGAATCTGCTGAAATGTCATGCCAGGAAGGTATAACATGATCTTTTCCACCACTTGGTTCCAATCTACCTTCCCAGCCAGATCTCCTTTTACTCTTCATTATTTATGGGGAAATGTACTTCATATTACTAGGCAGACGTGTCCACTCGTCATGGTGGCACCAGACATAAGATTTACAGTTTGGAAGGGCAGAAGAGAGATGGCATGCTTCCTGTAGAGGATTCCTTCCTCAGAGAACATGAAGAGTGACACACAACAAGCCCTTCTTGCCTCACCAACCAGGTAGAAACCATTCGCTTCTAGCGTGGACTATGTCCAGGGTGGAGAGAGGCAGGAGCAATCTGATTATGCGCGTTCTCGTTACCCTTTGCATGCAAGGAGACGTCAGGGACGGGGATGAACTTATGCATGGTAGGAAAGGCTGAGAGACACAAAGAGGAACAGGACATAGACTCAGTTTTCCAAGAGATTACAGCCTCATGAAGGAAACAATAAATAGATTATTATTTTACAGTAAGAACAAGCAGGGCACCATACTAAACATTTTACATTTATTATCTAACCTCGATATTCCCATTTTATAGATGGAGAAACCAGACTGAGAGAGTCAAATAACTTGCTCAAGGTCATACAGGTTAACCCATATCTGTGCAACTCAAAACCTTTCTTAATCATCTCACTTTGCTCTCTTTCTTGACACCTGTAGAGGCAACAGATCTCTCCCTCCTACAAACTGCCATAACATCTACTTTTTTGCACTCATTTCGTGCTTATTCCTTATTTTCTTGCAGTACCACTAATTCTTTTTCATATGTAATCCTACTATGACATGGTGCAGTTTGGTGTAGCTAAAGAACTTGACTGGACATCTCTATTGCACTTTTTAATTTAAATTGTTCCTTGAAGGGACTGACCCACAGAAGGGATCACCTATGGGGTGGCTCCTTCTTTACAGCCGTGAATGAGAAACCTTAGATCTATTTCAACATGTGGGCAATTAAGAAGTTAAAGATACTACTAAAGATTAACTTTTCTAAGCAAACCAACAACATATTCAACTTAGTCCTATTCATAAAACGGATATGCTCAGAAATAAAATGAGGAAGCTTAAGAGAGAAAAATCCGGCCGGGCGCGGTGGCTCACGCCTGTAATCCTAGCACTCTGGGAGG